>CAUYUJ010021093.1:0-45000 GCA_963575745.1 Prorocentrum cordatum | reverse complement strand
GCGCCGCTCGTCGCACCTCGTGCGCTGGCGGGCGCCAGCTTTCTCTGCGGCGCATCACCAATGACAAGAATCACCCTGTGCAGGTGGAGAGGAGCTGCCACCGTGTTCAACGTGATGCGAGTTGGCTCCGACTCAGCAACCAGCTCAAGAAACCAGGTTTCGCGGCAGCCACCTGCGCCGCCGAGCAGCTCTTCAAACGAAGCGCGAAGAGGATGGGACTGGGTTTCGTGCTTTCGGCGCGGAGCCTCGGACGTGAGTTGGGCGGAGCGCGCGTGGCCAGACCTCGAAAAGAAGCCCGCACTAGGGCAGTTCAGCTGCGTGAGCACAAGTTTTTGGCGCTCGAGGCAGCAGCGGGCCGAAGAGGCGCCCCCCTTTCGAGAGCGGGCGCGTTGCCCGCAGCGGCCCATTGCAGCGCCGTCTCCGGCAGATCGGACGCGTCGCCCCGTAACCTGCGGCAGTTCGCCGCCAGCCCCGCAGGAGGCAAGCCCCGCGGGGGCGTCACCGCTTCTTTGGCTGCCAACGCGGACCAACTGTGCGACCCGATGTCCGAGGCCACTCTGGGCGTCATTACCAAGTGCGCGCGCTGGATTTGGGGCGGGCTTGCGTCCGTGGCGAGGGCCCAGCGGGCCTGGCAGTTTCTTCAACGCATTATCGGGGGCAGCCCTACATGGCAAAGCGATCGGGGCCCCATGTAGGCCACGTGGTTATCGTTGCACCGCATTGGCTGGAGCATGGGGAATGCGCACTGTTTCATGGCCGATCTCGGCGACCAGGTTGATCTACTTACTAACGGCCCCTATGAGGTCAGGGATGCCCCTGGTTGAAGGCACCCCAGCGGTGGCGGCGCAAGAGGCTCCTTGGCCGCATGTATGCGCCTGTAGGGGACGAAGTGGTCTGGCATGCGGTCCTACGCAGCGGCATCAGAGCTACTCGTTGTCCTCAGCAGTTGGGAACTCTGCCCGCGGCCTGGGCCAACCATCTCCCTCTTCCCGCCGCCCGAGCCGCTCAAGGGTGCCAAGTGGATCCTCACTGCCGCGTCCGCGGTGCCCCCGGATGCTCCGATGGGTGCACTTGGTACCTATGCGAGGGTCTGGTCAACAGCGATGGGGCAGCGGCCCGCAGTGAGAGCCGGTTCCCGAGGCCTTTTCTAGACCGCCGCGAGGCCCCACTCGGCCCTGTTATAAGACGTCGCTGCGCAACCGCTGCCTGGCACTTTTTTCATTCAACTCACGCTTTCCGTCGACCTTCGGGCCCCTGAGCCCCATCCTGTGGCGTTGCGCTGGGGAGGAGGAGGAGGAGGAGGAGGAGGAGGAGGAGGAGGAGGAGGAGGAGGAGGAGGAGGAGGAGGTTGCGCTGGGGGGGCATTCATGGGGGATGGGGGCCTGGAACGTTCGTGGGCGTCAGCTGTTTGCAGTCCAGCTGAGGTCTCCAGAGAGGGCTGGGCTGCCGCGCAGCAGCCGCCGCGCCTGTTGCCGCGCTGCGACATCTTTCGGAGGCCCCCCAGGAGCTCGGCAAACCATGGGTCGCGCGGAGAGGTTGGGGGGGGGGGTTCGCCCAGGCCTTGGCGGGTGAGCTTCAGCACCGCAAATCTACTTTGAGGTTTTTGGCTTGGGCCGCGCATCAGGCGTTGCAGCGCGGCGCTGGGGCGAGTGACATGCCCGAGCGGTTCGTCGCCGACGCTCCTCTTCGCCCCATCGCCCCCAGCCTCAGCAGCTGCGAGATCTGGCTCTCTGAGGCCAGGCTCCTGTGGAAGTGTCATGCATGCGGTTGGCTGGCCAGGTCCCCCGGTTCCCATCGAGGCCACGCTTGCCAACAAGAGTGCTACATGTTGCGTTCCGTCCGACGGTCAGCGGGCGGCAGTTTACCACTGGTTTCGCGCAGTCAGGGTTGAGTTCAGGCCTGCGCAGAGCGAGATGGCCCGAGTGGCGCGCGAGGCTGCTCGAGGTGCGCGGGCCCGAGCCTGTGCCAGAGGACGGCCATGGGCCGCCCGCTCCTGCCCCCCCCCGTGGCGCCCCCCGACCCTCTCGACCCCTTCCGTCAGCTCGGACGCGATCCGCTCTCTCGCACGGCCCCGTTTTCTGTTGCAGTTGTTGCCCTGGCCATTTGCAAGGGGCCCTCAAAGGTTGCCTCCGCCAGAAGCAACCAGAAGATGCACGTCGGGCGCCTTGGGCGCGGTCTCCACCCCAAGACGGGCATGAAGATGGCACTTCCTGTCGCCGCGGGGGATGGGTTGGGTTTGGGGGCCGCGGAGGCGCTTGGATAGCTGCGCCTCTTCTCCCCCCCCCCGTGCTGGCCCCCTGTCGCCTGCGCGGGGGCTCTTGGCTAGCGTCGCCTGTCGTCGCCCCGCCGCCGCCCCGCGCGCGCCTGCCCCTTCGACGTCGCGGGCTTGTTCGGCCACCAGGCCTGGCCTCCCCTTCAACTGGGCCACTTGCTCGAGAGTCTCCCTCTTGCAGGTGGCGTCGCGATGGTCGCGCCGCCTCCTATCCCCCCTGGCCTTCTCGCGCGCCCGGGGGTCGACTTTGCGAGGATGTCTCGAGACTGGGACGCGCCCGGCGCGCCGGGCCCGCTCCCCCCAAGTGGCCCCGGGGGGCGCGGGCGGGGCCTGACTTCCTCACGCGCCACGGGGCGACTTTGCGAGGATGCGTCGAGCGAGGGCCTCAGACTGGGACGCGCCCGGCGCGCCCACTGCGCTCGTTGCGCCCAGTGCGCTCCCCGGAAAGGGTGGGGGCGCGGCGGGGTCCGATGTTCTCACGCGCTGGGAGGTCGATTTTGCGAGGATGTCTCGGGCGAAAGCCCCAGACTGGCCCGCGCCTGGCGCGCCCGAAGCGCCCAAAGCGCCCAAAGCGCTTCTCGGAACTTGCCCCCGGGGGCGCGGCGAGGCCGGACTTTCCCAGGCGCCGGGGGTCGATTCCGCGAGGATGTTTCGGGCGAGCGCCCTGGACTGGGACACGCCGGGTGCGCCCTGCGCGCTTCCGGGACACGGTCCCTGCAGGGCGCGTGATGCGCCTGCCTTGTGTCAGGCCAGGGGAGGGCGCGTCCCCCGATCCTGGGCACTGTATGCAATAATGCGCATCCTCGATCTTCCCCTCCTCCCTCCCCCCTTCTCCTGCTGTTCGTCCCCCTCTTCCTCCTCCTGCTCCTGCTCCTGCTCCTCCTCGGGCTCCTCTTTCGCCTCCTCCTCCTCCTCCTCCTCCTCCACATGCCCGACTTCGACGGAGGCCCTCAACGGATCTGGTCTTGAGAATCTTTCCTAGCTAATTAGGCGTGTCGGTGGAGCGGCCAGTCGTTTCGCTCGAGACGGCCTCGCGATTTGTTACCTGGTCGCTTTTTTTAGAAGGAAAAGGTAGGGTGCCGTTTTCAACATGTGGCTCTCGCCTCAGCGCCGCGCGACGAACTCGTCTTACACAGCGCAACACAAAAAGGAAGGAGGGCGGCTCATTTTCAAACCGTGGTTCACGCCTCAGCGCTGCGCGTTTCGTCAAAACTGCTGGCAGAAACGCCACGGGTGTAGTGCGGGCCGTTTTAAACATGCGACTCTCGCCCCAGTGGTGCCGCGCACCCTCGTCTTAAGGATGCAACAGCAGTGCGGATCGAGGGCAGCTCCTCTTTAACATGGAATGCTAAACATCGTGGACCTCGAGCGTCGTATTTCTAGCTATGTGTTGTGCGATCTAAGTGGAACAATATTGGTTATGCAATCATTGTTGCGCAACACATGTTGTGCAGTCTGTGTGGTGTAATATCTGAGGTCAATGGATGTCGTGCAATATAGGTGGTGCAATCAATGTGGTGCAGTACATGTGGTGCAAATTATGTGTTTGACACATGGTGTGCTATCTATGTTGTTCAATATAGGTGGTGCGATCTATGTGACGCAATCCATTTGAAACAACCAAGGGTTTACAATCAATGCTGTGCAAACTATGGTTTTGCAGTCGATGCTGGTAACACATGATGTGCAATATATGTGGTGCAGTATCGGTTGTGCAGTATAGCTGGTGCCACAGATGTTGTACAATGTAATCCATGTTGTGCACAGCAATGCAATGCAAAGCAATGCAGCGCAATCATAAAATGCAAAGCAACGCGCAGCAATGCGAAACAATGGCAAGCAACACAAAGCAACGCAACGTAATGCAAAGCAATGCGCAGCAATGCGAAGCAACGAACACCAGTGCAATGCGAGCGGGCGGCAACGGGGCGACGACGGCGACAACATAGCCGCCAGACCGAAAGACAAGCCCAGCCACGGGTGGCGACGAGCGGCAACGGGGCGGCGACGGCGACAACATAGCCGCCAGACCAGCAGACAGGCCCAGTTACGGGCGGCGAAGGATTCGGCGACGGGGCGGCGACGGCGATTAGATAGCCGCCAGATCGACAGACAGGCCCAGCTCCTTAGAACAGGAGTAAGAACCCCTAAGAGCAAGCACTGCTTGGGGAATTTTGTTTCTGACCGTATTTATATTCACACCAACGAACACCTGTGCAACAGTCACGTGGATTGATGGCGGCCCTGTTTCAATAGTGTGGTCTCGCTCGAGTATTCCAGATCTGTTCCGTAAGTGTTCATTGGCCAGCAGTTGTATGGATGCAGGGCGGATCCTTATGAATGCGTGGTCTTTGCTTGACTTGCTTTTGCATTTTGGGATATTTGTTTACACATCTGGCACTACTGAACGAGTCCAGGACAGTTTCCACTCGAAACACGGGTATCGCCCGAGTGGCGCCCACGGGGGCTCTCGCCTTTCAAGCCGTGCGTCCCGCAGTGAACATGCGCGAGGAGGGTGGTTCAAAGCGGGTGGTGTCTTGCAGCATCGTTGCTGCATCCTGGGGCTACCTTGTCACTCCCCACAGCGCCCCACAGGCATCCACTGACGCCCCAAAAGGCCAGCACGCGCATCCTTCCTCCCCCTCCTCCTGCGCTCCCTCCCCCTCCTCCTGCGCCTCCTCTTTCTCCTCCCCCTGCTCCTGCTCCTCCCTCTTTCTCCTCCTCGCCGCCCTCCTCCTCCTCCTCCTCCTCCTCCTCCTCCTCCTCCTCCTCCTCCTCCTCCTCCTCCCTCTCCCCATCCCCCTCCTCCTGCTCTCTCCTGGTCCTGCTCCAGGTGGTGACCCGGGAGGTGACCGGCACGCACTCGGAGGTCTTCGGGCGGGGCGGCGGGCTGCCTGGGCGGGAGGACTGTGTGTGTGGCCTTTTGCGTCTCCTCCTCCTCCTCCTCCTCCTCCTCCTCCTCCTCCTCCCTCCTCGGTCTGGCCGGCTGTTGGCGTTCGCTTTCAGTCGCGCCTCCGCTATCCTGCACCGTTGAGTTTTGCTGCCCTGGAGCCGCCCACGCGCGGTTTTCAGGCAATGAGACTTGCCGCGCCGCTTTCCACGGACGCCAATGCGCTCTGCGGGTGTGCACTCCATTGTGCTCCGTTTTGCTGGTGTGCTCCCATTTCACTGGCGCGCTGGCTGCAACAGTGTGTGGCGGTCTGCTCCCTCCGCGGTGCCCTGGGGCTTGCCGCCGGCTCTTGCTCCTCCGTCCCTCTCCCTCCCCCTGCGTGGCCTTCGCTTCCGTTCCGCAGCCCAGGGCTGGCCATGCCCGACACGCTGGCACTATCTGTGCCACGTGCTCGTGCTGCACCCGGAAGGCAAGGCGCTCGCTATGCGGCGCCCGTTCCCCAAGGGCGAGGGGCCGATGATGAGGCGCGAGTTGGTGCAATTGTGCGAGCCCGATCACCCAGCGCCGACTGACTATCGGAAGCACGCGGAAGGTGATGGGCTGCACTTTTGGGGCAGCTGCAATAGAACTGACATGCACGACATCACGGCCGCGGTGCGTGGCTTAATAATTTCTGGACGACTCATTCGATCTGTCAATCGGCACGGGGCTGAAGAAGTTGTTAGGCGGTGCCATGCGACATTTGGGTCCGCATTTCCGAGGCTGTTGCGCGTCCGCAGCGGGTTGCCCAAGCCTCACTTTGCTTGGGCGAAGGCATTCGTAAGCGAACTGCAGACTGGCAGTCGCAAAGCGACAACAGCGCGATGAAACACCCATTCAAAACGCAACAGCAATGTGCAAACGCATCATGTGCACAGTGGCAAGATTAAGCCACGTCGAACCTTCAACCGCGCGAGCGCACCAGTAAAACCAAGCGCACCCACTTCATTTCCCGATCTTTCAAGAAAAGAAGTTTCCGCTCTATCACATGCAAACTGCCTCAACTAATTAATGATGTCGGTCAACAGTGGTGCTACCAGTGAAAAGGACGGATGTGTACGTTTCGCGCGCACGCAGCACGGGCATCACCGCGCGGCTTTCCCAACGGGTATCATATACATTCGGTGGAAGCAACAGCGCACGAACCCAACATGTTAGACCATGTCATTCCGAGCTGCTGGTACGCTCCTTAGTCTTCGCATCTCCTCCCCCCTGTAAACACAGCTGTTGGGTTCCCGAGTCGGTGTATTTGGCTTCCGCGAGAGGTGGAACATGTTTTCTGGCAGCGCGTCCCAGGCGCCGGGTCCACAGTGGCAAGGGCCTGAAGCAAAACAAATGCGACCGACTCGATCTTTCCGGCGACCCGCAGACCGCGCTGCGTGCGCACCGAACATTTATTTGGGGGTGGGGGCCGGGTTGCTGGAAACAGTTGCTTTGACATTTGGATGTGGGAGGGGGGTCCAGGATATCTTAATTGAGTGTTTTCTGCAAGTCGTCGGAACCCCTCCGCGGGCCCCAAGACTCGGCGCGTGGGCCCAAACTCTCGGCTTCAGGCGTTCCCAGGCCAGGGCGTGCGCGGGGGATCGGACTTGCCTTACCTGCGTTTACATGATCAGCGGTTGCAGTCGCAGATCCTTGGAGAGTTCACACTCGTTCGGGCATGCATGCTGTGGTTTGTCAATCGCGCCCTGCGGCCCGCACCGCAACTAGCTACTTTCGTGCCCCGCGAGCATTTGAGCCAGTCGCACCCCGCACTTGCGACGGAGGGACCACGCGATGGGCGATGTCAACGGCCAGTTGCGCCCAGCGTTGGTTGAAGGTACCTGGTTCCGCGCGCTACTGCGACTGTGGATGCTTGCCGCTGACCGCGTGCGATTATTGCGCTCCACGAGCGCGTCGGCGGAACGCATGCGCGCGGCGTGGGGGGCACTGGCAGCGAGAGAGGCGGCGTCCCTCCAGCCCGATGTCCATTCTAGGTCTGATGACTACCCCCCGCCCCCATAGGGCTTCAGCCGCCACAGCGCCCCCCGGAAACGCGCGCGCGCGTGTGCAGTTCAAGCAGACATGATAATCGACGCGCGCGCGCGTGTGCATGAGCTGTGCCAGCCGTCTCGCGCGTTCGATCGCGCTGCCCATCGGCGCCGCCCGGCGTCGACAACCCCAGGGGCCCGCCGACGGTCCGCGCTGTCCTGCGCAAGAGCCCCGCGCGAGCCGAGCGCGAACCCCGCGCTGGTTTCGCGCGAGGCGCGCGCAGGCCTCGCTCGGCTTCCGCGCGAGACTCGCGCCGCTTGAAAGAGCCTCTTCTTGCAGACCCTGTGATGTCGAGCAAAGCGCGCTCCTGCGCCCACGCGAGCATACGAGGGCATGAGGAGCCTCGCACAGGCCCCGCGCGAGCCCCGCTCGTTTTGAGGAACCTCGCACAGGTCCCGCGCGAGCCTCGCTCGAACTCCGCGCGGGTCCCCCGCGCGCCCCGGGCGAGCCCCGCGCCAGCCTCGCACTGGCCCCGCGGGGGCCCCGCGCGATCCCCGCGCGAGCCGCGCGTGTCATTTTACGCGACTCCCGCGAGCTCTGCGGCGCCTCCGCGCGAGCGCGCGCGAGCGCCGCGCCAGCCGCGCGCGACCCTTGCGCGATAACCGCGCGGGCCCCGCGCAACCCCCACGCGAGCCCCACGGGGGCCCTGCGCGAGGCTGGCCTTCCCTCGCGCGGGCCCCTTGTTAGCCACGCGCGGGCCGCGTTCGTCTTGTTGAGCTTCGCGTAATTCCACGGGGCCCGGTGGAACGCCGTGCGCGATCGCTGCGCAACTTTGCGGGGGGTCCGCGCGTGTCCGCGTGTTCGCGAACCGTTTTGTGGAGCGATATGAGATCCTCAGCAGCGGTTGCTCCTGGTGTCTTACATTCCCGAAACAGCCCTTGCACTCAGAGGCTGTTGTTTTCGAAGGAGCGGCCCCTGTTTCCCAGGACTGGCCGCGGGTACTTGGCGCTCCGTGGTCTGCCCTGGACTTTTCCTGGTTTCGCGCTCGTTTTTTTGTGGCCAGTCCTGTCTTCCGATGTCGTCCGTGAGTGCGCGGCGTCCGATGGCGCCCCACAGCTGGGCTTCCAATGCTATCCCGATGCCTGCCCGATTGTCTCCTGTCCTGACGGCCCCGTTTCTAGGGGTCGACCGCGGATGCGTGGTTCTTGCGCCGCCGATGAGTTTGTTCCCATGGCTTGCTTTTGGCTCCCTCATTGCCTCACTCTCCAATGCCATTGGTTTTTCGGGGTCGGCCGTTGGTGCAGGGCCCCTATAGCCTCCGACGGTTTCGGTTTGGCCTCCCATGGCTTCCCTGTGGCTTCCTTGCGGCCTGGCGCCCCGCTGGCTATGTCTTTCGGGGTCGGCGATGGATGCTTTTCCTTCTATGGCCTCCTAGGCTGGCCCTCGATTGGTTTCTCCTCCATGGCTGTTCCGCGAGCGCGGCCGAAACTCCGCTGATTCATGTCGACCGCGGGGCATTGGAAGCAACGGCCAGAAAAAGCGCCGGACTCGGATGCGGGGGAAAGGGGGCAGAGCTGGAAGGGGGGAGAGGGAGGAGCAGACAAGCAGGCTGGTATTTGGCCGCCAGGCAGACTCAACCCAGTCCGTCTCAAATCAACCAGCCGCGAGAGAGGTGGAGGAGGGGGGAGGGGAAAGGGGAGGAGGAGAGGGGAAAAGCATACAGAGGATGCGTGCGACCTTAAGAATATCAGCCGCACCAGCTCGGGGGAGGTGTGCGGGTGGATCCCCAGTGGCCTTATTTCTGGGGTCCAGCCCTGGGCGCGGGCGCGGGTGCTCGACGAACGTCGGCGCCTGGCTGTTCACTTTGGGGCCAGGCCGACGTTCAGGTTGTATACTAGACTTGTCTGGCCTCGTTTACTAAACCATTTGTTCGTTGAGCAGCACTACGGTTCCTTGGTTTTCGACCAACACAAGGAAGGTTTAGTGAACAACCTTTCCTGGATCCTGGTCCACGGAGTTCTGGCGGAGATTCCTGTGTGTCCTCGACGTGGTCCTGTGTCCTTTCTCCTGGGTCCTTCTATGGGTCTCCCGTGTCCTGGTCACAGCACCCTTTCCTGGGTCTCCTTCATGTTCCCGTGCCCCTCATGTTCCAGCGCTTCCCTCTTTTCTTTCCCCGGCCCCGTCCCCCGCCTTCCGCCCCCCTCCCACCTCTCTTCCTCCTCGCCTTCCCTCTTCTGCGCCCCCCCCACTCGTCGTCCTCGTCTCCGCGGCTCTCACCCTTCACCCCCGTCCGAGCCGTTACGGTTCAATTGTGATCTTGCGTTTTCGCACCCGCGCTGGGCCAGAGCACTCGCGAGCACCGCTTTTCA
This sequence comes from Prorocentrum cordatum, assembly GCA_963575745.1. NCBI lineage: Eukaryota > Dinophyceae > Prorocentrales > Prorocentraceae > Prorocentrum > Prorocentrum cordatum. Next base: position 35,459 of record CAUYUJ010021093.1, on the reverse strand, counting down.
AGATTGCATTCGGGGGGAGTCGGCGGTTGGCGCCCCTTCGGGGCGCGCCCGCTGCGGCATCGAACAGCTGTCGCGCGCGGCGCGTCGTGCGCGCTCGTGCGTTTGATTGCTTCGCTGCGGTCTCGCTCTTTCCTCGCGCTCGCGAAGCCGACTGCCGCTCGCGCCTGGGCTCTCGGCGCTCCTGGCAATCGCCCAGGTGGGCCATCGTGTGCTTTCGCGTGTTCGGCCCATGCTATCAGGCCGCCGAAGCGCCACGCGATTTTTGGGGCGCTGGGCGGCGTGCCAGACACAGGTGCCGCCGCGCCCAGTGGCTCCGCTGCCTGGCGGTTGCTCGCGTTCGCTGGGGGCCCTGCTGTCGACGTGGCGCCCGGCAGTGTCTTCCTAGATTCTACATGTTGGTTGCGCTCCAGGGTTGTTTCGGGTGACGCCTGCGCTGTGCTCTTGCAGCTCGCTTGGGGCTCGCGCGCGCGCTGCACGGCCCCCGCACAGGGGTTTTGAGCGGGATTCGAACGGCGTTCGAGGGATGTCCTGGGCAGGGTTCGCGCGAGATTTACGCGGGCTCGTGACTGGGATCCGCGGGGCCCCCGACGGATTCCCACGCGGATCCACGGGGTTCGCGGGGAGCTCGCGCGGCGCTTGCGCGGAGCTCGCGCGGGAACTTCGCGGGGTTTTGCGTGGCCCGAGCAAGTTTCGCGGGGTTTCGCTGGGCACGTCGGGGCTTCCGTGGGGCCCGCGCGAGTCTCGCGCAGGGTCTTCGCCGGGCTCGCGCGGGTCTGCGAGGGGGTTGGCGCGGGGCTCGCGCGGGGCGCGCGCGGGCCTTGCGCAGGGTTCGAGCAAGGCTCGCGCAAGGCTCTCGCGTGGTTTGCCGCTGGCTCAGCGGTCCGCGTTTTGGTTCCACTGGGCACGCGCGAGGCTTCGTTTGGGCCCGCCTTGGGATCGTAGAGGGCAAGCCCCGCGCTGTTGCATGGTTTGCACAAGTTTCGCGCTGAGCTCGGGATGGGGCCGTGGAGGGCGATCAGTGGAGAGGAAGCATGTTGCCAAATACTTCCCAGATGTCTACAACGTGCGTTAAGCTTTGAAACATGTGAAACACACTTTTAAAACATGTTTAGATCAGGATAGGACTGTTGGGGTGTCCACGGTCGTGGCATCCACGACTCGATTGCATGGTTTGCACAAGGCTCGCGCTGAGCTCGGGATGAGAGGGGGCGCAGCTCACGCGTGGGCCTTGCGCGGGCCAGCGAGGCTCGCTTCGCTCGGGGCACAGGCGGGGGGTGACGCGCAGGTGCGGCAACATTGCGCGGTACCGACGCGAGCTGTCCGTGTACACTTAAGTCGGGCCTGTCCTTATACAGGCCGATGTTGGACGATTTTCTTTTTACACCAAAATGCTCAAAAATGCTCAACAGATACTCCCCAATATTCCTTCTGTAGAGGGGCAGGCCCGACTTCAGTGTATAGTCTTGTCGCCATGTTGTTAAGATGCACAGCAAGGTTTGGACATGGTCCGCTTTGCAGTTTGCAGATGTTTTGATGTGCATGGTTTCCGGGGCAGGGGGTATCTGCGCACGGTGCTCGCCTTTCTTCCCAGTGCACCCGATGCAATCGGCCTCCCGCGCGCACGATCATCAGGGGCTTCCGCGATCAATGCAAGTTCATCGACGTACCCAACGCCATGTTGTACACCGCAAGCGGCCCTGGGTCATTTACTATTTTGTCTGGCCAGGAGCGGGGGGTATCACGTGGATCCTCATCTACACCAGCACAAACCCTTCGAGAGATCCATCGTTCAGATTGCCTGCCTTTGGCTGTGTCCGAAATCATACTGGAGAAAAGCCCCAGTCAACGTCTTTCTGGGGCTATTGGACTATGGGGCTATAAGGCTATAGGGCTATGGAACTATGGGGTTATAGGGCCGTAGGGCTATTGGTCTATAGGGCTATAGGGCTATAGGGCTATAGGGCCATAGGGCTATAGGGCTATAGGGCTGTAGGGCTATGGAGCTATGTGGCTCTGGGGCTGTGAGGCTAGAGGGCTATAGTTCCACACGGCTACGAGTATATAAGCCTATGATGCTGTAGGGCTATATGGCTATAGGGCTATAGAGCTATAGTGATATTAGGGTTATGGGGCTATATGGCTACAGGGCTATAGGTATATATATATATATACATATATATAGATATACAGAGATGATATGGGGCTATAATGCTATAGGGCTATAAGGCTAAACTAAGGCTATAGGGGCATAGGGCTATAGTAGGGATACGGGGCTATATGGCTATTGAGCTATTTGGCTACAGGGCTATAGGGCTAGAGGGCTATGGTGCCATAGGGTTATTGGGCTATAGGGCTAAAGAGGTAAAGGGCTATAGGGCTACAAGGTTATAGGGCTATAGGGCTACAGGACTCTAGAGCGATAGGGCTATAGAGCTATGAGGCTATAAGGTTATAGACCATGGGGGAGGAGGGTCGTATTCACATTGAGAGCGGCAGAGAAGATGTGGCAATAATGTGGCAGTGGGAAAACTGTAAGACCCGTGTGGCAACTGCAGAGAATAGACGTGGAGCTGGTTGGCGAGAGAAGAAGCTGTGGCGGGGGAGGCACCTTGGTGAAGAGGCGAGGGCTGGGGAACAGGAGGTAGGGAACAGGCCATTGAGGGACAGAGAGGGAGAGAGAGAGAGAGAGAGAGAGACAGCGAAGGCACCTTGGTGAAGAGGCGAGGGCTGGGGAACGGGAGGTAGGGAGCAGGCCATTGAGGGACAGAGAGAGAGAGAGAGCGAGAGAGAGAGAGCAAGGGAGACAGAGAGACACAGAGCGAGAGAGAGAGAGAGAGAGCGAGAGAGAGCGGGCGAGAGAGAGAGAGAGAGAGACACAGAGCGAGAGAGAGAGAGCGGGGCGCACACATATGCACACACGAGCACAACACATGATGACAAAACAGGAAGGGCGCTTTTTGCCAAAGGTCTCGGCCTGCGAGTCGGAGCCGCCGCCGTCCCCGGAGGAGGCTCCTCGCGGCCTCCTGCTCTTGCCTTCCCTGCCCAGTGCAGCACGACGAGATCTTCATCCCGAGTCGTTTCCCTGGGGAGGAGGAGGAGGAGGAGGAGGAGGAGGAGGAGGAGGAGGAGGAGGAGGAGGAGGGAGGAGGAGGAGGAGGAGGAGGAGGAGGAGGAGGAGGAGGAGGAGGAGGAGGAGGAGGAGGAGGAGGGCCCGTGGAGGGTGTTCCAGCGAGGGCAGGCGCGCATCGCAGACCTGGCGTGGCGAGGGGCGGACCCGGAGTGCACGGCAGGGATCCGCCGAGGTCCCCTGCACACCTGTGCTGGGCCCCAGGGTGCGCTGTTTCTCGAGACCGTGTCTTGGACCCAGGCTGGGCTTGAGAGCCTGTTCGTGGCCGAGGCTCGCCGTGACCAGTAATGAAAGTTGCTTCATTCCTTATGCGGCGCTCCCCGTTGTGGCAGGAACCCCAGCCAGGCATTGTGGGGGTGCTTTTGTCGAGAACGCTGGCGGCGCATTACCAGTCGCTCTCTGGTAGTTTGGCGTAACTGCGCGCAGCGTTTGTGATGCCTGACGCGTCGCATGTTCCAACCCGCCCCCATTGGAGGTCTCTTGAAGACTTCAGGGGTGCGTTTTAGGGCTCTCCTGAGGGATTTGGTGGGCCTCCTGGGGGACTGTCTGGTGTCTTGGGGCTGCCTTGATCGCGAAGCGTCTGCTGCCCAAGAGGCTCGGTAGAAAGCCATGTTCGAGCAGTCCGGGCAACTTTTTTCGGCCAGGGGAGGGCTCGTCTTCCGACTCTTGCTGTGCGCCGCCCCGTGGCATGGGGGCGCTTTTTTTTTCTTCTCCCGGCCACGCGGCGGTGCCGGTGGCCCTCGGGCAGACACCCCAGGGTGAGGAGGAGGAGGAGGAGGAGGAGGAGGAGGAGGAGGAGGAGGAGGAGGAGGAGGGGGAGGAGGAGGAGGGGGAGGAGGAGGGGGAGGAGCAGGAGGAGGGAGGGAGGGGAGGAGGAGGAGGAGAGGAGGAGGAGGAGGAGGAGGAGGAGGAGGAGGGGTGAGGTTCTGGAGCTCCGCGGCGCGGGCCCGGCGGGCGAGTGGGGCCGCGGGGGATAAATCCCGCGCGGGGCGGGGGGCCCCCCACCCTTGGAGGCGGCAGTGCGCGCGAGGCTGCCTCGTGGTCTGTGGCCCTACACTCTAGGCGATGCTTAAGAAAAACTTGAGTTTTCGGCCAGAGTCTCGATTATTCTTAACGTTTCAATGTAAATCCTAAGATTTGAATAGACATGTTGGGTTTTTAGTCAAGTTCTGAGACTATGAGTTTCTTAACCCATGATATCTTAAGCATATCGCAGGGTGTACGGTTCACATCGGGCAGCATGCAGGATGGGGGGGGGGAGGGGGGGAGAGAGCGAGGTATAGAGAGCGAGTGAGCGAGAGACGGGCCCCCCCCCCACCTTGAATGCAGTAGTACGCGTGACCCTGAGATCCGACTTTCCCCAATGGCAGCATCGCAGGAATCACGTCCGGAGCTCCGGACGTCATCGTTCTGCGTCATTGTTCGAGCCCGATCGATCTGTCAGGGTCCTGGGGCCCGAAATCGATCGAGAACGCCCGTTGAGGGGAGGCTGCCTCATGGTCTGTGACCATACGGTTCACATCGGACAGCACTCGGAAGGGGGGGAGAGGGAGAGAGCGAGATAGAAAGCGAGTGAGCGAGAGATAGCGAACGAGAGAGCGAAGGATGCAGCGGGCTGATTCACTACATAACTCGCGGGCGCGAAGCCCGTCCCCCACGGCGAGTGGGGTTCTCGCACACAAAGCCTCGGGGTCGATCGGGCCATGGGGTTCCCACACACAGCGCCGTGGTCTCTTTTATCGGACCGCGTCCTCCTCCGTTCTGCTCCTCCCTTGGGTTTCACACACCCTCGACGGCACGCTTCGAGATGCAACCACCCTGGCATCAGGCTTGCTTTGCGCTGTCGTGCTTGTTGTTTGACGGTGCTTGCCCAGACGTGATAACACGTGATGGGGGCTGTGTCTCATGTGGAAGAGTCTGACATTGTATAACAGTTGCACGGGTTGAGGGAGGCTCTTGTTCAAAGTGGGGCTCTCGTTGGACATCTCCTTGAGCTGTATGATCCCACCTTGTCGCCGTCCCCACATGGTAGAAGCATGGACGTCAGCTTTTTTTTTAGCCGGGCCCGTGCCTGGATTGCAAGACCATGGGGCGCTCGTTTTTTCAAGGAGGCACCGTTTACATGGATCAAGGATTCTTGTAGATGTTCTATGAGGAAGGGGCTTGCTTGGGACGGATGGGCGTCTTTCAGCTTCGCTGATGCATCTTGGGTTTATTATTGTCCTTCTCCTCCTCCTCCTCCTCCTTGACGACGACGACGTCATTTAGGAGGTGTTGGGTGTTTCCGCTTTTTCTCGCCGCCATGGCTGGATGTACGTTGAACAATTCTCCAGTATGGATCTTGATAGGCGAGGGATTGGAAGAAGAACGCCAATAGTTCGGTCACCTCTGTCCTCCGTCGCCTCCTCCTCTCTCCTCCTTCTCGTCCCCTCCCTTTTCCAGTGTCCCTCAATACCCGTGGAGCCCTTTAGAACCCTTGACAGCCTTGATGCCTATAGGCTTCATTATTTCATTGCTCATCATGCCCCTCCTTCTCTTCATTATCCTCCCTCCTCGACGTTGTCGCATCATCCTTTCTCCTCCTCTCATCCCTCCTCCCATCGTTCCGAAACTTTCGGAAACGCACCAGATCCCCCGAAACTGTTTCGAGAAGACATTCGGGTGCCTCCTCCGAACGTAGTTATCATTGAGAGGCCACGTGGAACGTGCCGCAGCCCCGCTCCAAAGGCATGGAGCTGCGTACAGGCAGTCTCCCCTGAGTGAGGCAGCTCCAGCCGGCCTCCACAACGGGCCCCCCGAGAAGTCCAGGACAGCCTCGGGGGGCCGCATGTCTCGCGCAGCACAGGACGAAGCATGTCTCAAAGGCCACGGCCTCCCCCATCTTGTCTTGCAGCCGGCGCGCATAGGAAGGGTGAACGGTTTACAATGTGTGTTACCCTCGTATCCTTCTCCTCCGGCCCATCCCTGGCCACTCTTCGCTGGCCGTGCCCCGCTCGAGAGGGGTCGACAGGGCCGTCCAACGCCCTTCCGTCCGTATCGTGCACCCTCATGCGTGTCGACCTCAGCCAGGCCCAGGATGCCTGTCCGCACTCTGGTGGTCGCTCGCTCGCTCGGGGGGGGCACCCCGGTGCAGAGCTCCGAGCCTTGCCGAGCCTCGCCAATTTGGCTCTCGATCCGGCTCCAGACGAGCGCGGGGGAGTTGGGGACGTGGGTGCCATGAATCAGGAGGGGAAAAAACACACAGACACAATTATTCGTCGATTTTTAGGAAAATATGGGAAAATATGGGAATTGGGCGGGAAGACAAAAACCCAGAAAATATGGGAAAATATGGGGGATATTTTTATTTGTGTCTATTTATTTGTGTGTCCCAGTTCCCCTTCAACGTGGGTGCCACGAAGGCTGCTTCACGCAGGTGGTTTCGGCCCTTTTCGCTTGGCGCCTCGCTCGATACGTGGGCGACCAGCTGCGTGAGCTGATTCTGACGTCTTCGAGAGCGTAACAAGAACGCACGCGCACCTGATTCCCCATCCCTGGCGCGAAGACGGTGGTGGTTTTCGGGTCATGAATCGGATCCCTGGCGGCCATTCTGGACGATCCAGGCACCCCCGGGACGCCCTCGGCGAGGCGCAGCTGGTGGAGAGCATCCCGAGGTTGGAGAACCGCCGGGAACCAACGAAAACGCCTGATAATTTCGACACTCGAGCATCGAGGGCTTCAGAGATCTGTGTGGTTGATCCTCGCGTGGGGGGGGCCTCGCGGCGCCCCATCCGCCCGCCAGGCGGTGGCCAACTCGCCCAGGCTCTTCCAGGCCGCGCCGTGCTTGTGTGCAGGGAAGGGGCCGTCGTCGTCGTCGTCGTCGTCGTCGTCGTCGTCGTCGTCGTCGTCGGCGTCGGCGTCGGCGTCGTCGTCGTCGTCGTCGTCGTCGGTCGATCAAGGATCGAGGATCGAGGCCGGATCGATCGATCGAGGGGCGATCGCTCGATGAGCGACGGTAAGGGCGAGGGCGAGGGCGACGACAACGACGACGATGAGAGAGGGACACGTATTTGGCGTACAGTCAACCCGCATACTAAGGATGGGCAACCTTCCCATGGGTACACTTGCATCTTTGCCTCCTCGGTCCATCCTTGGCCACTTTCGCTGGCCGCGCCCCGCTCGAACAGCTTCGAAGTGGGCGTCCAGGGCCCTTGCATCCTCATCGCGCATCCTTGCTATACTGGTTGACCGTATCGCTGATCGGGGGGGGCTCCCAGGGGAGGCCCGCGGACTTGGCCCGCGGATGTGGCCGCGGACTTGGCCCGCGGAGCTGGCCGCGGACCTGGTGGTGCTTGGCGGCGGCTTCCGGCCACACGCCCAGAGCCCTGGAGTGCTCCACGGCGCTGAGGACCGCACCTCCTCGTCCTCCTCCTCCTCCTCCTCCTCCTCCTCCTCCTCCTCCTCCCCGCGAAGAGGGTTTCTTGTTTGGGCACGGCTTGCCAAGGGAGGAGCGTAAGGCACATGTAGTTCAATCTGGAGTTTTATTCTTGCGAGGATGCAGCTTCGATGCCTACGGCCTGTCCTTACGTAGGCAATCTTGGACGGTCTGGGGACTGGCACCGCTTTCTTACACCCTTTGAACTGGATGGGTGGACGTGCATTCGCCGGCTGGCGCTTCCACACTTTTGGTAGTTGTTGTGGTGTGTGTGGGGGGTCTCGCAGGAGTACCCAAGAGGCTCTTGGATTTTCTTGGCACTGCCGAGGGGGCTCAGGACGACGAGTCAGTCCACGATGGAGCAGCGAAGGACCAGACCATCGGGATCGACAGGCTCCCATCTTGGGTACCCGCTCTCTCGCGCCACACCAGCACCTCGCCAGACCAGGAAACAGAAGGACGGGAGGGGGGGAATAAGTAATGCCACGTCGCCTCGTGCCGCGCAGGGCCAGATCCTTGAGGCTGCCTGGAGGGGCGATGCCCTCCGCCAAGGCTGGACGGGGCTCGAGCAACGTGCGAGGATGGTGGCCCAGGGGAGATCGTGCGAACGATTTTGCCTCCATGGCCGTGGGGGGGAGGGGAATTGTGAATCTGCTTTTTCCGATGGGCACGTGAGCAAGATGTTGCACGCATGCTTGGTCTTCTGTCTACACGGGGTGCCCTCAGCCTGACGTGGCCTCTCCGTTTGTCACGACCGCTCCCCGCTCCCTTCGTACCCCTTTGCTGCAGCCAGATCCCTTAGGCGCGGAGCCCACCGCCCATCGATTACTCGCGTGTTCTGAGGCCTTGAGCCTACCCCCCCCCGCCACCCTTGAGGGAAAGCCATCCGCGCGCGCGGCGTTTGTCCTGAGGGGAGCGGTGATCCTGGAGGAGCCCTGCGCTCCCATGCCCCCCCCCCCTCCGAGGCTCTCAGAAGGTAGAATAGAAAAGGCGCCCGAAGACTTCAAAGTCTGAAGCTCGAGTCCTCCTCCTCCTCCTCCTCCTCCTCCTCCTTCTCCTCCTCCTCCTCCTCCTCCTCCTCCTCCTCCATTCCTTCTCCTGAAAAGTAACTTCTTCCTGTCGCACCCCGAGGCCAGTTTTTAGGGCGGTTCGGGCTTTTCGCCTGAGACTTCCTCGCCATGTATGACCATGAAACTGAAATATTGACAACAGTTTCACATATGGAGGGCGGGTGGTTTTGAACATGTGGCTCTCGCGTTAGCGCCGCGCAGACTCGTTGTAAACATTTGAAAGAGTTTCGCGGATCGAGGGCGATCCATTTTCAACATGTGGCTCTCTCCTTAGAGCCGCGCATATTCAATTTAAAGATTTGCCAGAGTTTCGCGGATTGTTTTCAAAATGTGGTTCCCGCCTTAGCGCCGCGCACATTCGTTGTAAGAATTTGCAAGAGTTTCACGGATTGAGAGCGGCTTCTTATCAACATGTGGTTCTCGCCTTAGCGCCGCGCACATTTGTTTTAAAACGTGCAAGGGCTTCACGGATTCCCATGATCAGCGTACCATCAATGGTGTTCTGGAAGGATTCAGGATTATGAGGGTGCAACAGTTACGTTGGTTCGAAGTGTTGAAGTCCCAGGAATGGCATTCTGGCACGATTCCGGATCGTCAAGACGCAACAGTCAGGTTGATCCTTGGCGCTGGAATCCTGAGAACAATGTTTTGGCATGCTTCTGTGTTTTCAACCGGTTGTTTTCCAACGAGGAAGTTCCCTCAGTGGAGATGAACCCTTGTAGGAGCCAGTGAAGAGGGAGCTTGGAGGGAGGGTTTGTTCCAACATCGTTGATGACTCTTGGGTTTACACTGGTCCTCCTCCTCCTCCTCCTTCTCCTTCTCCTCCTCCTTCTCCTCCTCCTCCTCCTCCTCCTCCTCCTCCTCCACCCCAACCTCCTCAACCTCCTCCACTGTCCGCAGCCATTTTGGCTCACGCTTGTCCCCCGCTTGCCGCAGCCCATTCGCCGATGGGCCGTGTCTCGGCGGCGGCAGCTGTGGCAGCAGGCACGACTGCAGGATGGCGACGGCGCGGCGCGGCGGGCGCGGCCCTGCGCGGCCCTGCGCGGCCCTTCGCGGCGCGGCGGGCGACAGCTGCGCGGCGGGCCCATGGAGTGGCGGCCCTGCGCGGCGCGGCGGGCGCGTGCGCGTCGCGCGGGCGACAGCAGTGGCGGCCCCGCGCGGCGGGCGCGCGCGTGTCTCGGGCCAGCCGCGAGCTGGCCGAGGTGAAACTCCGGCGCGCGGCCCTGGGCGCGATGCCGGAGGCGCGCGCGGGCCTTGGCTCGGCGGGGGAGGCAGCGGCAGGGCGTCGCGAGGCGATTGCTCGCCCTGCCTTGATCGCTCGGCTCCAAGGCTGCCGCGTGCCTCACGGCGCCCGCCTGCGCTGCGCTCGCGGGAGTGCCCGCCCGCCTCGGCGCCGGTGGCGCACGAGCGGCGGGCGCAACGCGGGGAGCGGCTCGGCTCGGAGGCCGCCGTCGCTCCGCCGCCCCTTTCGGGCGGACGCCGCGCCTCTCTGTCCAGGATCGGGCCGCTGGGAGGCCCTCCCCCCGCAGGCGGCGCACGGCTGGCTCTGCACCTGCGGCGCGACGCTCGTCGGGACCGCCTGAGGCGCGTTGCACCGCCCGGCACCCTCGGCCCCAGCACCCCTGGCCCCCAGCTCTCTGGGCTCTGCGCCTGGCCCCCCTCTGCTCCGTGGAGACGGTCAAGGTGGTGCCCTCGCCGACCGTTTTGCCGCGCCGCGTGCTGTGGTTCATCGTGGTGGTCGCGCGCTTGTCGACGGAGCTCGTGAAGCTGGTGATCATGCTCGGGCGGGCAGCGGGGCTCTTCCCGAGCTTGCCCAGGTCGCCGCGCATCCCGGAGATGCGGCTGGTTCTTCCCATCCTCCTAGGCTTCGTCATGCGGCTCGAGGCGCTGCTCAAGATGGTCGCGACGGCGTCCATCTTCATCGTGGTGTGGACGAACTTCCTCTCGGTGCTCGTGCACAAGGCGTCCGTGTATCTGGAGCACGCCCTGGGCTCGGTCGAGGTGCTGCCTTTTTGGCGGGCCTGTCAAAAGCCATTGTTGGCACTTGGCCAGGGCTGGGTGCTGGTGTCGACCGTGGAGCCGATGCACCTCGTCGTGATTCCGGCCCAACCGAGGTGCCCGTGGTGTCTTCTGGCTTCCCGAGCTGCGGCTCTCGGGACGCCAAAGGCCTCGTCGAGTGGGTGCCGTTCCCTTTCCCTGCAGATGGCCAGCGGGACGCGGACTGGGACATGGAGACTGGCAGCAGTGCTCGTGCCGGCGGTGGTCTCCACCGTCGGGGCAAACGCGCACCTCGCTGAGCTCGGCTTCCTCTACTGCCTCTTGGGCACAGCCGGGGGGTCCAGGGCTGGTCAGGTCCATCTCTGGCCTCCTGTTGACCAGCCGGTCATCCCTATGTAAGACCTTCCTCCTCCATTCCTGTTCCTTACCAGTAATTCCCCCCCGTCGCACCCTAAGTCAGGTCGAAAGGGCTGGCCGGCGTTTCGCCTAAGACTTCCGCACCATGTATGATCTTGAAGCTGTAAAGTTGCAACAGTTTTGCGGTTGGAGGGGGTTGTTTACAAATTGCCGTTCTAACAATATCGCCGCGCGCATTCGCTTGGTAACAAACATGTAAGGTTTTCACGGATGGAGGGCGGGTCGTTTCAAAGTGTTGTTCTCGCCTGCCGCGTGCATTCGTCTGAAGATATTTCAACAGCTTCACGTATGGAGGGCGGCTCCTTTTTTTCAAAATGTGGTTGTCGCCTTTAGCGCCGCGCACATTCGTTTCAAGAGTTTTCAGCAGCTTGTAAGTCTCGTGGCTAGAGTCTCAGGCATGGCGTGTTTGTACGATATCGGAATGTCATGGCGCATCAGTTACGTTGACTCGCGGTGTTCCTACACGATTCAGGGTTGTCAGGACACAACAGTGACGGTGATTCGCGGCGTTGAAGTCCAAGGAATGGTGTTCGGGCACAGCTCAGGAAATTCAGTCTTTATAGGGGCCAATGGAGAGAGAACTTGGAGGCAAGGTTTATTGCAATATCATTGGTGACTCTTGGGTTTGCACTGGTCCTCCTCCTGTTCATCCTCCCTTTTCCTCCTCATCCCCCCTTCTCGCAGCACCACCGCGGATCCCTCGTCGTCATCGTCCTCCTCCTCCGTCTACTCCCGGTCCCCTTCGGAGGACCTCGAAGTTCGAACACTCCCGTCCGCCCCCTCTTCGGAATACTTGGCCACCCCCCGGAGGACCTCATCCTCCTTGTCCATGTCCTCCTCCTTCTCCTCCTCCTCCTCCTCTTCCCCCTCTTCCTCCTCCTCCTCCTCCTCCTCCTCCTCCTCCTCCTCCCGCTCTTCCTCCTCCTCCTCCTCCTCGTCCAACACTGGCCTGGTGCTGGTGCATGTCATGTCAGGGGCGTCAGTGCTTGACCCTTGTGCGCCCGCGTCGTTAGGTGCAGTTCGGTGAATCGGGCATGCAGCGCCCCCCCGTCCGCTTGTGTGTTGATATTTGATATCAGCCCCCAGTTTCGTAACGATTCCAGGGCTGTGCGTTTGCTTTATCCCGACCTTCGCTCGCTTCGATTCGAGGCAACGACCTGTCGGAGGTAGCTCGTGGCCCTTCAGCAGGCATGCAGCCGAGTAGGTATGATCTTCGGACGTGCAGCGCAATGCAGAGTCTTAGTATTACCATTATTATCATTAATCCTCCTCTTAATCCATATTCGAACCCTAATGGTTGTGATCCTCCCCCTCGTCCTCCACGTCCCCTTCTTCCTCCTCCTCCTCCTCGCTCCTCCTCCTCCTCCTCCTCCTCCTCCTCCTCCTCCTCCACGTCCCCTCCCTCGTGCCCCTCCCGCTCCTCCTCCTCCTCCTCCTCCTCCTCCTCCTCGTCATCCTCCTCCTCGTCATCCTCCTGGTCCTCCTCCTCCTCCTCCTCCACCTTTTCTTCTTCATCCTCTTCATCCAAATCCACGTCCTCGTCGTCCTCCTCCTTCGATCCCTCCTCCTCCTCCTCCTCCTTCTCCTCCTCCTTCTCGTCCGCCGCAACCTCCGAACACCTTTTGCTCTTCGTCCTCCTCTTTGTCCTCCTTCTCCTCCTCCTCCTCCTCCTTCTCCTCCTCCTCCTCCTCCTCCTCCTCCTCCTCCTTCCCCTCCTCTTGTTTTCGCTCCTCCTCCTTCTCCTTCCTCTCCTCCTCCTCCTCCTCCTCCTTCTCCTCCTGTCAGTCCTCCGCCTACTCCTCGTTCACGTTCAGACCCTCCCCGCCCTCGGTACCCTCTTCCTCCTCGTCCTCCTCCCTCTTCTCGCCTTCCTCGTCGTCCTCTTCCTCCTCGCCCTCCTCGTCCTCCTCGTCCTCCCCCTGACCCTCCGTGTCCTCCTCCACCCTCGAACCCTCACCCCCCCCCCCCCCGAGGACCCCGACGCCGCGGCGCTCCCCGCGAGCCGGCGGGCCGCGCCCCCCCCTCGCGAGGACCGCGCGCCCGCAGGCGGGTCGGCCCCCCGCGGTCCGCCTTGGGCCGCTCCGGGAGGCGTCGTCGCCGCCGCCGCCGCCGTCGCCGTCGTCGTCGCCGTCGTCGTCGTCGTCGTCGTCGCCGCCCGGCGTCGTCGTCGTCGTCGTCGTCGTCGTCGTCGTCGTCGTCGTCGCCGTCGTCGCTGTCGTCGTCGTCGCTGTCGTCGTCGCCGCCGACGTCGTCTTCGCCCCCTCTCCTCCTCAACCTCCTCTTGCTCGCTCATCATTCCTCGTCTTCCTCCTCGTTCTCCACCGTCCTCGTCTCTCCTCCTCGCTCCTCCTCCTCCTTCTTCCCCTCCTCCTCCCCCTCCTCCTCCTTCCCGTCCTCCCCCTCCCCCTCCTCCTCCTCCTCCTCCTCCTCCTCCTCCTCTCCTCCTCCTCTTTCTCTTCGTCCCCCTCCTCATGCCCCTCCTCCTCCTCCTCCTCCTCCTCCTCCTCCTTCCTCCTGGTGTGTACCTCCTTGTGCCGGGCTTGGCGAAGGCCGACGACAGCATGCTGGACTCAATTCAAGAAGATCTTGATGGCTCCGTTGCGTTGCACAAGGCGGCAGCGCTCGGCTCGTCCGCCACAGTGCAGCAGAAGTTGACCAATGCTGGGGGCAGGTACAGCGGGCCCGACGCACACAAGCAAGCGACGTTTGCGCCAAGCCTCGGAGTTGATGCCACCATGGGGAATCAGGTCTCCAAGAAGGCCCAGGCAACTCTTCTGAGGCGAACCTGGAAAATGGCGAGGAGACTCCATCGTCTGGCTCGGCTTAGGCGCGCAGGATCGAACATGCGCAAGATTTACCAGACAGGCCCGAAGGCCGCAGCCTACTACGGCACGGAGATCGTGGGCCTTACGACCCCGATTTGAGAGAGGCCAGATCCTTAAGATTGGTGTCGCCCGCTGTGCCACAAGATCCAGGTCTCTAACGCTGTCTATTTGAGGAGACCCCGCATGGAGTGCCGCTGTTGGGCCAGCGTGCTACTGGGCCAACCTAGTCTGGAGAGTTGCTCATCAGCCTGGAACCGTTGGCTTCACGATCCCCAGCCTCAGAGCCCAAGCCCAGCAGGTCCTCAACAACCCCCCTCAGAAGTAGCACTGACTCCGAGGTCGCTTGGGGGCTACCCTGCTCAGTCTGGACCGCTTCGGATGGTCAATGCCTGACCCCTTCGTCCTCCAGGACTCTGCATGTCAACGCTTTCCTCTCACAGCGACTTCCCCCGCCCTCCTCCAGAAAGATTATTCAAACCCTGTGGCAGCAGCGGTTGGATGCGCAGGCTGCCACCAAGCTCGGGCTGTCCGAGCCCCTCGACATTTCGATAATGCAGCACGCGCTGCAAGATGTTACGATCCCGAGCCACATGCATAAGACGCTGTTGTCGACCAGGTGCCAGTGCAGTTAGGCCAGCAAAAACATGACAGCAGCAGAGTACGAAGCTGAGGTTGGATGTGAGGTATGTAAGCACCGATGTGAGGTATGTAAACACCCCGTCGAGTCGATCCTCCACAGGCTCTTCGAGTACCCTGGGGCCTACACCTTGAGGGTGGAGAAACTACAGGAGGGTGACGTCCAGCAATTCACTGATCCAGCGAGGGGGTTCCACGCGTTCTTGAGTTTCAGCTGCTCCCTGAGCCAGTTGCCCGGAGGCCTCCTGGATTAGGTTTAGACTGTGCGGTTCATTGGTCTAGAGATGGCCAACCCAACAAGGTTGCCATGCAAGGTGGAGTTTTTCATGGCGGCATTGGTTTGATACTTGGGCCCGTGTTTTAGGTTGCCCCGACCTGGCCCGCGTTCAAAATCGACGAAGCCGGGGCCAGCCTCTCGGGCCCCGCGGGGGCCAGCCTGCCGCCCGCGTCGCCCGCCGCCGAGCACCTGGGGCTTCTCGCAGCAGCCTCGTGCCCCAAGATCATCAAAACGTGGGCGGTTTTCAAAGGCTTCCTCTCTGCCCACCAGGGCCCAGAGGCAAGTGGGAAGGACATGTATGCTGGAGTTTCTGTTTTATCCAGGGCCCAAGACAGTCTTCGGCCCATCGAAATGCAAGGAGTCAAAGCCCACCAGGACCTCGAGGTCATCGAGGCTGGCTCGAGGGACCTGGTTCGCAGCTGCTGGGAACGATTGGGCGGGCAAAGTCGCCGCGCAAGCTGCGGCCCGCGCCCCGGGTTCGTCGCAGCAGGAGCTCGAATTATATGAAGAAGGCAGTGACCGAGTCAAGAGGCTGGTCAGATTTGCAGCAGAGGCGCTCACCTTCTGGTCCCCCCCAAGCCCCGCGCACGGGCAAGAAGACTTATGGGCGGCCCGCTGATAGCATGCCCCTGTCGCGGCTGCCGGGGCGGTCCGGGTCTAGGCGGCGCCCCCTCCCCAACCCGCGCATCAGCCTCGGCGCGCTCGCGCGCGCCGTAACCCGCGGGGAGAGGCCAAGTGCCATCGGTCTTGGCCAACTATGCAGCGGTCGTGCTTGGCTTGCCGCGCGACGCTTGGGGCCGACAGCGCCCGTGGGCCCCGCGCGCCAGATGCGTGCCCCGACAATTTTGTTGCCCGGTCCACCTTGCTGCGAGCGCCCGAGAAACGCGCCCAATTTGTGTGCGATTACCTCGATGTTGAGCCATTCATAGTCGCGCGCAAGGGGCGCTGCCGCTACTGAGAGAGTAACTTGAAGGACCTCCGAGGTGAATGCGAGGACAGCTTCAAAAGCAAGTTCCCCAGGATGCGCGGGCCCTCTTGTCGGGCGGCCGACGCCCCGAGAGTAGCTCGAAGGCCGCCCCCCGACCGCCCCGGCCGACCCTTGCAGCTCAGCTCCTCAAGGAGCGGGCGCAGAGGCAGGCCTGATAGAGCGCGTGTGGATGCTCCGATGTAACCCGAGGTTTCGGTCAAGGGTCGGGTCGGCCTAGCCTTGGCCTTCCGTCGTGGCCTGCGACGGCCCTCGCCCCCCCCCCATCCTCCTCGCGCCTCCGCCCGGGGCCGCCCCGAAGGGGGGTCGCCGCGAAGACGAACAGTGGGCGCCAACCCTTCGGGCATTCGGAGTGTTTTTATCATTTGGCGCGCAATAGTCGTTGCCGGGGCCGAGCCCTCCCACCGACGGGTAGCGGCGGCGATCGTGCGCCAGGGGGGGGGGGGGCCTGGGCGCCTTCTTTCACGCGCTGGTGCTCGCGCGCCTTCTATAGCGAGCGCAGCGCGCCCCCGCCCCGGCGCGCCCCTCTTCGCCCATGCGCCGCCGCTGCCCAGGGCCCCCCCGCCCCCCCCCCCCCGGCCACGGCCGTTGCCGCCATTGCGGAACATCAGAATGTTGGCCCCGCGAAATAATTTTCTGGCAGTCTATGGGTTAGTCTAGGTGGCGCAGTCAACGTTGCACAACCCACGCGGCGCAAAGCACTGCGACGCAGTGCAACGCAACGCAACGCAAGGCAAAGCTATGAGAAGCACTGCAACGCGCTGCAAAGCAATGCGAATCACCGCAGAGCCAATTCGTACGGCGCAAGGCAGTGCGACGCACCACTGCAAATCAGCGCAAATGAGCGCAACGCAATGCAAGGCACTGTCAAGCACCGCGACGCAATGCAACGCAATTCAACATAATGCAAGGTAATGTCAAGCACTGCGTCGCAATGGGAAGCAATGCGACGCAATGTAAATCAATGCGACGTAATACAGGGCGCTGCGAAACAAAGCAACGCAACGCACATCGATGCTACGCGCGGCGACGCACTGTAAGACAATGCTATGCAATGGACAGCAACGCAAAGCAATGCGAAGCAACTCAAAAACGTGCACATCAATACACTCATCTGGTAAGCAACGCAAAACAACGCAATGCAAAGCAATGCGACCCGATGCAGAACTATGCAACGCCACGGCGGCCGCGTAGGAGCGCGGGCGATCGTCGCCCTCGGCGGCGACCGATGCGTCGAGATCCCCCCTGCCGCCGAGGGTCAGGAGGCGCCGTGCAAGCGGTGCTGCTGGGCCCTGACTTTGACCGCCCGTCCCAGATGCAAGGCCGCTTCGATGGCGCCAAGTGCGCATGCGCAAAGTCTGTCCTGGTTGAGCAGGTCAGGCTGGCGGAGCGGGGAGCTCTCGCGCGAACCCGCGCGGAGCCTGCGTGCCGGGCCAGCATCGCCTTGTGGGATGGGTCTCGGGCGCAGTGTTAGGCCGCCATGAGTTCGCAGAGTGCGGACCTCGTCTCCTTGGGGGCCAGGCAGGTGGCAGGGGGCGCCGGCAGGCTCCAGCGCCCCCGCTGCCCCTGCCTGCGCCGGGGCCCCGCGGGGGGCGGGTCGTCGCTGACCCCCGCCGCGGTGATTTCGACCGAGACCTTCATCCGCCTCGGAACGCGGCGATCGCGCGCGACTGCGCGCTCGCGGTCGACTCGGCGGGCCTGGCGGCGGCGGTGGAGGTGGTCGACCAATCAGTGGCGCCCCGCTTGCTGGAGGGCGCTCGGGCACGGATTGACAGGGTCCTCGTCGACGAGAAGGCGCCGGGGCCCCTGCTCGACGAGGCCCTCGACGGTGGCGCGCGGAGGCGCGCCGGCGCCGCCCCCAGGCATGGGCGCTCGCACGCTGGCAGTCGATTACGATGAGCGCGGGGAGCGGTTGAAGACGCGGAGGTCAGTGTGCGCGGAGATAGCTTCCATGATCATAGATAACAGCGACTGCAGGAAGCGCCGCAAATGCCCCGCCGCCAGTTTAGCCTTGTTCAAGAATTTCCAGCAACAGGGCGGGGATACCCGCGCGGCACTCAACCCGGTGTCAGGAGTTGGGGGTCAGCCCCCAGGAGCGGACTTGCATCGAGATGAAGCTGCTGACCGGCGCCCTGCACCTCCTTGCCTGCGTCGAGACGATCTCCCGCCGCGTCTGCCAGAACTTCGAGGGCCACTCGACGGGCGCGCGGGGCCAGGCCAACTGGGGGGCGCGGGGAACTTTGTCCCGGCGGCGACGGATGCGTCCGCGGCCCCGCCAAAGTTGCGCAGCCACGCCCGCTGGGGAGATGGAGATTGGGAACGCGCGGCTCCGGTCGCGGGGCCTTCGGCCGCCCGGCGCTGGCGACGGCGGCGCGCGCGCCCAGCCGGGCGGGCCCGGGGGCGCCGGGGGGCGTGGCAGCGGGGGCCCCGAGGGCGGCTTGGGCTGCGGCCGTTGCCGGCTGGGGCAGGGCGGCGAGGGCGGTGGCAAGACGACGTTGCCGCCCCGGGCGGTTGCCCTTGCCAGCGACACAGGCGGTCGAGCCGTCGCTGGAGACCGAGACCACGCATGCGGCGCCGATGTCAGCGGCGCCCGACGAGCGCCCATGCTGCCCATCTCCCCGATTCTGCTGCAGTCGCCCCAGGATCTTCCGAAAGGGGCAGGGCCGCCAGGCGACCCGGCTACGCGTGCATTTTCGGGGGGGAAATGCAGGCGCCAACGCCGTCGCGCAGGATTTCAGATTATTATCAGGTGATCGACGCAGGCCCGTGCGTGGGCCCCCGCAGATCCCCGAGCTGTCGCGTGCGCGCGCGTTCGGCAACGAGATTTGCTCTTTCAGAGGCCGGCGCCGCGACCCCTAGTCGGCGAGCGTCGTTTCGCGAGCTGCTGCGCGGCCGCGCCAGCTATGACGCAGGGCCTGGTGGATGCGACTTCGCCAGTTTCTCCGTCGCCGCGGTCGGCCACCTCGACAATCTCGAGGGCGCCCCGACGGTGCGATAAGTTGTTGGTTGGCCACGTGGCGAACCAGTTTGCGAAGCGGAATTGCGAGCGCATGCTGCGCCCGCGCTTTGAATTGTTGGAGCGACAAGACTCGCTGTCGCCTCTGCACCCGCGCTGGGATCACCCGCTGGTTCGCCGTCGCCGAGAGTTTTTGCGTCGGTTGCGGGCGCGCTTCGCCTTGGTCTGGCGATCGGATCGTCTCATGAGGGAGTCGGGGCGTTCTCCGTCAAGCAAATTGGAAAATCCATGAGTCGCCTCGTCACAGTTGCTCGCCTCGCCGATATGAGATTTGCCGAGCCCACTGGAGCGCGTTGGCGTTCCAGCGAAAGTCTCGCTAGGATTGAGGGAGGCCCCCCCGTGGACCTTCCAGCACCTCCTCCAGACTTCGCGCAGGGCGCCCGCTTGTTTTTTGGGCTTGCTGATGTCAAAAGTGCTTTCCATCGGTTTCGGCTTCCAGAGGGGCCGGCTGGCCGATTACTTTTGTTTGGGCCACGTGGGCTGCGGCGACTCGGCGGGCATCCGCAGGGCCGCGTTGCCGGCGAATTTCTTTCGGCCCCTGCACTTCGGTCAGCATGCGGGAGAACAACAGGATCGAGAAGGCCCCCGGCCCGCGTGACTCGGTGCTTCTGGGGCCAAGGCAGTCTAGGTTTGTTTTTGATTTGGGGAAAGTTGATCCGGGGCCATCGTCTACTCTGGCAGGCCGTCTTTGGAATGCCCCAGCACATCTTATTGCATCTACGTCGGCAACCTGGACATCCCCACCGGGGACCCAAGCGAGACGTTGCCTGATCTCGCTTGCGCGGCCGCCCAGTTCGAGCGGATCGGCTCGCGCGCCCGCGGGCGCGAAGTCTCTGCGGCCCCTTCGGAGGCCCCTGGGGCACAGTTGGGCTTCGATGGGCCCGATGCCTCCCTCGCGCCGCTTCGCCTGTGGAAGGTGCGCTAAGGCGCCCCGCTCGCTCGGCTCTGTCGCAGATTGCCAGGATGGGATTGGGAGGTGCTGCTCGGCCATCTCACGTTCTGTGCTTTGACCAAGTCAGAAGTATACTGAGCGTCTTCAGACGAATCTACGGGTCCAGCAATTAAATCTACGTCAACCCTGGGCCCCTCCGGGACACAGCTCGGCAGGCAATGGCCGCGGTGGCCTCGCTGCTCTTCTTCCCGCGGATTCGCCCGGGTGTCTTCTCGGGCCCCGAGCGGAGACGTCCACCGCAGCATCGGGGGAAGGGTTCGGGGCCGCGCTGGGGCCCAGGGGCCCCCAGGACGTCGCTGACGCGGGGTGTGCTCTGAAGAGGGGCCGCTTCAAGGAGCTGCCAGGGGCCCCGGCAAGGGGCATTTCTTCGGGGCCCTGGAGGGCCGAACAGATCAGCTGCATCGCAGCAGTCAGGGCCGAGGGCACTGGGCAAGCTTTCGATGTGGACAGTTCTCCAGAGGTGCTGCGCAAGCTTCTCTCTGGGGTCAGCTGGGAGACGCTCTTGGCGGGCCCCTGGACTCGCTGCGACGGGGAGTTGTACGCTCAGGAGGCTAGAGCCTTGATGTTGGACTCCCAGGCGGTGGCGAGCAAATGCGGACTGCCTGGGGCCCGTCTGGTTTTCCTGGTGAACAACGCGTGTGCGACTCTGGCTTTCGCTAGTGGGAGGGCGACCGACTGCGCTGCCTCGACGCGCATTCGGCGTCTTTTTGCTTGGTGTTTGGCCCTCAATCTGCGGGCGTACTTCCGATGGAAACCTTCCGAGTGTAGATCTGCTGGCGAACCTTCTCGGCATTTCACTGTGCTCGGCTATTGCTTTCAGCCTGCCGCAACTTCGCGTGTCGGCGCTTATCTGAGCATTGTTCGTCGCGGCCCTTACTCCCGCGCCGCGAGCGGCCCCGGCCAAGCCGGCGAGATTGCGGACCTCGGCGGGCAGCTGGACATCGGCCAGGGCCACGGCGACGACGACCTCATCGAACCAGCTGGGGCCGCATTCGACGACCTGCGATCGGGCGAGTGGTTCGGTCTGCTAGACCGCGACAGTTCCGCAGGAGGACGATCTGGACATGGAGGATTTGGCTCCTTCTCAGGATGGCGACGCGTCGTCGGAGACGGACCAGACGACGCTGCGCCCGGCGAAGCGGGTCCGGATCCTTCGGCCTACGAAGCCCATGGGGGCCCTGCTGCCAGTCGAGCCGGGAAGGCTCCGCGGGCTAGTGCCCCTGCCCCTCGAGCCGAGCGCTGCGCGGGCCCGGGCCGAGCTCCGGCGCCGCGAGTTGGTGGGGGACTTGCGAGATATGGCCCGCCGTCGAGGCGGGCCCCGCGGCGCGGCTGCCGAGGCGGGCGCGCGCCGTAAAGAAGCGGTTCGACCAGGGCGAGAACGTCGGCAAGAGGGCGAAGCTAATGGCTGGACCCGAGCACTTGGTCCCATAATTTTGGCCATCACGACGCGCTTCGCCGGCCGAGAAGCAGCCGGGCGGGCCTTGAGGGGGCGGAGGCAGCGGCGTCCGCCGCGCTCGCGCCGCCCCCTGGCTTCCAGCATCTGGGTTGCCATCGCGTGGGAGATGCGTCGGGGCATCTTGTGGAACGTGGCAAAGTGCGCGCTGTTCGCGCAGGCGCCGCGCCTGCGACCATCGGAGCCGTTGAAGTTTCTCACGGAGGACCTGGGCGCCAGCGCTCGGGCCATCAGCCTCGTGGATCTGCTTCGCTTCCAGACTGGAGGGGGGAAGATGCCTCCAGGACGCATGCGACCGACGAGAGCTCCTTCGCGTCTTGGCGGGCCCAAGGGACAAGGCGTTTACTCGCGCATTCTGCGTGCCTGAAGCGGCTCTGGCAGGTGCGCCACCGCCTGGGCATCAAGGCCGCGCCGTGTCAGACCAGGCACTTAGGCGCCTCCCTCGGCGCCGCCGTGAAGTGTAGGGCTCGGCCCGAGATCGAGGCCCGCGGCCGCTGGCGGGCGGGCGCGTCGGTCCTGCGGTGCGACGGTGAGGCCGAAATAGCCGAGAGCGTCGACGTGCTGCCCGGCAACTTGGGCACTCGCGCGAGGGCGCGCGAACGCCGTCTCGCGCGCCTGCTGCCCGCCCAGACCGACCTCTCGGTCATCGCAGCGCCCGCCGCCTCGAGCTCCCCCCGTCAGCAGCAGCCCCGCACCTGGCGGCGCTGGTGCAGTTGCGAGCAGCAGGCTGTCATGAAATCAGAACTCGTCTTCGGGGCGCTTCACTTTCGCCCGCTCTCGACTTGACAAGTGATGGGGATGTCCGATATCTTTGCTCAGACGCCCAGGCCAGCAATGGGGCGGCCGCCACGATCGCCGTTGAATGTTTTTTTTCTGGGGCGTCGCCAGACACAGGGCCAACGTTATTCGCTCGCGGACTGATCCGCAAAGGAGCCACTTCCCCTTGCAAGCTCTTGTCGAAGAAGCGACCAGCAGGCTTCATAATTGCGGGAACGCACAAGTCATTTGTATTTTGCGGCTGGTACGGCTTCTTCACGCGCTACATATTCCAGTGACAGCTGAGAACCCGCGTTTTACCTAATTAATTTCACTTAGTCGAGTTGAGACGAGGAACATAGGGCAGCACTCATTCGAGACCCTCTGGCAGAATCTCACCAACCTGTTAGTCGGGGGCCGTGGCTCCATAGATATGAACGCGCGAAATCGGTGCGCGTGCAGTGGGCGGGAAATGCGCGCCTTCAGCGGTCGGAAGCACTGGGAGCTTGAAGGTTTAAGCCTGGCTTCGATGGATCAAACGTGCTCCGTTTAACCGTCTCTGCTCCTGGCAGAAATATTGTGCCCTTCCGCGGTGGCCCTAAGGCCCTGTTAGTATTTCATCAAGCCGTAGGCTCACATCCTTGGGGCGCAGAGGGTCTCGGGACAAATGATTTGTCGGGCGTATATGCTCCAGTTGTCCTTCTTCGTTTTTGGTGGGCCAGCTCGTGCATTCTGTGGCAGAAATGATTAGAGAAACTGTTGGTCATACCAGACAAGGAATGCCTTCATGCCGATGCGAAATCTGCATGCAGATGAGCCTGGCATTGCGGTGCTAAATGGAAGCAGTTCTGGGTACATGTACTTGGTGTCGTTCCATATCTGCTCAAGTCTTCCACCCGCTACCTCGTTTTTTCTTTCCTGCAGTTCAACTTCCTGGCGTTCAAATGGGCAACGGCACAACTCTTCGAGCATGTCTATATATATATATACACCTATGTGTATACATGTATATGTCTATGTATACTCCTGTTTTTTTCTCCCATCACAGTTGGGTGTGTGGGCCAGCTCGTGAATACTGGGGTAGAGCGGATGAGATAATTTGCTGGCGCTTTCTGGAAAGCAAGAGTCACATTGCAACACGATTGAAATCTGATTGCAAAACAGTGCGAGTACAGAACAATGCGATGCAACGCGCTTCGGTGCGATTGCATCGCAGTGCAATGCGATTGCATGCAGCGGCGGGGAGGGGCGTGCATTGGGGCGGCGGCGACGGTCGGCACCAGGGCCGCTGGGGCGGCGAACGGGTTTGCTGTTACAGAAAATGCTGCTGCGACCGACGGGTACAGGGACGCCAGGGCGGCGAACGGGCCCCGTTCTGTAGAAGCGACGCGAGAACCCGTCAGTGCAAACCTTGTTTGTTGAGTTTCCAGATCCTTGAGTTATCAGGGCCCGGGATGCTCAGGGATAACTCCTGATTCCGGCCTCCCGCTTTCGCGCCAGAGTTGTTCCTAGATCACATGTTCCGTCCCAGAAGATTGCCCAGTATTCTCCTAAAGGAGGAGCTATTTCGGACCAAGCGGTTCGAGGGTTTTCCCGGATCACATTTGCGGGGCACCAAACAGGGCTTCACCCCCCTGACCAGGTCTAATCTGTGTAGTTCGGGTGCTTCACTTTAGAGCAGGAGCGCAAACCGCCGCAACCGACAACCCATCCGAGGGGGGGGGCCGATCCGTTGGCGGTGGCACGCCCGAGCGTCGTCCTGCACTGGGTGGCGCTCGGGCGTGACACCGCCCAGGGGTCGTCCCCCCCTTCCGATGGATGGGTTGTCGGTGGCGGTGGTCCAGTTGTCGCTTCCGAGCCCCGGGGCCGTCGTCCCGGGGCGGTGCGGGCGCCACGCTTAAAACTTCCTGACGGCAGCTCGTCCCAACGTTCCCGCAGTGAGCCCATGCTCGCCGTAGCCGTTCACTGGTGATCGCGCACATCACAAACCAGATTGAGGTCGGACGAGGAGGAGGAATGCGGAGGATAAGCCAAAGAAGACGTCATGCATGGAGCTGTCGGAGATCCGCGCGGATTTCTTGGATCTGCCTTGGCGGTATTTGTGGTGCCATTCCATAGCGCGCCCCGCGCGCCAGGCAGGGGGCGCCCAGCGCCGATGCAAGAACTCCGCGCGGACCTCCAGAAGTTATGTTTGTGCAGCCCTCGTGTCTCTTGTTTTCTTCCTATGTGTCCCATTCGCAGTCGTAATAGTCTTGGTCTTCTTTTTCGTAGTAGTACGAGTATTATTCGTCTTAGTTAAGTTTAAGTTTGTTTGTTTCGTTACCACTCTTAGTAGTATCATGTGTATGGTTTTTATTCTGTCGTCGTCGCTCGACGTCTTTCATCACTTGCGACCTCTGTGGGTTGTTTTCGGGTCGCGAACGTGGAGGCGAAGAGAGATCGCCTCATGGGAAGAAATTGACCGTCGTCGTTGTCGTCGCTGGCTTCGCCGTCGTCACTGGCGTGGTGATGAGCGTCGTCGTCGGTGTGGTGGTCGTAGTGGTGGTTATCGTCGTCTTCGTCGTCGTCTTCGTCGTCGTCGTCTTCGTCGTCGTAGTTGTCGTCGCCATTCTCCTCCTGCTCATCTGTCCCCTGATCCTATCCCCTCTCCGTTTCTTCCTCCTGCTCCTCCTTCTCCCCCTCTCGCTCCTCCCCTGGCTCCATCTCCCCCTCTCCCCCTTCTCCCCCTCTCCCCCTCTCCCCCTTCTCCCCCTCTCTACCTCTCGCCCTTCTCCCCCTTCTCCCCCCTATCTCCGCTCTCCCTCCTGCTCCTCCTTCTCCCCCTCTCTACCTCTCGCTCCTCCCCTGGCTCCATCTTCGATGGCCTGGGGGCCCGACAGCGGGCCCCCTCGGAGGACCCCAACCATGCGGGGCTTTCATTCCTCCTCCTCCTCCTCCTCCTCCTCCTCCTCGTCCTCTTCCTCGTCCTCCTCTTCGTACTTCTCCTCGTCCTCCTCCTCGTCCTCCTCGTCCTCCATCCCTCCGCCCTCGAGCCCTTCCTCCTGCTCGTCTTCCTCCTCGTCCTCCTCGTCCTGCTCCTTCTTCTCCTCTTCCTCCTCGTCATCTTCCTCCCCCTCCACCCTCCTCTCTGATCTAGTCGGCCCAGGTCTGGCTGCTCCCCCTAAGAGGTGGTCGGACTCCCGGGGGCCCCTTCGCAGCGTGCCTCCGTTAGCTCCGCAGGCTCGGGCGGAAGGCCGTCAGCGCGTTCGATGTCTCGGACAGGGACGGCTCAGTGTGCCCCTCCTCCTCCTCCTCCTCCTCCTCCTCCTGCTCCTCCTCCTCCTCCTCCTCCTCCTGTCCTCCTCCTCCTCCTCCTCCTCCTCCTCCTCCTCCTCCTCCTCTCGCCTCGTTCTCGCCCGCATTCCTCTTCGCCGCGCTGCAGAAGGCATGGCGGGACCGGCTGGTGGAGCATGCGAGCGAGCGACCGGGGTCGGTGGAGGATCAGGTTTGCGTTGCTGGTGCCCTCGGCGTCCTTGACTCCCCCTCCCATTCCCCTCATGAGCGTTCTGGCCTCCTCGCCTTCCTCTTCCCGTAGTACGTGGGCCAAGTTTGGTCTTGAGCTCCTCAGCTTTGAAGGCACCGATGCCATCAAGCATGTGGACGGGGCTGACCTTCAGGCAGGTCTGGACGTCAAGGTCCAGTTTGTCGTCAATGTCCCAGCAGGGATCGGTCTCGAGGAAGCGACTCTGTGGGCGATGGACCCGGACACCACTCGAGCCCAAGCCCTGCAGGGCAAGGTGTGTACCTAGACGGATTAGGTTTTACGCGTTATCGCCGAGTTGGATGTGCTGTTGTAGTCATAGATCCTGCCACTGGTGAAGCCACCGCCGTGTGATCGGGCCCTGTAGGTAAGGCCATGCCTCAGAATTCACCAGCGGCAGAGTTCTTTAGCAGCGAATGCTGCGGTCAAGTTCGGAGGCAATCTCACGGCCCTGATTGCAGACTGCACTGGCACATGCAAGCTGCATGCTCCAGGCTTGTCCCCCACATGTTTCTATTCGGGATTGAAGCTTCTCATCAAAGGATGTGCCAGCTGGAGTCGGGACATCGACCTGGTCAACGTAACATCGCACCGAAAGTTCTCCGAGTTAGTGCCCCACACAGAAGAATAGCGGCATGCCTCGGGAAATGCAGAGGCCGATTTGTGGGCGAAGTGAGCGGCAAATGAGTTGTCGCAGCCTGCCCCTGCTGAACAGGAGCAGTCAGAATCGCGCTTCGAGTTGATCCAGCGCTTTCTTCACTACGCTTGTCAGCTCTTGCCAGCGTGGCCTCCTGTTGCCTCCAGGCCTGGGGGCACAGCACTGGCCAAAGCTAACAAGTCTAAGAATCCCCCAGTCGAGGCTGCGTCCATCCCTGGCTCCCAGCCTGCGGCTCCCCCTCCCCGCCCCCCCGTGGCGCCAGGGGGTCGTCTGGTACTCCAGATTTCGTAATAAAGGGAGGGGGGTCTCATTTCGGGGGGGGGGTCTCTTCCAGGCTATCTTGGAGGGCCTGGGGGGGTCTGGGGACGATGCTTGGGAGGGTTCTCCCAGGGGGGGGGTCTAAAACTTCTCGTCTGGGAGGGTTGAGACCCCCTCCCTTTTATTACGAAATCTGGAGTACACGGTTGGACCTGGAGCATCGCAGCATGGCTCTGCAAGCTGTGCAAGGCGCGGGCCCTTCTCCGAGGCGAGGAAAGAAGCCAGGCTCAATCAGAAGGGCACCGGCAAGTCCCCGCTCGAGACCCTCGCTGCCGACGGTCACGGTCGCACGCTGGTGGTTGCCGATTCTGAGACCGGCGAGCGCTTCTTCGTTGCTTGTCGGACGTGCGGCTCTTACGCAGTCTTGGCAAGGTTAGCCCAGGAGCTGCAGGAGCAGGAGCCGGAGGAGGGCAGTCAGGGCGGGAGCGGGGAGCGCGAGCGGGAGGGCGTGCGACCCCTCCGCGCGCGACCCGCTTTCGCCAACCCGGTCTTCCAAGCGCGCCCCGCGCCTCCGAGCCCGCAGCGCGGGCCTGGCCCCAAGGTTTCGGGGTGGGTCGCGTCGGCCAGCCCTTCGCCCTTCTTGTTCCGTGACGCGTGCTGTTCCACCCTCCTCCCTCGTCCTCCCCCCTCGTCCTCTTCGTCCTCCTCCTCCTCGTCCTCTTCGTCCTCCCTCGTCCTCCTCCTCGTCCTCACTTGTCCTCCTCCTCGTCCTCTTCGTCCTCCTCCTCGTCCTCCCTCGCCCTCCTCCTCGTCCTCTTCGTCCTCCTCCCCCTCGACCCTCGAGCCCGCCCCCGCACGCGCCCCCCCCCCCCCTCTCGGAGGACCCCCCCGCGAGCCGGCGGGAGGCGCGCCCTGCCCGCGAGGACGGCTCGCCCGGCAGCGGGTCGGCCCCGTGCCCGCGGTCAGCCGCCGCCGCCGCCCCGAGGGGGGGCTCGTCGTCGTCGTCGGCTGTCGTCGTCGTCGTCGTCGTCGTCGTCGTCGTCGTCGTCGTCCGTCGTCCGTCGTCCGTCGTCCGTCGTCCGTCATCGTCGCCGTTCTCCTCCTCTTCCTCCTCCTCCTCATCTTGCTCCTCCTCCTCACCTCTCCTCCCCCTCCTCGCCCCCTCCACCTCCTCCATCTTCCCCTCCACCTCACTCCTGCAACCTCCTCCTCCTCGTTCAGGCCGTGAGCTCGGCCCGACCGCCCTGCATGCCCCGACCGCCAGGACCCAGGGCTCCCGGAGGATCCATGAGACTCCCACCCGATGCGCATGCCATGACACGTAAAGACAACGGTAGACGAAAACGACGATCGCATGACATATCCGTGACACGCTCCACCCGACAGGATTTGAGCCTGGCAGATATCCAGACAAACTAACAAAGCACTTCGCGGCGCGGGGGTCTTTGTGTCTGCGGCAGCTGGTGCTACCTTGGCCTCAGCGTCCTCGAAGGCCCGCAGTTGCGAGCTCTCGCGGGCGGGGCTGCTCAAAAACGGGAAGGATCCGTCCATCATCCGAGTAGTGGGCAGAAGTCACCATCTGATTTTGTGCATGGGTTTGTCCGATCCCTGAGCATCGTGCTTCTTGTGGAGGCATACGCTTTGCAGTCTGCAGGAGCTTGAGGGAAGAGGAGGAGCAGGAGGAGCAGGAGGACGAGGAGGCAGGGGGAGAAGGGGGGAGCCAGTCCAGCAAAGGCTCCTCATCTGTCCGTATCTTCCCTCCTCCGCCGCCATCTCCTATCCTCCTCCACCCCTCGCTTGCCGGCATCGGCACAGTGAGAGTATACGCCCTATTGGAGCCCTCTCGGAACGGTGTTGGTGTGTTCCTGGGAGCCATTCGAGCCCTCTTTTGAGGCTCTTCGGTCGACTCCAGCGCCCTCATGCGCTCACCGAGCGGGTCTTCTTGATACCTCATAAGCGAATTTGAGACGAAGCGGCGAGACGGCAACCATACTTGAACAACGTCCGTTTGTTCCAAGATGTTGGCCTCCCAGATGCAGTCTGGGAGGCTCCGCGGCCACACCATGCCGCTTTGTGGCGGTTTGGACGTTTCTAGGACGCATGTTGGAAGCCATCTCGAACCAACTTCGACTATCGGTCATCATCCTGAAGCTAATCTTGGGCTACCTGGAGCCATCTTGGAGACATTAGGGGGCAAGCTTTGATGATCTGACCGCTCGCGCCCCGCCCACCCGTCCATGCCAAGTGGATGGACTTGCCCTGGCAGAACGGGTTAGTCCCTTGAGTCCCCTGGCGTCCCTGGGGCCAGCGTGGGATGACTTGTAAAACGGCACAACATTGTTTAAATGCCAGGTCGAAGCCAAGACCAGGCAAGGCAAGGCCAGACAGAACAAGGCAACACGAGGCAAGACGGTCCCAAGACGCTCCATGGTGGCCCCAAGATGACCCCTGAGTCGCCCAACGCGCCCTCTGACTGCCCTAAGAGTTCCCCCAGAGGCCTCGGATAGGTTAGCAGTATTAATGCCCCGTGCAGACAGGCAGGTAAGTTTGTACGATTTGAGGATCCGGTCCGAAGTCTCACATCGCACGACGGGACCAGTCTGTCGGTCCAGCCTGGCCAGGGGCCGTCGGCCCAGCCAGCCTGGGAGCTCCCGGACCGTGCCTAGGCGCGCTCGCGCCCGTGCACCTTCTGGAGGGTCAGACCCAGGTGATGCGTGGATCCTGTCGCGCTCCCAGTCCATGCAAATGGTGCCAACTTTACCTGACTGTCTGTTACAGACAGCCAGACAGGTAGGCACGATTTGAGGATCCGGCCCGGCGTCTAACATCGCACGGCGGTGCCACACGATCGGTTTAGCCTGGCCAGGGGCCGTCGGCCCAACCAGCTTGGGGAAAGGGGCTTTGGCGGCTGGTCGCGGGCGATGGGCGCAGCGTCACGCGCCCGAGAACGAATGCAGGGGCCCCCGCAGACGTTGACGAGGGCACCCTCTCGGGAGTGTCAACCTCGCCTCGGGCGTCGGATGCGGGTATGGACCCGCTACGGGTCCGATGCGGGCCCGAGGCTTGTTGGCAGGATATCCGATGCGAATCCGATTGGTTTGGGACGGATCCGAGTGGCGGGGAAATAGCGTGTTGGACACGGATTTTGTTGGACCATTGCGCCCTTGTATCATAAGAATGAAGGGCAGCGAAGGACTCCGAGGACGACTTGCGCAGGGGCACGGACCCGGCGCCAAAGGTGGGGGAAGGCGCCTTCCTGAACTTTATCCCAGCGCTCCTTATAGAGGTTTCTTCCAGCGGATCCTTGTAGAATTTGGCTCCTCGCAGAACTTTCCTTTGGCGGCTCCTGCCCAAACTCACCCGTGGGAGCTCCTGACCGTGCCTGGGCGCACTCGCGCCCGTGCACCTTCTGGAGGGTCAGACCCCGGTCATGCGTTCATCCAGTCTCGCTTCCAATCCAGGCAAACTGTACCACTTGCAATTGTACCAATCTGTCTCTTACAGACTGTCGGGTAAGTTGGTACGACGGCCCCCGTTCGGAAGTGTCAACATCGCCTCGGGCGTCGGATGGGGGTGCGGACCCGCTACATATACTATGTGGGTTCGAAGCTTGTTGGACGGGTCTTAGGCGAATTCGATGGGGTCTGGACGGATCCGGGCGGTGGGGAAATAGCGTGTTTGACACAGGCCTTGTCGGACCATTCATGGTCTTATATAACATGGATTAAGGGCAGCGAAGGATTCCGAGGACGCATTCGGCAGCGCTTGTAATTGCTTCTGAACGCCCAAAGCGGCCCAAGAGGGCCCCAAGAGGGCCCCATCGACGGCCCAACGGACCCACCACAAGGCCCCAAGGCGGCCCTAGTCGTGTTCGACTGTGAGTTCGGGCTCACCAGACATCCGACGTCGTGTTTTTGTTGGTCTGTTTGTCCGCAATGCGGCCTCCTAGAGCCTTGCAGGGGCCAGGTTTTTCCTCTCGGGTCGTCTTTTGTTGGTCCTGGGGCCTGGCGGCCCCCGAAGGTGGGAGATTGTTTTTTCCCACGGTGCGGGACGTCAGGCTATGCTGGGTCGTTGCGCGGCTGGGGAACGTGGCTGCGCCGCCGCCCCCCCCCCCCGCAGAGGTCGCCACTGCCTTCGAGCCACAGTGGCCACGGAGAGAAGGGAGGAGGAGGGAGGAAGTGGGAGGCAGGAAGGGTGGAGGGAGGGTGGAGGTAGGTGGGAGGGAGGGCGGGAGGAGGGGGGTGGGGGGAGGGATGGACGGATCCCAGGGCTCTTTTCCGAGCCCGTTCTGCGTGTGAGCCCGTTCGGCCGCCGAACGGGCAGCCGAACGGGCTCAGCTCCGACAGGGTCGTGGCAGTTGAGCCGTCCCGACTAACGAGATGGGCCCGTTCTTGAGCCCCGTTCGATGGCCGACCGGGGTCAGACGCCGAACTGCCCCAGAATGGAACCCTGGGTGGGGACCCAGACATCCGACGTGGCGATCCCTGCACAACGTTGCACCCCCGAAGTTCATCTTCACAACGAGTGCCATTTTCTTCCGCACGCCCGTTTCCTCGTCCACGGCAGAGAGCGTCGCCTTAGATGACGTCGCCTCTCACGTGTCACGCAAGGATTTGAAACGCTGTTTTGATCAACGCATGCGTATCTGCGCTGCTTGACACCTCCTTTTCCAGTCAGTTCGCTCAGCACGTGTATGCCCAGTGGCCTCGGAAGGAAAGACAGCACCCCAGAAGCCCAGAGCCCGTCCCTGGGACGGCGGCTTCTCCTCCAGTCGTGTCTTGCCGGCCCCCGGGGCCCGGTGAGGGCCCCTGGGGGCCAGATTTCCTTGTGATGGAACGACGTGTCTTTCTGTGCATGGCGCGAGGGTGCTCAGGGCATGTTGTGTCGTCACATGGCTTGGGAGCGTGCCTTCGCCGTCGCGCGCCCTCTCAGAGGTCGCCACTGCTTCTGAGGCAGCACGGCTGCGGAGAGGAGGGAGGAGGGGGGAGGAAACGAGAGGGGTTCCAGGGCCCGGTGGTCAAACGTCGACCCCTGGATCTGGTCTGGTGTGCGTCCTGACCAAATTGGGGGGGCGGATCCAGCCGTGGCGGCGAGAAGCCCCCCCCCCGCCCCGAGAGGAGCAGACATGGCGAGAAACACCCCAAAACCCTTTAAACTTCAGGGCGGCGACCTCATTCGTTCGACCACTCAGGGCGGCGAGCGTTGAAATTGCCGCGGCGCGCTCGCTGAGGAGCTCTGGTGGCGCAGAGGCCGTGGCCACGTTGCCGCCCAGCGTGCCCTCGTGCTATACGCTCTGCCTTGGCCGCCCTGGTCCTCTGGAGGCCCTCACGGGGCCACCGGGGAATGGCAAAAAACGACTCCGAGTGAAAGAAATGTCAGCAGGAGGAGGAGGGGGAGGAGGAGGAAGAGGAGGAGGAGGAGGAGGAGGAGGAGGAGGACGAGGGCCGAGGGAGGAGGGAGGAGGGAGGAGGGAGGAGGGAGGAGGGAGGAGGGAGGAGGGAGGAGGGAGGGAGGGGTACGGACGACCACGACGGGATATCATCTTGGGGGCTCGAACGGCCCTCCTCCCTCCTCCTCCTCCTCCTCCTTCTCTTCCTCCTCCCCTTCCTCCTCCTCTTCCTCCTCCTATTCCTCTTCCCTGGATCTGAGGGGCTCAATGGAATCGCGGAGCCCCCAAGACTTCTCCTCAGAGTTTTCGGGATTCCTGGTCGCCTGGATTTCGGGCTGTGGAGGCCCTGGGATTCTTTAGATTTTTAAAAATCTTAAAAATTTAAAAAATGTAAAAGTTTTATAAATTTTTATTTTTTTTAGAAGTTTTAAAAAATTCTAAAGTTTTGGAGTTTCAGGGTTTTCGGGATTCCTGATCGCCTGGATTTTGAGATGTGGAGGCCCTGGGATCTTTTAAATTTTCAAATATTTAAAATTTTCAAAAATTTTTAAAGTTTTTTTTTTAAATTTTTTAAAATTTTTAAAATTTTTAAAAATTCTAAAGTTTTGGAGGTCCAGGGTTTTCGGGATTCCTGGTCGCCTGGATTTTGAGATGTGGAGGCCCTGGGATCTTTTATTTTTTAAACATTTTTTAAATTTAAAAAGCTTTTTACATTTTTAAAAATTTTTAAAATTTTAAAAATTCTAAAGTTTTGGTGGTTCAGAGTTTTCGGGATTCCTGGTCGCCTGGATTTCGGGTTGTGGAGGCCCTGTTGTGGAGGCCCTAGGGTCCTGGACGCGGATTTGTAAGAATTCGAAGGTTTCGGGGCTCCGTTTTTCCCGGGGTTCCTGATCGCCTGGGTTGCAGGACCTTATCCCCTCGCTTCTTCAATCTGGCGTCATTCTTCTCCCACTCATTTATCCTTTTCCTCCTCCTCACTCAGGAGGAGGAGGAGGAGGACAAGGAGGAGGAGGAAGTATGAGGGATACGCGGGACTTGGAAGAGGAGGAGCATGGGGGGTTGGCGACGAGGAGGAAGACCAGACGAGGACGAGCAGGAGGGGAAAGCGGAAACCAGAAAATGAAAGAGATGAGGCGAGAGAGAACGAATATTATGATTGATGGTGGTGATGATGAGAAAGATGATGTTGACGATGGTGATGGTGGTGATCATGATTGCGATGCTGGTGCTGATGGTGATGGTGATGATGCTGGTGATGATGACGATGACGATGATTATGACGATGTCTGCAATGATGATGGTTTTGATGATGACGGTAATGATGACGCTAACGATGATGATGAGAGTGCTGATGATGATGCTGCTGCTGGTGATGATGATGATGAGGACCAGTCGCCCTAATAGTGATGAGCAGTTTACAGAAACTGATCACCATGAAACTGTGAGACGACCGTTTTAGGAGGACCACCACCGTAAAACACGACGACCGTTTTAGGAGGACCACCACCGTAAAAGTGACGTCCAGATCGAGAACCAAGGGGAGCTCTCTAGGGTCGTCGGGGAGGACGGTTTCAGAATCGAGGATCGAGGAGGAGTATGGTTTGAGGTGCTTGGGTTGTGGACTGTAAGCCTTCTGTATACTTATATGCCTTTGTTGGAATGCACCTGAGGGCCTTTCCCACAGTTTTCGCATTGCCCGTTGCCCTCACTGCTTCAAGAGTCATTCGAAAAGCATTTTCGGGACCTCCCTGTAACTTCTTGGATGCCTCTTGGGCCCCTCCCTTGGGCACCTCTTGGGGCCCTCTCTAAACGGATCCCTGGACCTCTCCAGATATCTAAACGCAAGTTTTCCGAGCAGCGTTCAGCAGTGGCGACCATAATGGCCACCGAGTGCCAGAAAGCCTCAAACCTCTCGCGGGAGCCGACGACTTTTTCTGGCGATGTGCCTGCTGTGCCAGAAGAGCGCAGGCGCCGCCCAGGTCCGTCGAGGGTGCAAGAGGAGGTCTTGCGGGCGGTCCGCGCGAATATTAGGGGCACTGGGCACAAGCCAGTGTTTGATCTCTCCACCAAGAAGAGGTCTAGGTGCTAGAGCGCAGCTTTCACTTTGGGGTTGATAGAAAACTGGGTATGTTCCTATCGTTGTGCTCGCTCTGGCCCGCTGCTGCCTGTCGTTCGCGCTTCCTTTCTCTCTCCCCCCTCGCCTCTCCCACTTGGGTTGCCGCTGCGTGATTAATGTTTAGATCAGTGGCCGTTTGGGCCGCGGGGGTTCATCGCACAGCGCCCTTGCCCCTTTCCCTCCTCGTTATCTCTCCGCCGACGCTTGCGCGCCCAGCGAACTTCCAGTCTCCAGCGTAATGAACTTGAGTAGCAGTGGGTGCTATCGGATGAAAAACGATTGCCATATCCTTTCACCTAGTCGGTTTCCTGACATAACATATGCTTGGTCGTCTTCGGGGTTGTGACTTGTTTCAGTTACTGGATGCGTGCGAATAGCGCGAATGATGTTCCTGATGTATTGCATTCGCCATTGAGGTACTTGTTTCCGTGGGCGTGTATGCACGATCGTGTGTGTATATGTGTGTACACATCCATTTATATACTATGATATATTATATACTATAATATACATATATATATATATCATATTATATATATATATATTATTATATGATATATATATATATATGTGTGTACATATATATATGTACATATATGGCGTATATATACATATATGCAAAGTATACGTCCCATGCACATACAATTGCGAATACGTCGTGCATATAGTGCCACACAAATTTACATACAACAAAGGGATGCGCCGTCGAGGCCTCGAAGCTCCGACCGTGATGTATAAAAACCGATGAGTTTTCCCGTGGGGCCGTCCAAAATCATGCTGAAACCTCAGGTTTCGGAGTATTTCTACATAGTCGGGGCGGCCTGGGGGTGTCGAAAACGCTTCCATAATCGCCGGCGCAACAGAAACATCATTAACAATTGGTGCGTGTTGGCGCGATTCTGGACGGTCCCACGGGAAATCACAATGAGTTTACGTACATTTCTCATTGCTTGAACCACGGAACGACCGCACCGCGGCGGCGGCGACAACGGGCCTCACACCCCAACCCGTGCCCGACATCTCCAGGGCAGCGACGACGACGGCGACGACGACGCTCGAGTTGCTCTCACGACGTCCAGAGCACCCTTTATCTATCAAAACGCGCAGTGGCGATGACGACGACGATGGCATCGACGATAGCGGTGGCGACGCCGACGCCGACGACGACGCCGCCGCCGACGACGACGACGACGACGTCGACGACGACGACGACGTCGACGACGACGACGACGACGACGATGGCGAGGACATCGAAGGCCCTCGCCATTATCCCGTCTCCCTCCTGAGGAGGTTCCAGGATGCCCCAACATGAATCAGGAAGCCCCAGGAGGCCCCAGGGATCCCAGGAGGCCCCAGGAAGCCCCAGGACGCCCCAGGAAACCCCAGGAGACCCCAGGAAACCCCAGGAGGCCCCAGGAGGTCCCAGCAGGTTTCAGGAGGCCCCAGGAGACCTCAGTAAGCCCCAGGAGATTTCAGGAGTTACCAGGAGCCCGCAAGATGATATCCCGTCCTGGTCGATCGGACGGGAGGGAGGGAGGGAGGGAGGAGGAGGAGGAGGAGGTGGAGGAGGCGCAGGAGCAGGAGCAGGAGGA
>CAUYUJ010021092.1:63785-144830 GCA_963575745.1 Prorocentrum cordatum | reverse complement strand
GCAAAAACCTACGGAAATCAAGAATTGTTGGTCTCCTGAGCCCTCTCGGGGCCCCACTCGAGGGCCACAGGGGCCTTTCGAGACACTCTTGGAACCCGTCTAATTAGCGCCATCTGAAAGATCTCTTTGGGGCCGACATGGGGCCCTCTTTGGGGCCCCCCCCCCCCCTTTGGCCGTGGGCCGCTTCACCTGCCCGGCACAGAAACGGAAAGAACGCTTCAGAAACAGAAACCAAAACTACTCACACCACCGTTCGTACTGGGAACCTTAGCGTTGAGAGCTTGTTACGTCAC
Source organism: Prorocentrum cordatum (assembly GCA_963575745.1). NCBI lineage: Eukaryota > Dinophyceae > Prorocentrales > Prorocentraceae > Prorocentrum > Prorocentrum cordatum. The sequence goes on along the minus strand of CAUYUJ010021092.1, from coordinate 144,537 downwards.
ACCTCGCTCTTGGGAGCCTTGGTGTTCAGAGATTGTTGCGTTGCCGCCCGTTCCTGAGCCTTGGCTGGGCCTTGGTGTCAGGAATTGTTACGTCACCGCTCTCTGCTGGGAGCCTTGGTCTTATCAGCTTGTTTACGTCACCGTTCGCTCTTGGGAGCCTTGGTGTGAAGAGCTTTTTGCGTTACCGATCGCTCTCTATTTGGCGTCTCTGGGCCTTCTTGGGAGTCCTATTGGGGCCCTTGTCGGGCCCTTTTGGAGGCCTCTTGGGAACCTCTTGGGGGCCTCTTGGGGCTTCTTGGGGGGCTCTGGGGGCCTCCTGGGAGCTTCTTGGGGCGAAAGGCTAGACTTTTCGGTTCGTGGTCCCCCTCTTGGGGCCGTCTTGGGCCCTCTTGGGCCGTCTTGGCGCCTCTTGGGCCGTCTTGGGGCCCTCTTGGGCCGTTTTGGGGGCCTCTTGGGAGCCTCTTGGGCCGTCTTGGGGCGGTCTTGGGGGCCTCTTGGAGCGTCTTCAACGCAGTGAAAGCCGAAAAGCCTCGTATGCTAAAAATGCATGTTTCCTATAGGAAATCAAAAATGTTCGCCTCCCGGTGGCCTCTTGGGACGCCTCTTGGGGGCCTCTTGGGGCTTCTTGGGGGTCTCTGGGGGCCTCCTGGGAGCGTCTTGGGGCGAAAGGCTAGACTTTTCGGTTCGTGGTCCCCCTCTTGGGGCCGTCTTGGCGCAATCTTGGGCCGTCTTGAGCGCCTCTTGGGCCGTCTTGGGGCCCTCTTGGGCCGTTTTGGGGGCCTCTTGGGAGCCTCTTGGGCCGTCTTGGGGCGGTCTTGGGGGCCTCTTGGAGCGTCTTCAACGCAGTGAAAGCCGAAAAGCCTCGTATGCTAAAAATGCATGTTTCCTATAGGAATCAAAAATGTTCGCCTCCCGGTGGCCTCTTGGGACGCCTCTTGGGGGCCTCTTGGGGCTTCTTGGGGGTCTCTGGGGGCCTCCTGGGAGCGTCTTGGGGCGAAAGGCTAGACTTTTCGGTTCGTGGTCCCCCTCTTGGGGCCGTCTTGGCGCCATCTTGGGCCGTCTTGAGCGCCTCTTGGGCCGTCTTGGGGCCCTCTTGGGCCGTTTTGGGGGCCTCTTGGGAGCCTCTTGGGCCGTCTTGGGGCGGTATTGGGGGCCTCTTGGGCCGTCGTCAACGCCGTGAAAGCCGACAAAGCGCAAATGCTAAAAATATACGTTTTCCCTTGGAAAATCGATGATTTCGGCCTCTTGGGGCCCTCTTGGGACGCCCCTTGGGCGCCTCTTGGGGGCCTCTTGGGGGCCTGTTGGGCCGTCTTGGGCGGTCTTGGGCTCTCTTGGAGCGCTCTTGGGCCGTCTTGGGGGGGAACCCGAAAAACATGCAAAAACCCTAGGGAAAACCCGAAAACAGCCATTAACACGCAAATGTTCCCCTTACGCCCCCCCCTGGAACCCCCCTTAAGGGGCTTCGCCCACACCAGAACGTCATCACTCGTACCTCGCTCTTTCCGTTGACAGGAAAAATATAAAGAAACGGGCCATGGGAGCAGCCCGGGAGCCGCTTCACTCGAAAAACTACGAGGGATAACGAACCAGTAGACCATCCTGCCTGGTCCCCTGGACCCCTCCCTAGAGGGCTTCGCCCCAACTAAACGCCATCACTCGCACCTCGCTCTTTCCGTCACCTGGAATCGGCGACGATAGCCGATAGATCTGCGATAGGCCCCGAAAATGAATCCACATGCTCCTGGGCAGGTTGGGGCTATGGGGCCCCTCTCGGCGATCATTGGGCGATTGGGGGTCAATCCGACCCCCTCTGAGCACATCCCCGTACCCGGTGCTTTTCGTGCCATAACTCAGCTCTCGGGCGGCAATATGATTCTGGCACCCCCTGAACGCCCTGGGCGAAGCGCAGCTGCTGGAGAGCACCCCGAGGCTGGAAAGCCTCCGAGAACATACGAAAGCGTCCGAAAACCTCGGAAGCCCCCTCGAACCCCGAAAACATCGACCCCCCCCTATGGCTATCCACCCCTGTTCTTGCCCTTGGGGGAGGGGGGCGGGGCGGGCGGCGGCTCCCAGGGGATGTGCCAGCCGCCCTTCGGCGGCGAGGGCTCGGCCCGCGCGCAGCGCGAGTAGACCTGGCGCGTGCGGCCAGGGGACGCGCGAGGCCAAGGCGGCAGCCCTCTCCCGGGCCTTTTTGCTGTCCGGCGCTGCGGCCGGGGACGTCTGCTCGGCGTGTCGCGTCGGCGGCTCTGGCGACACGCAGTGCCTTCTCGGGGAGCTGACGCCTGGGATTGGGGACGATAGCGTGTTGCGCCGAGGCGCGGTGGGCCAAAGCGGGCGGCGGGACAAGCGAAGCCAAGGCTCCTGACCGTAATTGGGGAGGGGAGGGGGAGAGGTGAGGGGAGTGACGGCGCGACGGAGCCTCGTGGTGCCGAGCTGAAGGCAAACAACCCGCAGCGGCTCCCGGACTCGGGCAAAGGAGGAAGAAGGAGGAGCAGAAGGACAGAGGAGGAAGAACGCGGGGGGGAAGTGCTCCCTTGCGGTGCCGATGTGCGCAGGCATCCCTCCTGGGCCTCCCTGGCAGCCAGGACTGTGGATCCAGCGCCAACTGCCTCGCCTCGCTCGGTGCCGCATCCGCCCCGGAGAGGCGCCGTGATCTGTCTCGTGAGCGGCCTCCCTGTCCGCAGGGCGCCTTCGCTCGGCGCCCCCTGCACGGGGGCACTGCCAAGCAGGACGCAATGGGCGGCTCCCTGTGCCCCCCGTCTACAGCGCCGAGGGCCTGGCCAACGGGGGCATGGCCAGACGGGGGGCGATGGGTGTTCCCAAGGCTGGGGGGGCACCAGCAGCAAGGATACGCCGCCGTGAGGAAACCATCAGCGCGCTACTATTGCAGCAACACCAGGCCGTCTGACAAGAGCGATGGAGTATCGCGCTGACGGGCTACCAACGGCAGCGTGTCACTGGATCCGAGGTGGGGGGCGGAGCGGTCTTGCACAGTCCCTGGGTGCGTTGCTGTAGCTGGGTTCCTCGGTGCGGATTGTCGCTCTTGTCGTTCTCAATGTTGTCGTCGCCCACGCGTTACCCACCCGCGACCCGCCCGCGACCCACTCAACACTGCTTTGACGAGCAACAGGCGCCTGCGGCGGCCTCGTCGTACCATGCACCAAAAAAATCGGCGCTCGCGGCGGCCTTCTCCAAATGTACGATTCCGGATGTCTGGGCTTCTCGGGGGAGGGGGGGAGGGCGAGGGAGCGTCACTTTGCAATTTCAGGGTGGCTTCTGTCCCATCGCGCCGTATCCGCGTCGGATCCGCGACGAACCCACATCAAACATCAAATCCGCATCGAATCCTCGTTCCATCCGCGTCCAATCCCGAAATTGCGACGTCAGGAGCGGAGGAGGGCAGAAAACGGTCAGGGACTTCTGCTTGGCGTGTCGCCGCGGCGGCCCTGGCGATACGCTACGCCCTGCGCGCTGATAGCGTGTCGCTCCGCTCCGCGGGGCGGGAGGCCGGGCAAGGCTCGGGACGTTGAGGCCTGGAGATGGGGACGTGGGTGGCGTGTCGCCCCGAAGCATTGGGCCAGAGCCAGCGGCGCCACACGCTTGAGCCAAAAGTTCCCGACCCTCTAGGAAACGGACCTCCCTGGACCCCCAAAACGCTCCACGCACCCCCAAAAACATCATAAAGATGCTCATCATCTTCGATCCTCCCACCACCGCGATGCTCGACTACCAGGGGGCGATCGTGAGCCTCCCTAATTAGTAGTGGTCCCCGTAGTGGTGAGCAACAGCTCCCGACCAGGATTAGGACAGGACGGGAGGCGGTCCAGGACAGGGGCGGGCTGGAGCGGGGCAAGAGAAACGGGCAGGGACGGTGGGGGAGCGAATGCTGTTGGGGGGAAGGGGGGGGGGGGGGGGGGGGCACACGTCACGCGGAAGGAGGGGAGGAGGGCAAGGGCAGTGAGGGCGGGGAAAGTAAGCAGGTTCAGGTGGAGGAGGTTCCTCTTCCTCCTCCTTTTCCTCCTCCTCCTCCTCCTCATCATCATCATCATCCTCCTCATCAACCTCAGCCTCCCCCTCCTCCTCCTCCCCCTCCTCTTCCGTTTTCAAACAACTGATCCCTGTCGCATCCCGAAACACATTCGTAAGGCGTAGATTTCCTCACCACGAATGGCCCTGATGACAATTTTACACATGGAGGGCGGGTGGATTTCAAAATGTGGCTCTCGCTTTAGCGCCGCGCGCGTTCGTTTTCAAAACATTGCAAGAGCTTCAGCGGTTGAAAGCGAATGGTTTTCAAAACGTGGCTCTCGCGTTAGCGCCGCGCGCATTCGTTTTAAAAGTTTGACAGGCTTTCACGGATTGAAGACGGCTCCTTTCCCAAAACTGGTACTCGCCTTATCACCGCGCTTCCATCAAAAAGTGCCAGAGCTGCACGGATTGAAAGCGGCTCCCTTTCAAAATGTGGCTCTCCCTTTTTGCGCCGCGCACATTCGTGTTCAACAAACTTGCAAGAACTGAACGGGTCGCGGGCGATTGGTTTGCAAACTGTGGCTCTCGTTTTAGCGCCGCGTACATTCGTTTTTCCTTTTCAAGATGTGGCTCCCGCGTGAACGCCGCGTACATTCGTTCGACCAGTTTGCAAGAGCCTCACGGACTGAGGGCGGTTATTTTTCAAAATGAGGCTCTCGGATTAGAGCCGCGCACACTCGCTTACACAATCTACAAGAGCGTCACGGATTGAGGTCGGCCCCTTTTCAAAATGTGGTTCCCGCCTCAGCGTCGCGGACATTCATTCGACAAATCTGCAAAAGCTTCGTGAATTGAGGGCGGCTCCTGTGCAAAATGCGGCTCTCGCCTCAGCGCCGCGCGCATTCGATTATAAAATCTACAAAAGTCGCACGGCTTCCCATGGTAAACGTACCAGAAATATGAAGGGGCCCTGGGACACACAAATCAATACACACGAAGAACCAGATTCCCAATATATAGTTGCATATTTTCTGGGGTTTTGTCTTCCCCCCGCTTCCCATAGTTTCCCGCATTTTCTGGGAATCGACGACTAATTGTGCCAGTGTGCTTTTTCCGTCCTGGAAATAATGTTTTGGAAAGTTTCCGGGTCATGCGGGGGCAACAGTTACGTTGCTTCGCGGCGCTGAAGTCCCAGTAATTGCGTTCTGGCACAATTCTCGCTCGTCAAGACGCAACAGCGGGGTTGATCCGTGGCGTTGGAATCCCGAGAACAATGTGCTAGCACGCTTCAGAATCTTCAAACGGTCGTCTGCCGTCGACGCAGGTCCCTCAGTGGAAATGGCACAACCGTTGTAGGAGCCTATAAAGAAGGGGCTTGGAGGGAGGGTTTATTCCAACATCGTTGATGACCCTTGGGTTTACACTGGTCCTCCTCCTCCTCCTCCTCCTCCTCCTCCTCCTCCTCCTCCTCCTCCTCCTCCTCCTCCTCCTCCTCCTCATCCTCATCCTCCTCGCCCTCATCCTCGTCCTTATCCTCCTGGGCACAGCCTAGGCGGCGGTTCCAACATCTCGGACACCGCGCCCGAACAAAACTGTCTGCGACGAGGCCAGACGCTCACCGTCGCGGGGCAGGGTGGCTAGGGCAGGCCAGCTTGGGACAATATGACGAGCTGGCGCTGCCCTGAAATACAATGCCAAACGCCGTCTGGCTTGAACTATCCCTGTCTGGGGCGATCGAGAATCAACCGGCGGTCCTACGACAAGCGAAGAGGCTTGCATGCGGCAGCCCGCGACGCCAACCGCGAGGCGACGAATGCGACGCAAAACATGCAACAGAAAACGTGCGCTTCAGCAGCAACAAAAACCCTACCTGACGACTCCTCGGACCCACGGCGCTAAGCGCGGTTTGGGCCTCAAGGACCCTTTGCTCGAGGCTGGGGGGGGGGGGCCTGGCTCGACAATCATTAGAGAGGGGGCTGAGAGGCTACAGCGCTGACGGCGCAGACAGTCAGCATTCGCAATGGACTCACCAGCGCGGGCAATCCAGCTCCCAGTCAATCCCATAATCTTCCTTTGCGTGCTGGTGAGCTTCAACAAGTGGCCTAGGGGCCTCAGCTCTTTCGCACGACCCTTCGTCGACTTGTCAGCCGCGTCATTCCCTTCCTTCGCCCTCCTGCTGCACATCCCTTCCTCGTCCTCGCCCTCGCCCTCGCCCTCCGCCGGGTCGCCGTCGAACGGCGGCCGTCGAACGGCGGGCGGGAGGGGGCCCCGTTGTAGCAGGGGCCTGGAGAATGAATGCCTTGGTAGACGAGGGAGGATGGACAAAGCGAGGCCCGCAGGAGTGGGGGGGGGGGGCAGCGGGCGGGAGGAGAGGAGGGGAGCGGGGGGGAAGGGACAAAAAGGCGCGGAAAAGGAAATGCTGGGGAGGGGGGAGGAGAGGGGAGAGGCGGGAGGGGCAAGAGGGCCCCGAAAAAAGGGGGCGACGGAAGAAAGGAGCCGAAAGGGCGAGTGCAAGCGAGGGCTTCCGCCCCCGCAACGGGCCAGCAGAAACCCGCGCGCGCCTTCGCCGCTAAGCACCCCCGAACTCCCGCCGGGGGCAGGGGCAGGGGAGGGAGGGAGGGGGGGGGGCGGGAGAGGGGGGAGAACAAAGGTAAGCATCAGCCTGTAAACCAATCCCACCACGTTTCTCTGCGGCGCCGCCGGGGGTGCGGTGAGGCCCCCTTATAATGCGACGCCGGCGCTAGGAGCTAACGCTCACGCCACGACGCCTCCTCCCGAGGGAGGGGCGCCGCTGGCGCTGCTCGTGCCCCCTGCTGCTGGCGCTGCGCGGGTGGCCTTGGCGTGGACCGCGGCCACCGCTTCCGCGGCGGGCTTGGCCCAGGCCACTGCGGCCGGGGCCGCGGTGGGGCCCGTGGGCGCTGGGGGGGCGGCGGCGGCCTCTGCCGCAGGTGCGGCGGCCGCAGGCGCAGCGGGTGCGCGGCCCTTGGCCCTGCCCTTTGCCCTTGCCATTACTCTGGGCACCTTTCTTGCCCTTGCCGCCGTTCTTGCCGCCCCGCCCTTTGCCGCTCCTCCCACCCTTGCCCTTCTGGCCCTTCCCGCGCGCGCTCGCTTGCGCTCACGCTCCTCCGGCGTCGCTTCCGCGCGCACCAGCCTGCGCTTCGGGGCGGGGGCCCCCCTCCGCCCTCGACGGCGCAGGCCGCCCGCGAACGGGCAAGCCCGCGTCCGCGCGGAACGGCCCGTCCAAGCAGCCCAACGCCGCCTGCGCCGACAGTGCCTCTTCCCCAAGGGCCAACCGAAAGGCCCCCTCAACTCGGCTCTTCCCGTTGGTCCCGTTTTTCGTCTGATCGAAGACGTGGAAGAGAACGTCCGCCCCCGCCAGGCCACTGATGACCTCGGCCACAGCAGCCCCCTTGTCTCCCAGCGCGAGGTACTCCTCGGAGTCCTCCGCCGGCAGCGGCCACGGTACCTGCAGGGCCTCACAGAGGTCCTCGCCCACCGCTCGCGGCGCAGCCTGACGGAGCTCCCGCCACAGCTGGCCGGGAGCGTGTTCCTGCCACGCCGCCCCCACGCGGCCGAACCCTTTCCAACACTATGTGGCAGCACTTCCACACCTCACCACCTCACCCACCTCCCGCTTCGCCCTCGCCAGGCCCGTCTCCACCGTCGTGGCCCTCGCCTCCAGCGCGGCGAAGCGTTCGTCGACGGCCGCCCGGCGTCCCGCCATGGCTCCCCAGCGCGGGGGGGGGGAGGGAGAGCCGACGGTGCAAAGATCCAGGCTGTCGGGCTCGCGGCGGGCGAGCACTGTCCGCAAGCTATGCCGTGAATGCTGCAACACAATCAACATGCAATGAATGCGTGGTGGGATGATCACGTCGATGGAGAGAAGGAATGGGGGAAGGGAAGTAATGGTCCAACAAACAACAGACACAACGACAGAGACTTTCTGATTGGGCGCGGCCTCGCACAATGCCCAAGCACGACGCGGGCCCCTCGCGGGGGCGGCCCCCTGCTGCCGAGGGCCTGGGGGAGGGCAGCGTCGAAGGCCAGGGGGCCCGCGACGGCGCAGTGCGGAAACCGAGGGAACCTATTGACACTGAGCCCTCCCCCGGTGCAGGGTTAACCCACACCGACTCGAGGGGCAGCGCGAAAGCTGACCCCTGGGCCGCGGCAGACCCAGAGACACACCGCCACGAGCCGCGCACCCAAAAAAGAAATCATCACAGCAGAGACGCCGGCAATAAGAAAAACAAGAGAACAACGACGAGCATACCATTACTGCCGTTCGAAGAGACAGAATGGAAAGCGAATAGGGAAGCGATGAGGGGGAGAGCAAACAATAAACTGAAGAAACTCAACGGTGCTACGGTCCTGCTTTCGTCAGTCCAGACGTCCCTAACCGTGCCCGCTTTTCGGGGCGACTACCTTTACCGCCTTCGCTCTCGCCTGCCCTCATGTGCCTGTTTCGGCGGAAGGGCGGCGTTTGGCACTGACGCGCTGCAACTCGCCTGTCCGCCGGCCAGGCGGCTTAGCCACCAGCTGCGCTTTGACTCCCGAGGGCGGACGGCCCGGCCCCTCTGCAACCGCGCCGAGATGGGGCGGGGGCGGGGGAGGGAAGGGGGGGGGGGGGGCACAGGGAGGACGAAGGGGGAGGAGCAGGAGGAGGAGGAGGAGGAGGAGGAGGAGGAGTGGACGTACCCTGAAGGCGGACTCCCGATGACCGCACTAGACGCGAAGCGCCAAACGCGCAGCACCAGCAATCCGCTCGGCTTCTGTATAGGTGAGGTGTGCCCCAGGAGGCACGGTATCTTTGGCGTTGTGGTAGATATGAAACGTTAAGGCCGTTGCCTCTAGCGTCTGGGTTCGACTCAGCTCACAGTCTTCCGTGCCATACTCCGAGGGGCTCCCGAGGCCAAGCCAAAGCAGGGGCTCCACAGGAAAGACGAGCCGCATCCAGCTCATGGCGACGTGGTGCCTCATTCGAAGGCAGCGGAAGTAGTGGCTGATGCTGTCGGAGCCTCCGCATCCAAAAATGCAGTCCCGAGAGTGACGCGAGACGTGCATCCGACACGAGGTGGTCCATCCTCCAGCCAAGGATTTCCACACAGCCCATCTCCACGAGGGGCGGACTGAGGCAAGCTCGGCACGCAGCAAGGACCAACGAGCTTCGAGATCGGGCGGGGGTGGGATATCCCAGGCTCTCAGACGGCGGCTGAACGTTAGATGAAACCGCTCGGGGTATCAGGCACACGACACAGCCGAACCGACAACACGCTGGATTTTCGGCTTGCGCTGGTTAGCCTCAGCCGCTCTCGTCTCAGCTCGTCCCTCCGCTTTAGCCGTCCCCCAAGCTCTCAGAGAAAGGGGGTGAGCGGAGCGATGCGAGGAGTCACGACGCCTGACGACGACAGACGGGGAAGAGGTGAGGAGGGAGTGAAAGAACTGGACGATGGATTCCGCCCGCCTCCAGCACGGGGCGCACCATGCTCCCGACGCCCATCGCTGGGCAGAGAGAGCTGGGGTGCCGCAGGCGGCATCGGCGGCCTGCTGGAGCGCCTCGAAGGCGCCCCGCCAGTCCGAGACCGTGAAAGACGCCATTCTCCAGGCAGAAGCTATGACCAGGGCGATGAGCGATCGGGGCGACGACCCAATCCACGAGGCGGAAAGCAAGTCGGCGAGGGAGAAGGAGTTAGGAGGGAGACGGAGCAACTTATGCAGGGCAAGACCCTCGCGAGCGATGGCAAGGAGGAGGAGGAGGAGGAGGAGGAGGAGGAGGAGGAGGAGTAGGAGGTAGAGGAGGTGGCCGGAAGCAGGATGGGCGAGCAGGGGGCGATGGCCACGCCCACCAGCTGCGACGCCTTTTGTGCTCTGGGTGAACGCCTGTGACATAAAAAACCTGACGCGATTGGCTGGAGCACATGTGTCAGCCCCTGCGTAGAATGGGACGCCATCGATCGCGTCTACATTCCAAAAGAACTGCGGGCTTCAGGTTGAAATCACCCACGATGGTGCACGGCACGTTTGCCATCTTCAGCTGAACTCCTAACCGACAGAGACGGCCCCAGCTGGCAGGAGCAAGGCCCATGGACGCGTGCAAGTAGAGCGCACGCGCACGGAAGCCTCCAGGAACGAGCCCACATGCATGATCATGACCGCCCTGATGCAGATGGATGGGAACTCTCTCGACCTGTGCCAAACCGACGTGCTTCGGAAACGCAAACTAAAGTGCCTACAGTAATTCCGCCTCCCGACGTAGGCAGGACAGGTGAATAGTTGCCTCTCCAACCCTGTCGCCTGAAACTATGACCCATGGCGTCAACCTCAACCACCCGCGTCTCCTGCACACCGACAAGATGCGCCTGAAAAGCAGAAGGGGAAGGAAGGGAAAATGCCAAGCCCAGAGCGATCAGTGACACTCGCAGAGACAATCTTCCAAAAAGTTGGGGCCTTAGGCCCGAAGGCTGGCGCAGCACGGTAGCTACCCCAGCTCTGGCTTCTTGTAAACCGAGGCAGCGCTGTCGAGCGCAGCCTCAAGCTGCGAGCGGGTGATGCCACCCTCACCTGAGATGAGGCCGTCGATCCAGTCGCCCTGCTTGAGGTAATCGCCTGCAACCGCCATGTCGACCTCCATGCCACGGGGCCCATAAGGAGCAGCAGCAGCGCCAGCGCCGCCAGCGTCATCATGCCCCCGTTCAGCAGTTTCTTGTTGTGCGCTCGCTCGAATTCAGCGGCACGCAATGCTTCAGTTTCTTTCTTGGCCTTCTGACGGGCCTCGGCAATACCCTTGACGGTCTCCACCACCTGCGGGTCGACCCCGATCTCGAGCAGCTGTGCCACCAGAACCGCAGCAGGGTCAGCAGGAGCAGGGCTGCTCGCCTTGCCCAGCTCCGAGTAGGCGCTGGCGGCTTCGCGGGCGGCCTCGATATCCTGCTTATCCAGCTCATCATACTTGTGGCGCAGCTCGGCGGTCTTCTGTAACTGCTTGGCGAGCACCTCTTGCGCACGTTCCCAAGCACCTTCGTCCTTCTGCACCTGATCCTTGAGAAAGTCATGCTCCTGCGTGGTCGCAAGACTGACAGCGGTCGGGTCACCAGCCTGCACAGCACGAAGCGAGAGGAGATGAGACTTCTGCCCAGCGGACACCCTGACACGGCAGGCCTCGAAGTGCTCGGCCGACATGGCGAGCATCGCGGCCTTGCGCCCTGGTGTGAGCTTGCAATGCCCAGCGCCAGGCCCATCTCCTGACTGCTGAGATCCACCCTGCTGCTGAAAACAAGAAGGACGTTTGCCCAAGCACCAGCAGGAGGGCGAGGATGAGCAGCAGCGGGGCCAACGGGCTTCGCCTTGCCGCCCACCCAACAAGAGGTCCTCAATTGTCCGGGAACCGGCAGCGCTTGTCGCAACAGGTGCACGTCGTAGACCACGGCATGCTCCCGCCACCATTGCCCACCATCGAAACGAAGTGTGCAGTCTCGTAGCAGCCGTACAGTAGCAGAGCTGATGTGTGAGAGATAAGGCCCTCACGCCCGAAAAGGAAGTGCACCCCTGGTTTGGCAGACGTCTGGGGGGAGCACGGAGCGCGTCGGTGGCCACCTCGCGTGTGGGGGAATCCGCAGATGTTGCCTTGAGCCATAATGGCTTGAGCCAAAATGGCTACGGACTCCTCCTCCTCCTCCTCGTCCTCCTCCTCCTCTCGAGATCCCCTCGATAGTGGTGAAACAACTTGCACGGGAGGCTTTCGATCGCCGAGCCCTAGGACCGTCAAAAGCAGCGTGGGATGAAGAGCTGGTCCCCGGTAAGGAGACCAGACCTCTGGGGGTCCACGTTTTGAAAAGATCAAGACGTCGGGGGTCTGAGCCCCCATCGTCAACCACAACCTCGTCCTCCCCTGTCCTCTAAACGCAGGTCGGGAACAGGACCCCTTCGCCGAGGTCCCAAGGCCCAATGGAGATACCCCAAATGAGAAACGTTCCCAGGTGGACTGCACCAGCACGAAGAGTATAAGGGTACCCCTCCAAATCTAGGGTTGCTCTTAACCCTCATGCCAGGTGCACCTCCACCTCCCAGTCGCCTCCCCCTGTACCCCATTCTCCTCCACCTCCGTCTCCTCCTCCTCCTCCTGCTCCTGCTATTTGTCCCCGCCTCGTCGTCATCCTGGCCATTCGGAGGATAAGGATACGGATGAGGATGAGAACGACGAGGAGCAGGTTGAGGATAAAACACGCGAAGAGGAGAGGCGAGAGGAGGAAGAGGAGGCCGATGAAGAGTGAGAGTTAGGAGAAAGGAAGGTGGGATCATAGTGAGAAACCAGGGGGACGAGGAGGAAGAGAAAGACAATGAGATGAAGGGGGAAGAGGCGGAGGAAGGTAACGAGCAGTACCATAACTCCCACCAGCTTTCTGGGAGGAGGAAGCTCTGTAGCTCTTGCTCTTGCAACCCCTTTGTTTCCCTTCGGGAAGTGGCTTACCAGTACCCCTTATCCTCCCGTTCTCGACCAGCCGCCAGCCCAGAACAGTGAGCCCACCCCCCGCCAGCCCTGTCGAAGGCAACGCGAAGCGCACGTGGCGGCAAAATTGGTTCCCGCTCTTCGCTCGCCCACCGTCCCTGCCAAAAGCCCATGTAAAGTGCTTGCGAGTGCTCACACCTACCCCATGCTGACCACCCCGCCGCCACTTCACGTGTGGCGAGCTCCGGAAGCCCTGAGCTAGACACGCGCGGTCCACGGCTCGCAACGTAACCACTCGCAAATGGCCTGGATCCGCAGACGGGGGAACTTGGGAGTTATCGGAAGTGGCAAACATGTGAACCAAGAAACCTTGACATCTCTTGGGGGGCGATCTTGGTTTCTGCCGGCTTCCGCTGGCGGAGGCGGCCTCGCTTTACCTCCGCGGGCTTCCGCCGAACTTTCGCCGCCTTTCCCCGTGAAAGAGATGGCAACTCCTTCGATCCTCGAAGGCGAGGCCCTGTCTGGAATGCCTCACCGGTCGCCCCTGGTGCGCGTGGGCACACGTGGCGCAACTATCAAGCGTCGCGCCCCTGGCGTCTGTAGTAAGTCTAACATGGTTCTCCGTCCGATGACGACCCCTGCCTATGCCGAGTCTCGTGCGCGCGCGCGTGCGTGTGTGTGCAGATGTGGGGGGAGGGCGGGTAGGAGTGAGCGAAACAGCTGGTGGTATTCCCGTTTGCGCTCCCTGGAAGGGCGACCATTCTCACATAATGCTGGGCACTTCGCTTCAGGCGGGCTCAAGACCTTAATCTCCTTGGGGTCAGGGCCCCAGGGGCCTGGGGTCCCTATGGGTTCCCCGTAGCTGGCGCACCTGGCGCGACTGGAGCACGTGGCATAGCTGGCGCACGTGGAGCATGAGCCGCACCTGGCACGCTTGGGCCTCCAGGGTGCCTGGTGCAACTGGAACCCGCGGCGCGCACGGTGTGCGTTGCGTTCCTAAGCGACCTGCTGACACTCGGGTGTTAATTTTTGTGCTGGGCGGGCGGGTGGGAGTGAGCTAGACGGCCTGCTATCGAGGATGTTATCTTGATCCCACCCCCCAACTCCTTCCCCTGGGTCTGAACGGGGATGGGCCCGATCATAGGGTCCTGTCTTGGCTGACACAGAGTGGTGTCACATAGCTCAAGATGATTTCCGAGATGTAAAGCTGAGGCTGGTCTCTGAGATGCGCTCAGGAGGCCCACGACAGCCCTAAGACGGCACCAAGTAGCCGCGGAGGGGGGGCAACATGTGCCTAACACCTTAAGAGATGTCTCGCCGGCTCCCTTCCGATTGTCCAACTGCTTACAAGACAGGAGAGCTCCCATAGGGGCCCATCAGGGAGGGCTCAGAGACGCTGACCAAAGCGCCCCAAGAGCGCCCTAAGAGCGCCCCAGTATATGACTGTCGAGGCTCAAGCGGAACGACGCTCATCGGCGGCGCCGCCTCTGCTCAAGCCAGGAGCATTGCAAAGTCTTGGGTTGCTTAACGATGTTGGCATCTCGGCATCATCCTTGGCAGGCTGTTCGGCCAGTCTTGATCCAAGGTGGCTTCAGGTGGCGGAATATGGAAGATGTCGCAAGATGGTCCAATATGTCCTCAAGCATGCCTCCGTGAAGCCACGGGACGGCTCCAAGTGGCCGCGGAGCGTCCCATGGAAACCCCCAACGGGCCCCAACCGCTCAACGACCCAATGTGGTTTCAGTGTATGGGCCTCTGACGCATCCAGATGACGCAAAGATCGCCCAAGAGAGGCCCGAGACGGGCCCAAAACCGCCCAAGAGCGCCCGAAGAGGGCTGCAAGAGGCGAAAACTCTAAGATTGACGTAGCAAGAACGTTCAGGCTCCCTCTTCTGTGATCGATGTCCTTGAAGATGGCCCAGAGAAGGCACCCAAGGCCCCCGAAAGGGGCCCAAAAGGGCCCACAGAGGTCCCCGAAAGCATCCACACTTGCCCCAAGAAAACTTCACGATGGCCCAAGGAGGCTCACAAGATATTCTGAAAGCAAAACGTCAGCGACAGTCTTTCTGATTGGCACCTGCTATCATCGTCGTCTTCGTCTTCCCTCTCGTCCTCGTTAATGGCGTCGCGGTCGCCACCTTCCTCCTCCACCCTCCTCCTTCGCTCTGGCCTCCTCCTCCTCTTCTTCTTCCTTCTCCTACTCCTCCTCCTTATCCTCCTCCTCCTCCTCCTCCTCCTCCTCCTCCTCCTCCTCCTCCTCCTCCTCCTCATCCCACCTCCCTCTTCATTCATCCCTTCTCCCCTGTCTCATTCTCCACTTTCTGCTCCTCCTCCTCCTTCGACAGCGGGCTCAAGCAATCCACTCGCGGGTATGTTTCAGGCTGGCTCCGAGCCCGGGCTTGACTGCCCGCCCACCTGTCTGCCCAAATGGATGTTCCTGCACATGCCTGATCGTGGCAACTCCCTGGGCGATCGTTTCCGCACGGGCTAGTAGGGATGTACGACGCGTCAAGAACAGCAGCAACAGCAGCATTCATCATGAGGAAACTCAAGGAGGCCTCGCGAGGCTAATCGAGACCGAACTTACGTCGAGTTTACGCCGGATCATCGCCACGCGCGAACGCCATCCCACGTCTTGCGTGGCGGACGTGTGGACTGAATGAACGACTATTGCGTGCCGCGCAAGGCCTCCAGGACTTTGTCGGGGGCCCCAGAACCGTGTGGTGGCTGGCCCCGTGGCGCCAGCCGAGCCCCACTGACTCACGGCGTGGTGTGGTCACCACACCCTTCAGGGATGCGCGCTTGCCGTCAAGAGGAGAGACGGCAGCACGCAGGCGTGTTGGCGGAGCCGCCTGCTCGCCGCCCACGGCGTTGCCAAACCACCAGCCCGAGAACTGGGCCCCGTCGCGATTGTCCTTTTCCCGCGCGGGGAGGAGGGGGGGGAAGAGGGAGGGAGGCGACAGACGAGCCGACGGTCCATCGTAACGCGTGTCCGCGCCACCGCCTGCGCTCGTCCACGCAGGCGGGGCACTGAGGGCCGACACCGGCCGGCTGCGTGTTGTCTGTGGAGCTGACAGGGGTGAGCAGACAGTGAGCTAAGACTCGTTCTGAGGATCATCGAATGGGGGAACATGGAAGGCGTGCAAATGTAAATGGAAGCCTCCAGAGGCCTCCAGGGACGCGAACGGCCCAAACACGTCCAAATGCCTCGACCCTCGAGAAGGAGGAGGAGGAAGAAGAAGACGAGGAAGATGACGAGGAGGAGGAGGACGAGGAGGAGGAAGACGAGGGGGAGGAAGACGAGGAGGAGGAAGACGAGGAGGAGGAGGAGGAGGAAAACCAGGAGACAGGAGAAGGATGAGGGGGACGAGGAGGAGGCCAGGGTGATGGGCGGGGGAGCAGTGGGGAGCGGGGGGAGGGAAAGTGGGGCATAGGGAGAGGTAGGAGAGTGGTTAGGGCCAAGCTTTGCACGCGCACACCAAATCTGACATCCTACCCCTCCCAGCCTTCCGTCTCTATTTCGCTGGAGTTGCTATTGTCGCCGACTGACGTCATAGCGGGCCTGCCTCCCGAAAATGGCCCCACCGTGCTATGCTCAATCAGAAAGGGTAGCCGTGCACAATGGTGGAGGGAGTGCTGGATAAGAAAAAGGATGAGCATGGGGAACGCAAGGATGGAAGGAGGAAGGAGGATGAAGAGGATGAGGAGGTGGAGCGGCAGCAAGAGCAGAAGTAGGAGGAGCGGGAGGAACGGGAGAATGAGGGCAGGGCGAAGGAGGGGCACGGAGGGGGCGACAACGACAAGGAAGGTCTCGGATCCAGAAATGTGACCCGCGCGAGGGCGAGAGCGCCACTCTGAACGACGGGAACAAAGCTCCGCTCCTGAAATGGGGCCAACGCTGCAGAGGGAGGACCACTTCAAAGACTGAAGACGTCGTGAGTGGAAAACTATACACCCGATCAATGTTTGGAATCCTTTGCGCAAGAACGCAATACGCGGGGAAGAGGCCCCCCGCTCGGACATGATCCAGGGAAAGAGGAGAGTAACTCTCACACTGAGCAAGTGGAGAGGCGGACGGAGACTGGGGTGTAGAGGGGGAACGTGACGGCGCGAGGGCGGCAGAAAGCCCTGGAGCGAGCCCATGCGAAATTTTCCACTCTACCCTGGATCATCGACGGAGGGGAGCTCTCGGTAGATGCCGCTCGAAAAACGCTCTCCGCCTCTCGAACACATCTACAACTACACGCAGCAAAACTGCACCTTGTTGCGGGGACCAGGGGTGGCAATCATAATAATTAGATTGGGCGCGTCGGTCGGTCTGGGTGGACGGACGCCGCCTCACGACCTACGATGGAAGGCGACGGTCGTGCCGACGACGTTGCGTGCCAACCGTGGAAGCGATCGCCAGGTTTCACGGCGCGGCTTGGCGGCAGCCTCAAGGAAAAACATAGCGCGAACAAGCGTTTCACCCTCGGACGGGAAATCCGGCACGAAGAAGAACTCGAAAGCGCAGAAAATCGGATCGCGAATTTGAAATTAGGCACAGGCGGGGGAGGGAAGCGGGCTGCGCGAGGTCGAGGCCCCCGGGCATACAGCTGGCTTCGCTGAGCCAGGGGATGTGGGATGTCGGCGGGAAGCGGCCCAGGGGGCGGGGCCTCGGCGATGGGCAGCGCGGGCAGCCGATGCTTCGCGAAAAAGAGACACGTACAGAACGGCACTTAGCGGCAGGGGCGCGGTACACGTTGGGAGCGCGAGTGGCGGCACCCGACATGCACCCCGCCCCACTGGCTAGGTGTAGTTCTATAAGTGCTCCGTTTTGTGAGGATGTGTGCGGCGAAACCAGCACGTACAGAACTACACCTAGTGCCTTGCTAAGTGTAGTTCTGAGCGTGCTGGATGTCTCGCGCGGGGCGAGCACGTATAGACCGGCACCTAGCGAAAGGGACGGGGTACAGGTCGGGTGCGTCGTCGCGCCCCGCCCGCAGAGTCAGGAAGGCAAGGGCCGCTGAACCCCCTGCCAGCCTCCGGGCGGAGGTGTCTGAACGTCCTAGGGCTTTCCGGAGGAATTCCAAGTGCGGCCTCCGCCCACATCGCTCCCCCTGTCAGAGCATCTCGCCTGGTCACTACGTTCCCCATTCCAGCCCGCTGCTTTGCCCTCCCCCTCCCCCGTTTTTCCTCTACCTGCCGCCCTCCATTTCCCGGAGCGTTTCCCAATCGCCCCTGGCCCCTGCGTGGCGGCAAACGCCCGCGCCCCCCCGCAGCTGAAGGGCCCACCTTGCGCTCATCCTCCAATCCTCTCGTGAGGCGCAAGCCTTGAATCCACACTGACACTGGCAAGCGAAGTCGAGGCCTCGGCAAATCCGACAGGCGCGATCGGCCCCCTCGAATGGCGGGCGAACCAATACGTAAGACGATGTCGCAAAAGTAAGTTTGGAATTTGGGGACCCACGCAAAAAGCTAATCCACTCGCCCAAAGTGTAGTTATGTGCCTGTCCGAGCCTCAGCCTCCATCGCATCCAGCTCCCCCCTCCTCCTCCCCCCGTCTCCTCGTCCCCATCAGCATCCTCGTGCTCGTCCTCGTTGATGTCTCCATTGTCCCCCCAATCTCCACGCGCATCTCCTGCCACTGCCCGCAGGACCGCTCTTGGTCAGAGGCAAGCAGCACCAGGGAAACGGGTCCTGGACCCCGTGGCTCTCCCCCAGGACCAGCTTTCATCCTCAGGCGTTCTGTTGACGTTCCAAGGGCCAGTGGGCCAGAAAACGGTGACGCTCACTCTCGAGGGCCCGCTTCCTCAGGCACCCATGGCGACATCCGCTCTGCCCCGCCCCGGAGTCCCAATAGTACATGAACACCTCGCGGTCGTCCGGGTCGTCTGGATTCGGCTTCCTCCCCACGGCTACCCCGCGGCGGAGGGGTGAGCACGGATAGCAGGGAGGGAGCAGCGAGGAGCAATACATGTTGAAGAGAACACGTGGGATACCATGTATACGCTTACATTTACACATATACATGTATGTGCATGTATGTATATAGACATGCATGTATGTATGTATGTATGTATGTTTGTGTGTATGTGCGCATGGTATGTATGTATGTATGTATGTATGTATGTATGTATGGATGTATGTATGTATATATGTATGTCTGGATGTATGGATGTATGGATGTATGCATGTAGGTATGTATGTAGGGATGTATCTATGTATGTATGTATGTATGTATGTATGTATGTATGTATGTATGTATGTGTGTGTATGTATGTATGTATGTATGTATGTATGTATGTATGTATGTGTATGTATGTATGTGTGTATGTATGTGTGTGTATGTATGTATGTATGTATGTATGTATGTATGTATGTATGTATGTATGTGTGTGTGTATGTATGTATGTATGTATGTATGTATGTATGTATGTATGTATGTATGTATGTATATGAGTATGTATGTGTGTATGTGTATGTATGTATGTATGTATGTATGTATGTAGTTATGTATGTATGTGTGTATCGATGTGTGTATGTATGTATACGTGTATGTATGTATGTATGTATGCATTTACGAAGGTACGTACGTACGTGCGAACGTGTATGTAGGTAGGTAGGTAGGTAGGTAGGTAAATGTGTATATATGTATGTGTGTATATGTGTGTACGTATGTATGTATGCATGCATGCATGCATGTATGTATGTATGTATGTATGTATGTATGTATGTATGTATGTATACATGTATGTATGCCTGGTTGTATACATGTATGTATGTAAGTAAGTAAGAACGTAGGTAAGGTAGGTAGGTAGGTAGGTAGGTGGGTAGGTAGGTAGGTGGGTATAAATACATTGAATATATGCTTCTTGATTCTTGTTGGGGAAAAACGAAACCAGGACGAAGACACTATCGGATCGTCGGGGATCTCTGAGACATAGCAGGCTTGGAGGATGTGTCCGACGCCGCGGCTGCTCCAGAGCGCTCCAGAACACTCGGTGAGCGTCCTGGAAACGCACTAGAGCAAGGTGTGATTATCCCAAGGCCGACCTGGGTATAGGAGGTACAAGAAAAGTTCTCGACGCCCTGGCAGTTCGCAAAGACGGTTTGGACCGAAGAGGTGGTTGTGCCGCGAGCTAGCCCAACCACTTCTCAGTCATCCTGCAAATAAGACTAGAACCACGCGCGTTTAGGTTCTGATACAAGGCTGTTGCATCATGCTCATCCTATGCCTACGCCCCATATCGAAGTCCTATTCGTCTCATTCGTTCTCGCCCTCCTCCTCCTCATCATCATCAGCAGCATCATCAGCAGCAGCATACCCAGCAGCATCAGCATCCGCAGCAGCACGTAATCAGCATCGTTATTCTCATCAGCAGCAGCATCATCAGCATCATCATCATCATCATCATCATCATCATCATCATCATCATCATCATCATCATCATCATCATCATCATCATCATCATCATCATCATCATTATCATCAGAGTCGCCAACATCATCAGCATCATCAGCAGCATCATCAGCAGCATCATCAGCATTAGCAGCAGCATCATCAGCGCATTCCTCAGCATCATCACCATCATCATCATTCCCCTCCCCCCACTCTTCCTCACGCTCATCATCCTCATTGGTTCAGTCATCCTCCGTTCCCCATCTCCCTTCTCTGACACTTGCACAAGCACAGATGGAACAGGGGGGAGCAGTGATGCGGAAGGAGGAGCGGCGGGGAGAAAGGCCAAGAGAAGAAGGCTGGATGAGAGATGGACTGGAACGCCCCCGCGTTCGCTTGCGCCAGAAACTGCAACTTCGGCGACGCCGCTGGCCTGTCGGCCCCCCCAAGAGAGATCACGTTCGAAGGCAGGGGCACGGAGGAGGAACGACGGATCCAGGAAGGACCCTGGGAGTCCAGCAGGAAAAGCCTGAAAGGGCAAGCCTCCTCCCTCCTCCTCCTCCTCCTCCTCCTCCCCCCCCCACCCTCCCTCCATCTCCTCCTCCTCCTCCTCCTCCTTCTCCTCCTCATCCTCCTCCTCCCCTGTCGTGCGACCCAGCGCAATACGTGGACTTCTCTGTTGTGGCACATGGTCAGGTTACGCGAGAGCCTCCTTGCTCCTTGGGGACCTCTCGGGGGGGGGTGCTCTTGAGGCCTCCAGGAGTATCAGGGGGACATTGAAAGCCTTACCCGCAAGGGTCATTCCACAAGACCTCTCCCAGCTCCCTCTTGGGGCCATTCTTTTGTCCAGAGACAACTTGGAATCATGCCTCTGTGCGCTTAGAAGTGTGTACGTTCTGCGCCTTGTCCGCCGTGTGCAAGGACATGATGAAGTCGGCGTTCTGGGAACAATGCACAGCCCTGGCGTGCCCGCGCTTCCCTCACCCTATGGAGTGGCATCGCGACTCCGCCGTCTTCACCCTTCTCCCCATCCTCCGCCGTCTCCTCCTGTGCCACAGCTGCCCGCTCCATTCAGGCGTTGCCGAGCCAACCAGAAGGAACAACACGAAAACGTATGGACAGTGACTGGGCCTGCGTTGGCGGGGAAACCATTGCTCGTGAAGTCAAAATTGCGGAGTGCCGCTCCGACTGCTTCTCACAAGCAAGCAAATTCAATTGGAAGCTTAAGTCCTAGATCTCAGCCCATGGCGCTGATGCATCAAAGAGAACAGCAAATGTATCCAACCACGCAAGCCGATCCAGAGCCTCAGCACCTGAAGGAGGCGACGGACGAAAAAATATACAGACATCTGTGTGAAACAACTGCTGGAGCGTCGCCAGCCATGCAGACGCAAGTCATGCGCCGTGCGGCAGAAACTTCACTAAACCCGTATCGAAGCCAATCACCACCGAAGCCACTCCGTCAGAACGAACCCCCGTCAAAGCTGACGGAGGCTAACCACCCTCAACGTCTGACACAGCGGATCGGTACGCTGACCTTCGTAGTTTTCAGAACGGACAGCCAGATTGACGGTGGCGAAATGGACGCCGACCCGCTGGCCAGTCTGGACGGAGCCGTCGCAAGCAAGCAAGCTGCTGCCAGGTACAGGCTACAAAAATATAAGCGAGCAAGCTGCTGCTAGCTGCTGGTCCCCCGCCACGTCCCACCCGGAGCTAGGGCGATAACTCGACTCTCCCAACACTCTTCCATGGCACCAGCAGGACACGGAATGCGGGCGTACGTTGGCCTCAGGAGTGGCGGGCGTCAACAATGAGAATGTCACGTCACTCACAGCTTGGCGGGTAAGGAACATCGGCGACGAGACCAGCGGGGAGAGCAGGAGAAGGCCTTCTCAGAAGGCTCGGAAGTCCCCAGCCTCTTGCGAAGTTTTCTAAGCCCACCTCGAAGACAGAAAACTTCGCTGAAGGCGCGAGGGCTTCTCTCCGCCCGCCGCCAAAAATGAGCTTAAACCCCTCCGGCATGCGAGCCGCAACCCCTGACACAGACCGGAAGGAAAATACGCCTCTGGCGGCCGCGCATGGCTGCCTTCGCGGGCGGGCGCGTGCAAGGCGACGACGCTGCAGCGCAGAGAGAGACATGAGGAGGAGGAGGAGGAGGAGGAGGAGGAGGAGGAGGAGGAGGAGGAGGAGGAGGAGGAGGAGGAGGAGGAGGAGGGGGAGTCGGAGTTGGAGGAGTTGGAGTTGGAGGAGGGGGAGGAAGAGGAGGGGAGGAGAGGAGGAGGAAGAGGAGGAGGAGGAGGAGGAGGAGGAGGAGTGGGAGAGCACTCGGCACAGAGAGACTCTGCGACGGGGCGGTGGTCAAACGATACAACCACTCCGGGGCGCAACGAGGCACCCTCCAAGAGCGGCAACACGGGGGAGGAGCAAGAGGGAACGGCGCCGGCAACCGCGTGGACCGCTGCCAGTGACGGCGCGCCGCGGGGCGGCTGAGGCGGCCATGGCGCGGGCGCGCAGCGTCGCGGGACCCTCCCGGGGAAATCTGAACAACAATGACACCTCGCGTAGACGCGCGGCCACCGGTCCTGGGGGAGAGGAGGACAAGGAGGAGGAGGAGGAGGAGGAGGAGGAGAAGAAGAAGAAGAAGAATCACTCCGTTGGGGCCTGGTTCGTCCACCTACTACAGATCGAAAAAGCCCAGAGACGATCCTTAAGATAGGATCCGAAACGCCTGGGACACTGGCCCCAAGGCTAGACCGCATTCAGGTCCACTGCCCAAGGCTAGACCGCATTCGGGTACGAGTTACCCGAGTCCAGACCCGCGGGGGACACAAATACTCACCCCATTCGGCGAACCATCTCTTGAACGTGCCTGCTATGCGCAAGAGCCTCCCACCTCGCCGAATCCCTGGGGATTCCCTGGGCCTCCAAGAAACGCGCAACGCTCCTGGATCCCCAGGGGGCCTCTCCTCCTCTACGCTGTACATACCTCTCAGCAACCTCTCCCACGTAAGCTCCTATCTCCATTGGGCCTAGATAGCTACTGGACCTCGGCGAGGCAATCGAAGGGGGCGTGGAAATACTCCTCAAGGGCCTCTGAGCTCCCGAAAACAACCTCTGGGGGCCACTAGTAGCAATCGAAGTACTGGGCGGCATACTCCTCAAAGGCCTCTGGGACTCCGACGACAACTTCTGGGGCCCCCTGGGCGCAATCGAAGAACGCGCCGAAATACTCCGCAAGGGCCACACGGTGCCAACAAATCGGGGCCGCCGCTATTTGGAACCACGTCGCTCGCACAACGTGATGCACATGGCCTCTGGATCCTCGCTGCGTTTGATGAGATCGTTGGCGGTAACATCGGTCGCGATGAGATGGATGCACTCAATCGCTTTTGCCATGTGCTTATCGGCTGATGTACACTGGCAGGCACAGCGTGCACCTCAAAGGATATGTCCGCCCCTCGGCGGTCCGCCACTCCCTGAGAAGAAGAAGCTGAATGTTGTGAATCACCCAGGGATTCTGAAACTGCACACTCCTGCCCCACTATCTCTTTGAATAACGAAGAGGTACTGCTCGTATCTGCGAAAGAAATACCTCGGGCCACTCCTGCATCTCCCTCTCCATGTGCGTCGCTGGGGCCCTCCCCGACTTCCGTTCGCCCCCCAGCTGGGTCAGCGCCGATATGATGCCCTTGCGCCCCTCTCCCAGGTAAAACGCGATGCGCCTCTTCTGCTGGTCGCAGCACCTGTCGAGCTTCGTGAACTTCATGATGTCCACGCGCCCCTCGTAGCTCAGGGGATTGAGCCTGGCCTCGAGCTCCTTCAACTTCTCGAAGTTCGCCTTGCCGATGCCCCCCGCCGATTCAGCAGCGCCCCCACCAGGCCCCCGAACACGCGCAGGTGGGGCGCGCCTAGATTGCGCCCTTTGCCCTCGGCGTGCACCTGCTCGCTGAACTTGGCGCCTTGCTCGGCCATGCGAATTACTACTGGCACGTCGTGCAGTGCGATGATCACGTCGAACAGGGTGCCCTCCACCGTGCGGCGCGACTGCACCAGCTGCATGATCATCTTCATCCTGACCACCATGGGCGACCTGTTAGCGGCGTTGTGGCCGGCTGCCGTCTTGACCGCCTTCGGCTGCTCGCCGTCTGCCACTCGGCGGCGCTGAACTCTCGTTCTCTGCCTTCGCGGACTCGCCGCCGAGGGCCAGGGGCGTGACCCGCAGCGGCTGGGGCGGCAGGTCCAGCAGCTCTCGGCCGAACTCGCGGCGCTCGGGGCAGGATGGCCACGGGTGGAGGGGGTAGGTGCTGTTCGACAGCATGGCCCAGGAAATCGCCCAACGCGTCATGCTCCTCACCGCGCGTCGGACATGCGCGCGACTCGGGCACCACTGGGCCCCATGCAAAGGCCGCACGATTGAGGCGACATCGATGTTTCTGCCGAGCGGTTCGAACATGTTGCCCGGCGCTATCCCGAGTCGGGAAACAACCTCTGAACCATAAGCACACGTTAGAAATCACGAACGAAAAAAGCGGGTTCAACTTTCCGTGCCCGGCCCCCCATCGACCGAGACTGATGAGCGAATAGAGCACTCCGAGCATCAATTACCTGCGAGCATCCATTGTCGCGTTCGTCCTCGAGGGTGCACACGCGCCTACCAGGCCCCATTGATGGCCCACCGTCTTCCCGAAGAGCCCCAGCGGGCCCTCTAAGTCTGGATAAGAAAAGCTCCTCTCCATCAGGTAAAACAGCAGCACACAATAACTGCGGGTCAACCTTCAGAAACATATCTCTAACCTCACCCTCCAAAAACAGTACCTTCCTAGAGTGCCCCAGACGCTCCCGCATCTCGAAGAAGTCCTCCGCTCCGCTGCGCGCAAAGGTCCAGACATACTTTTCTATATGCAGGGCGATCGGCGGCGCGGACTCCGCGAGCATGCCATCGGCGCCCAAGCTCTCGGATCCACTCTGTAGCGCACCCCATACCGCCGCTATGATCTGACGGTGCGCGACGGCGCCCTGGGCCATCCGTTGCACCCAGCCGAATATCCTTGCCGCCTGCTCGATGCAAACCGGCATTCAGCGCCACGTTCGACGCAATACTGCACTGGGTAGTGCGCATAGATGCCCCCCCATCCCAATCCGTCGCCCTCCCTCGTTCCAGTACCCGAAGATATGTATAGATCAGGATGTCCAGTTGGTGCGCTTGGGCGATCGAGCAAGCAAATGGTTCGTTGGCTGATAACGCTGCTTCAACCGCGTGGCCCCATACAGGCCGTAGTCTTGAGGCCCCTGGAAATCCGACTCGCCGAAAGTTCCCCATCTTCCCCCACCCAGCGTGGGCCGCGGCGCCGCGGTACCTGAACTCCTCCGTGCTAGACAGGTTCCAGGCGCAGCGGCGACCGAGATACCTGGCAAGAGGGATAGCTTTGCCACCGTCGAATTCCTGCATGAAACACTTGTACGCTCGATGGCTTCTGAGGCTCGGGGCCGCTTCTCGTTTGCCATAACTTGGGATCGGACCCGCCTCCTCCAGCTCCTGGCCCAGGATCGCACCGCTCGCTTCCAGGGTCGTCTCGATCGCATCGGGGGGGTGTGTCGGTGATCTGCATATCATCGAAAATGCCGCTGGCACAAACCGTCGTCGCCACGCAACACGCAGCCCCGAAAACACCACGCCTGAGATGCGCGAGCTCCAAAGCCGCCGAACGTCTGCCGATCCACAGGCGCATCGGCTGCTCCATTGCCATCGCAAATACGGCTGGCTCCTCGCTAGAACCCATCAAACCCCATCGACGATGTCGGGCCGACAAGTTCTTTGGGCCCCTTCAGGGCGCCTCCCCGGCGCCCTCGAAAACCATGATTGTTCCAGAAGTCTGCGGGCGAGCGTGCATGGGCTGCGCGTCAGCTTGGCAGAATCATGTGGGCATCGCAGGTATGCGCGCTCGTGCTGTGGCAGATGCAAAGGCATTCGCCATGCCGTGCAGGTTGTTCAAGCGTGATGCGCGCTGCTTGCTATACCCGAATCCCATACATAGATGTACGGCAATCGCATCCTCACAACGACGAGGGGGTAGAAATCCGTGAAACACAGCTGGCCAACGAGATCACTGCGTGCGCATGCTTTGTTCAGCAGCCCCCCGTATAAACCTGTTCATGACGGGCACATTTACGTTGATCCAGACGTTCGAAAGAATCCCGCCAGTGCCGCTACACTTACCGATGGGCATGGCCCAGGCGAGGTTCCCCAATATTGGCGCGTGACCGATCATGTGACATGCTACGTGTATATATTCCCACAGATGCACCGACGTTGCAATACTAGTCTCACTGATCGGGGCGCAGCCAAGGCCCACGTGCTTCTCCGGCCCCGCGGAGAGGCACCCTGGGCCAGCGGCCATTGGGTGCAATTCTACTGGCAAGCTCCACGGCGGCGCCGCCCGTCACTTCGGGCTCTTGCGCAGTTGACGAAGAGTCATCTGGACATCTCTTCGCCCGAAAAACAACGTCGCCCCTGTTCCTCAACTCCTGGCAATGCTGGCGGCTGAAAGAAAAAGACAGCACGCGTTCCTCATCGAGCAGCGCTGCTTCCACCCCCCGCGGCAGCGGGGCTGAGCTGCTTCCCCCACTCCTCCTTCGCCTCGCATGCACGCGGCAAGTTGCATCGCCGCCCCCCCGGCCCGCCCTGCGTAGCTGCCAGAGCGAAGAATAGTTTACGTTACTCTGCGTGTCGACGAGCCCGATGCGCCTCCTCTCGCCCCCTCTCAAAGCCGCGTCGAGTGCGATGCCCGTGCTCGCGGGTTTCGCGCCCAAGTCGAACCTTGGTCTCCTTGAGCCCCTTCAGCCCAGGGCCCTCCTGCTCGGGCGCAGTCGGCGCTGACCGAATACTCATCAAGGACCTCATGGTTCCATGAGGCTCGGGGCCGCAATATTATGGATCCACGTCTCTCGCGTAACGTGACGCCCCGCTGGTCGTAGCACCTGCCGGGCCCGAACATGATGGTGTCTCTGCGCTCCTCGTGGCTCTGGGAAAAGTCTGGGAACGCGATGAATCCAGCTGGCTCGCACCCACGAAAGAGAAGCCCTCCCCCCCCATAGAGTTCGAAGAATCAAATAACTGCAATCCCCCACGCAAGTCCCGACGGCGTCTGAGGGCAACCAGTTCTGGGCCAGGATGCGATCGCAATGTCTGGAAGTGTCGCTGTCGCTGACCGCCGTTGCCCACAATCTCCTCGCCGCATTATCATGGCCCAGCTGGATCAGGGAGGAGATCTGAAGTAACAGCCGGTGCATCACCTGTCGAGATCCTCCAGGAACGGTTCTCTGCCTTGGCCCCGCTGGACAGCCGCGGCAAGCCTGTCCCGCCCCCACCTTGAGCGCGAGGCTGCTTGGCTCTCGCATCTGCGAAACACTGTAACTCGTCGAAACATTGGCACATGACCTCGTGGCGTTCGACTCGGAGTCAACTGCAAGCGTCGAGCTCGTGGCCAAAGGGCGCGACATGAACTGATCTGCTCTCGAAACGCGATAGGTACGGAGATGAAGTCAATCGTGCTCCTGTTGGCTCTGGTACCCAAATATGTCGGGCCTCCGAATCTATCTGCTGTCACTGCGTCGCACACCTCCATGGGCCCCAGGGTCTCATCCTGGATCGAATTCCCCGCGATGCTCTGTTCCCCCGTGTCACGTGGGCCCGCTGGGGGCCTATCCCCCTCCCACCAGTCGCACTGCGATGTTGGAACCACCGTCGGATGCCCACCTCTACGACCCATAGGCGCATTGAAGTACCCCAAAAACGGTCGGGGCCGAACGCGTCGGAAAAGCCCCGAGCCCCATGGCGGCCCACTGGAGTAGCTGAGCGGAGCCCTTCTCCACGGCCCGTCGATTCTCAGCGGACTCGTCGCTCAGCGGCGGCATGTAAGCGGTGATCGCCGCGAGGTCTACGCTCTTGTTTGTTCAATCTGATCGCGAGCCCCCGCTCCTGCAAGATTGCAGGCGGGGCCCTCGTCGCTCGAAGATGTTTGGCCCTGAAGAAGCCCCCGAACATGATGGTGCACCCTCCGTGTCTGTTGGCGCAGGAACCCTTGCCCCATCCCGCGCGGAGCGCCATGGCCCCTTGCCCCAGAGGCGCTATACTTGCTGGTGTCCCCGAACTTGCCCTTAGTCGAGCCCCTGGCAATACTGCGATGTCCGCTCGAAGAGTCTGCCATGCATCTATGATGCGCTGCGGCTCGACGAGCGACATAGGATTGCACGGCGCCACCTTCAGCGCGGAGAGCCGCGGCCGCGGGCCTGGCGGGCGCGCCCGACGCCCGCGCCAGCGCCCGAGGCGCCGAGCTCCTGGCGGGCCGAGCGCGCGAGGAGAAAGCAAGGTTCGGCGGGCGGGCGGAGGCCGCGAGCGGGGCGGGGGGCACCTCGAGCAACTCGAGGAGGAGAAGGAGGGGGAAGAGGAGCCCAGCGTAAGAAGGGCCAACGTCTCTTGAAATCTACTCAGATCCGCCACCCTTCAGAGGGGAGAGAAGCGACACGGCGGCCGGCGAAGCCCCATGTATAGCAGCGCTTGCACGGGGGGGGGGGGGGGGGGGCAGGCGGGGACACGGCAGGCGCGCGCGAGGAAGCGGAAGGCGCGGGACAGCACCTCGAAAGAAACGGAAACGCCCCGAAGTCGCACTCGAACTCGGCGTCAGAGGGGGGGGGGGGGGGGGAACGCGCGCCGCAGCGCAGAACCTCGCGTCGGCACTCGGGCTGGAAGGTCCACGACATCGCTCTCAGACAGGGAATCATCCTCCTCCACTCGCGCGTCGGCGGCAACTGCAGGCCCAGCTAGAGCAGCCGCCAGGACTGCGAGTGAGGTATTTTCAGCGGCGCAAATGGACAAGGTATGTGCGTCGTATGTGTATATATATATATGTGTGTATATATATGTGCGTGTGTATATATATATATATATATACATAGAATCTCTCAGGAAGCGAGAGAGAGAGAGGGAAAAAAAAAAAAAAAAAAAAAAAAACGCCAGGAACCGACCAGCCGTCGGCAGGGTCGACGCAGCCACGGAGCAAATCGGAGCCACCACTATGAAGCGCACGACGGACTGGCTGATGACGGGGGGAGTCGCACCAACAGAAAAGCACATCAGGAGGCAGCCATTCATCGCGGCGTCGGTCAGCAGGCGGCGCACGCGAGTGTACACGCTCATTGTGTAGAGGCTCTTCGTACAACGAGTCGTCGAACGCCGAGTTCCAATCCCCCGCCGCGGAAACCAATGGCTCAGCAGTCGCATCAACATCAGCGCGAAGACGCTCACCGCGCAACGGCGCACCACGCCGATGATCAGCAGGCAACGCGGGGCGTTGCTCATCATGGTCAGGTTCGCCAGCCCGCTCACGTAGAGCTGCACGTTCGTCCCGGGCGGGGGCTGCGCCAGATTCACGCAGATCAGCGCTTTCAGGAGGAAGACCGAAACGGCCCTCAGGAGGCTGCGCTTCATCATGTTGTGGCTCAGCAGGCGGCGCACGCGAGTGAGACTGCCCACTGTGTGGAATCTTCGCGCAAGAATTCTGCAGAGGCCGAATGGCAATCCCCCGTCGCGGAAACCGCTGGCTCAGCAGGCGCATCAACATCGGCGCGAAGACGCACACGCGCAGCGGCGCACCACGCCGAGGATCAGCAGGCAGCACGGGGCGTTGCTCATCATGGTCAGGTTCGCCAGCCCGCTCGTGTAAAGCTGCACCTTCATGCAGGGCGAGGACTGCGCCACATTCATGCAGATCAGCGCTTTCAGGAGGAAGACTGAAACGGCCCTCAGGAGGCCGCGCTTCATCACGCTGTGGGTCAGCAGGCGGCGCACGCGAGTGAGACTGCCCATTGTGTAGAAGCTCTTCGCACAAGAAATAAGCAAAGGCCGAATGGCAACCCCCCGTCGCAGAAACCAATGGCTCAACAGACGGATCTACATCAGCACGGAGCCCTTCACGCAGAACATCATCACCGGCCGACTGCCCCCAGCATTCTGTATCCCCCGACGCGTGCACCTCGGGGGCGCTGCGTCCAGCGGCACGGGCGTGCCACATCGTCGCCGACAATGGCGGAGCGTCCGCAAACTCTTGGAACTGACGACCAAGACGAGCATGTCCATCAGCTATCGCACTGTCGGACACATCCGAAAGATGCGAGTGCTTGCGCCCGCCTCCACGAGAGCAGCGAGGAAAGAAACGGCATGCAGGACGCGTCGCAATCCTCGGGCCCACCTCCAGAACCTTCAAGCAGAAGAGATCGACAGCCAAAGACGGCGAAGGAGCGCCCTGAACATTCGCAGCGGCACAGTCGCCAGGATCAAGAGACAGCGCGTCTCCCCAAGCAGCGGTCGCATCGGCAGGAGCTCGATCCAGAGCAGCAGCAGGAGGGCCCACGTCAGGTGGCACGGCAGCACCTCCAGCAGGAAGAACGTCAGCAGCGCAAGACACGTCAACCGTGGACTGAACGAGCTCGGGAGGAACTCCAGGCAGAACGGCAACGCCGCCACTCGAACCGGCGGCGCCAAAGCGCAAGCAGGACGACAAAGATCAGGGCCGAGATCAGGACCAGTCGCCACGAACAGAACGCCACGCGCAGCTTCGTCCAGAAACTCGTCGGGCAGCCCGTCCTCGTGAACAAGAGTCGCTTGCATGAGCATCATCACCCAAATCTCGAGGATTCGACCCTCGCCCCTGAGAGCGCCCTCAGCACGGGGCGCAGCGCCCATCATGCATTTCTCCTCGAACCTCCGCAGCTCGAATTCCTCATCGATGTTCCAGTCGGAAGGGTCGACGCACACCGGCGACGAAGAAGGAGCGCACACACCAGGCGGCGAACAGGAAGGAGGAGAGGACGAATATGAATTCACCTGCAGCTCAGCGATGAACGAAGCCACCTGCGGGATGTCAGAGTCGAAGCACGATGCGATCGGGAAGACCACGGGCTGGTAGAAAGGGGCGACCATCGACTGCAGATCGAGCGAGAAGGCAGAGAGTATGTACGACACTGTCACCACACACTGGGCGGCGATGCCAGCCGAAAGCTCGTTGGGCGCCACCCTACACGTAAAAGGAGAATACAAACACGCAGGAATTAACACATCCAAACATAGCGTCCCAAGAGGAGGCGGAGCAGGAGGCGGGGCCTCAGCAGCCTCCGCGTCTTGCCCAGCATGAACACGAGGGACCTACACAGGGGGCGCGCGGTGCTTTGCCCTGCCAGCACGAACGTGAGCACGAACATGAGCGGCCGCCCCATCAGGACCCGCGCGATCACGCGCCAGAACAGCGGCCTGACGGAGCCCAGGCGTACGTACCCCGTTATCAGCTTGAAAATGGGCGTGGAGAGTAAGACCTTGGCACATGCACTTTGCATGTGCATGCGACTCAGCAGGCACTGCGATGAAACGATGACCAGGAAGAGGCACATGCAGAAAGCCACGACGACGAGCGCGACGAGCTCGAGCGTCACGAGCATCCGCAGAACGCTGATGAACCATTTCACCTGCGCAGAGACGTGCACGCCACCACAGCGGCGCCAGCAGCCATCGACATGCAGCAGAGACACGGGCGCGCCTGGGGCCCCGACCTAGCATGGACTCGAGCCAAAATGTCTACGGAGAAGGAAGGGGGGGAGGAGGAGGACGAGGAGAAGGCAGGGAGGGCGACAGGCAAGCAGTGACTCACTCCTCAAGTTAAATCATAACACCTGTTTGCAACAAGGCCTACGGAACATTGCACTCGTAATCGATCACCGCTGGGTGAGGTGATGAGCGCTTTGGACGGCAGACAGAGGCGCAGGCGCCGCATGTCGCGGGGCAGCAGCGGCGGACCAGCGCGGAGTACTGCACGCCCTCGCAGGCCACGCTGGAGCGCGAAGGCCCAGTAAGACGACCGGCGCGCTGACCCTCCCCCCTATCGCGACAAAGGGTGCGTCGCGCATTCGTCGCCCGTGCACCGCCCGCGCGTCGGCCGCCGAGAAGGCCAGCCGTCCTCTCGAACGTGCGCGTCGCCCTCGCAAGGGGACAGTTGGGCGGGTGCGTCGCCAGCGCGGCGGGCACCCACGGGGCGGATCGCACGCGCGTCGCCCGCTCTACGGCCGCCGAAAAAGCCGATCGCCCTCGGGAAAAGAATCTCCCACGCTGCGGCCCTTTTGGCGAGAAGAAGGCGGTCGCTGGGCTACCTCGGCAGATCAGCAAATCCCTCTAACATTACAAATGCCGCAATGCTGCTGAACGCGCTCTGGCGCTAGGCCAGCAGGTCCCCGCAGCCGCCGCAGCCGCCGCGACCGCCGCCAGCGCCGGATCCACCACCGCCGCGATCACCACAAACGGACGCGACCGCAACCACATCCACCGCGACGATTACGACCGCCACCATGCACCGCCACCGCCACGGCGACCACCACGCTTCTCGCGACCACCACAACGACCGACACCAGCACGATCACCGGAGTGACCACCACCAGCCCGCAGCCGCCACCAGCAGCACGACCGCCACCAGCGTGACCAAGGCGACGAACGCGACCGCGACCATGATCACCAACATGACCATTACAGAAGCACCCGCCCACTCCGTCCCCCCCCCTCTCCCCCCCATTCCCCTGCTGGGTCGCCTTTGCCGCCGCGCCCGCCTCGCGCCTGCCCCCCCCCCCTCTTCTTCCCCTCGCAATCTTCCTCTTCCACCGCCAGTGGCGGGGCCGTTCGCGGAAGGCGGGGGCGCCGATCGCAGCGACGCGCCGCGGCCGCGGAAAGGGGGCCGAAAGAGAAGATAGAAAATGAAGAGGGACACGGGGTGGCAAGGGAAACAAAAACAAAGGAGGCCGGGAGAAAAGAGGAGGAGATGGGGATGAGGGAGGGGGACCAGAGGAAGGAAAAGGGATGGAACAGGGGCAAGCATCGCCCTTCCTGGCGCAATGGAGGACGCAGCCGCCGCCACTTGTGCACGCCGCAAGCACGGCGGGCCGACGGCCGTTGCGCACTGCTGTTCGGAGAAATGCTGAGGGCGGGCAAGGTCGCGACTGCGTCACGCAGTCGTCGCGCGTGCGTCGCGCGCGCGTCGCGCGTGCGTCGCGCGCGCGTCGCGCATGCGTCGCGCGCGCGTCGCGCTTGCTTCGCGCGCGTGGCGCGTGCGTCGCGCGTGCGTCGCGCGGGTCGCTCGTGCGTCGCGCGCCGGCAAGAGTGCGTGGCGCGCGGGTCGGGGTGCGTCGCGCGCGCGTCGCGCGTGCGTCGCGCGTGCGTCGCGCGAGCGTCGCTCGCGTCGTTCGCGCGTCGCGCGCAGGTCGCGCGTGAATCGCTCGAAGAGCGCCGTGGGCTCCTGACGGCGCGTGAACTGCACGACCCGCCGGCAAACATATCAAGGAACGCGCGCGACAATCGCGGCGGAAATAGCGGGACACGCACGTGATAACTACGGGCGCGAGGAGACCAATGGACGACATGGAGATGCAGCGCGCGCGAAGGAATCAATTTCAAGCGCACGCCCAATCAGAATTTGAACATCGGTTCGTCACTGCAGCAATTCGGCGACGTCTCGCCCGCCGATGCATTGGGGGGGAACAGAGGAGGGAAGCGAGGAAAAGGAAGGGCAGGCGGAAAAGGGAACGGACGGGCGAGGAGGGGGCGCGCGGGGGCGGCGCGGGGGCGGCGCAGCGGCGGCGGGAGCGATGGAAGGCAATAGAAGGGGGGCGGCGGGAGCGAGGAGGGCGAGAAGGAAGTTCCAGGAGGGTGGAAGGACAACGGGGGGCGAGTATGGAAGGGGACAGGACGACAGCCTGACACAAAAGAACTGAATACAAATGTCGCAAACAAGACAAAACGCGCAGCGCGTTGGACGAGGTGAAAAGGAAGGAAGAGATGGGGGGGCAGGAGGATTGGCGCGAAACGACATGGGGGTGCGGGGCGCGATGCGGCGGGTCGAAGTGGCGCCGCGTCGCGCGACGCGGCGTCACCCCCACCGTGGCGCGACACGCACAGTCCCCAATCAACGCGAGGCGTCTTCGTCCTCAGCAACGGTTGGCGCCCCCCGAAAATACGCACCAGCAAATCCTCTTGCGCCGAATGGGAAACAGAACGCGTTGGTGGACCGTCGAACTAGAGCGCGCCACGACCGCCAAAGTGGCTGCTGGTGCACCGGCATCGGAAACCTATATGTCGCCAGCGAAATTCCGAAGTCGCGCCATATGTCGCCCCCGCACTCTGGGAGGCCGGGATGCGGGACAGAGACGCAAACCAGGGCTGGCGCACGGGCGACGCACGGGCGACGCACCGAACGAAACTCAAAGGGGGGGGGGTCGCATGACTGGGCCTTCACACGCTGGAGTACTTGAGGTGCGGGGGCGAGACCTGCGAGCAGGACGCGTCGAGGCCGCGCCCGCCCTCGGGCGAGTCGAGGCGGCCGCAGACGGCGTCGCGCGCGGCGACCATGGCGCCGCAGCAAAAGCTTCCCCATCGAGACCGCCTGCCATAGTAGACAAACTCCGCGCCGTCGATGCCCTGGTACGTAAATATGCCACGAACGAAGTTGTCTGGACTCGGTGCAAAGATGCCGTGGCTCATGAAGCTGACGTGTCTCTCGTTGCACTCAGGGCCAGAAACATACAAGGGCCACCACGGAAGCGCACCCTTAAAGAACTTGTTAGATTCACTCGCTCGCTCGCGTACACGGCCGCGACCTCGACAACCCGATCCACGACTTCGCCAAGGAAATCTGCAATCACGAACAAATCATAGGCGCCACTCTCTCCAGCGGCCCTGGCGGTAAGAATACTCATCGCAGCGTCCTGGCTGTTTTGGGCCATGGGATATCTTACCCAATTCGCCGCTCCTGTTTTGTCTTGCGATCGCTGCAGTTACATCGGGTCTCAGCTGGCAACGAGCGAACCAACGAACGACCACCAATGCGGACCGCAGTCCAGGCCCATACTTGAGACCAGATGAGTGAGGCCTTGGCCACCAAAAGACTACTGTGTATGGTGGGGCCTGCATGCGAGACATGTAAAACTTCTGCACCGGCCATGCACGATACAATGCAAAAAATGCTCGGGGCGGTTGAAAACGTCAGGGCGCTCAACTGCTTTGACACCTGGAGCGCATGAAAGGATGAAATGTGTGATTCGGGAGCAAAAATCCGATCCGCGTTGTTCTCAACGCGTTGAAGTACTCATCCGGCTTCGCGTCGAACATGACATCTCGCTCGTTCTCGTTTGGATCAGCGCCGCGGTGCCTATTCAAATTCCAAGGGTTGAAACAACAAAACGCGCGCCCATATTTTGGATCCGCGTATGCTAAGATGACCGCGTAGGCGTGGGATACGGGGAGGTTTTTTTTTTGGTTTGCTCGCGCCGTCTCTTGTGCTGGCTCCCACGGGAAGTGCATACTCGAGGCACGCTCCAGCTCGCTCCACAGGTCATCCTGCAATAAATCCGACTGTCACGCGGACTTCACGGGAGAGCGAGCGATGGCACTTACAGCGCTCAGCCAATTTCTCGCTTCGGCAGCCTCATAGGACCCCAGGATCTTCACGCCAGGTCTTCTCCAGGATGATTAGCCAGAAGACGCCGTTCGATACCTGTGCGAAGTAGGGGGGTGGCGTACTTCGCAGGGACCAGGTGGTCAACCGAGACCTCCATCTCCACTCCGTCTAGGAGCCACTTGCTGTTGACTCCATTTGTCTCATGCTGCCTCTGGATGAACATGCTCATGATGCACTTCGGACATGCGTGCGCAACGGACGCCAGCGCCGACAGAAAGTAGCCGTCTCCCAGCCGGCCCTGGTCGACGCCGCCTGGACGCACAGAGGAGCCGAAGACGACCACGCCTAGGAGCCCCTGCTGATCTGCGATGGAGCGCAGCATGTCCCCGTGGTTGAAGCGGCTGCAGTGCACGGAGGCCTTGGAGGCCGAATCACCGCAGCTACCCCAGCTGCCAAAGACCGAGAAGGACTCGGAGCAGGAACAAGGGATCTGGCGGCGACTTCAGCCTCCTGCAGCAGCCGCAGCCACGCCCTGCAGACCCCCTCGTCGAGCGCGCGCAGGCGAACAGAAGAATCCGCCTCCGCCAGGGACGCGCTCGGCCGCCGCTGCGGCACCAGGGGCTTTAATGCGAGAGGGCCTCCGGGCGAGCTATGAGGGCCTTCAGCTCCAGCGCCAGGCTCCCCCGGGTGCGGCCAGCACGGCGCAAGGCACCCTCCTCGGCTACACGCAAGAGTGACCCTGGGTAAGAGTGACCTTTGGTGCGCGGCTTCAGGGGGGGCGCGAGTGGGCCCAGACAAAGAGCGCCAGCCGCTGCTATCGCATCGCGTTCGGCGATCGGCGACCCCACTGTGCCCGCACCGAAGGTCACTCCGGCGAAGGGTCACTCTTACGTTAGTCGACCTGCGCGGGTGCACGGGGGCCGGTCGCGCGCCGGCCGGCGGCGGCCGCGGGCGAGGAGCGCGCAGGTCCCCACGGCAGAGGCCGCACACCACACCAGCCTCGGGCAGCTGGTGACCGCCGGCAGCTCGTCGGGCTCCCGGGGCTCATCCCGCCTGGGGTCCCCCTGGGCGCTGTGCACCGGCAGCGCCTCGCAAGCGAGAGCCGCGCGTGCGGTCGCCATAACGGCACCTGGTGCCCGACCCACTCCCTGGAGCCCGATCCGGCGTGAGCGAAGGTGGCTTGAGCCACAATGACTACGGACCCTCTTGGGGCCCTCTTGGCCCCCGATTGGGAGTCTCTTGGGGCCGTTTTTGGGCCGTCATGGGGGCCTCGTGGGCCGTGCTGAGGCCCTCTTGGGTCATAGTGGCGCCCTTTGGGGAGGTCGTCTCAGCAAATCTTGGGGCAATCTGGGAGGCCCCTGGAGCCGTCTTGGGCTGCAAGAAGCTCGAAGAACGATAACACCAAAATCATTGAAAACGCGTCGGGTGATCTATGATTTTATCCTCGTCATGCCCTTTTGGGGGTACTCATCGGGCTCGTATTGGGGGCCTGTTGGAGTACCGTATTGAGCCATCGAGGGCCGTCCTGGAGCGCTGTAGAGCCGTCTTGGGCAGGTCCTGGCGGTCTTGGGGGACTCTTGGCGCCGGCTTGAGGCGGTCTACTCCGGCCGCCAGCCCCCGGGGCTAAAAGTGGGTACCAAGGGGATTTTGGTCAAGCGTGCTGACTGCCTACCAGGCCACCCCAACCTAACCCGAAGACCCACATTTCGGGTTAGGGTGAGGTACGGGTTTCACATGTGTTTTCTCGATGTTCCCCGACACACCCCCCACTCTGGGAATGGAGGGTTGCGTTGGGGTGGCATGGTGGGTAATGATGCGCTGCCCCTGGGCCTGGGGGTCTGGACGCCGGGTATACTATGCTTGCCTTTCATGTTACGCGAATGTCTCCGCTGGCCCCCCTGGGAGCGCCAAGCTGTGTGGAAGTGCACGCTGGACTGCTGTCTTATGAACTTTGTGCGTTCCTTTGAGTATTTGCCTCTTGTGTCTCCAGTCCTGTCTCCGTGTTACTGTGGGGCCCCGCGGCATGAAACAACATCGGGGGCACTCAAGTGTCTGGCCGCTCTGGGACAGCACTGCACGGCCAGGAGTGCCCGTGAGGTTTTGAAGATGGCTCCAAGAAGCTCCCAACAGGGCCTCAGAGCCGAAGACGGCCAAAGGTGGCCCCAAGATGCCGCTAAGACTGCCACGCAAGGCCCCAAGAGGCCCCGAAAACGAACCGAGAGGCTCACGAGAGGGCCCCCAAGATGACCTCTGGAAGTGAAGATCCTTGATTTTCTCATGCTTCCGCAATGAAGAAGCATTCTCACGTGCTCGGGCTCCCGACCGCCCAAGACGGCCCCAGAGGCCTCCAGGTTCGCTACAAGGCCGCAGCCCAAGACGGCCCAAGAGGGACTCAAGACCGCCCAAGGCACACCCGAGACGCCCCAGAGGGCCCCATCGGGGCCCCGAGATGCCCCCAAG
The DNA here is from genome assembly GCA_963575745.1 of Prorocentrum cordatum. Taxonomy (NCBI): domain Eukaryota; class Dinophyceae; order Prorocentrales; family Prorocentraceae; genus Prorocentrum; species Prorocentrum cordatum. The sequence continues at coordinate 106,799 of CAUYUJ010021092.1, read as the reverse complement.
ACGACCTCCGAAGGCGGCAGACAGCCCAAGAGCGCCCCCAACAAGGCGCACGGGGCCCTGGACGTCCTGAAGATGCCCCCTGTGATGGCATGCCTGAGATGTCCCGGAAGATCCATCCCCATAATAGGCACCCCGAAAAGCGAAGCCGCTCAAACGCACCCAAGGAAGGAATCGAACAGGGCAGTAAACGCCCAGGGCCGTTTCGTAAACGCCAATTGTCGGTGTCTGGGTGGATTGTCCTACCTTGATCACAGCGGCTGGACGACCCCCCGCACCTCTTGAAAGACTTCTTGCCGTGGTTCACGCCAATCTCCGTGTACTCCCCGACCAGCGTGTCGATCCCTATCTCGTCGGCATCGTTGGTGGAGTAGACTACGTAGACTTGAGGGCCGGTCCCTGGCGGTTGGGGCTACGAGCAAGGAAGAAGCACAGCGTCTGGGAAGGAGGATCATGGTTCCCATCTGCGCAGGGCATAAAAAGTGAGGAGGCAACGTGGGTGAGAAAAGCGTGACCATGTAGAATATGAGTCAGACGCACACCCAGAAACAAGGAGAGAAAATGGACTGCCCGCCCTTGCGGGCGTTGGACTCGACCCTCGTTCGCTCAGAACGCCTGAAACATCCCAAGCTTCCTGGAGAGGCTATTCTCTGGACCCCGCCGGGGATCTGTTCTATGGATCGCACGAGAACCTCGACAACCTCTGTCAACAAACAGACAGGCTCTCTGTGGCCGATCCTGGAAGCCCTGAACCCGGAAACGCCCGCCGACCTTCCGCCAGCGGACCCGTCGCCGCTTTGCTTCCGCTGGCCTTCCGCCGACTTTCCGCCCAGGGCGAGACACGCCGAATACGAGGCCCTCTCCGGAACACCCTCGAAGGTGCTGCTTTGAGCATCGGGCGAGGGGGGGCAGGAGAACCCAGAGTCGAATCGATAAGACGGGTCGGCGATCGAAATATATCGGATCGGCGGAAATCGGCAGCCACGTCGGAAGAAGTCGAATCGGCGGCAATCGGCAGGCAGGTAAGGCCTCCACTGAGAAACCGAAATCCAGATCGGAGTCCAAGACCGCATCGACTCGGAATCGGAATCGATCGAAATCGAATCGAATCGCACTGGAGGAGTCGAAATGAGCCCTTTGGGGGGAACGGCAGGAGCGCGTTTTTTTCCTATTCGCGATAGCGCACGTTACCGGGCATGCCTCCCCCCCCACACCTGGTTACGTCTCGATTCGCGCCGACGCCAATTGGCAATGGCTTGGGGCTAGGGGTAGGTAATTCCCGGACGGCGCCGGCGCGAATCGTGACGTCACCGACCCCCTCGCGCCCCCCCACCCACCCCCCGGGAACGCCCGGCATCGCCCGGGAATCAGAAGCGTTCTCCAGGACGAGGGGCGCCGGCGCATCGCGTGGCCCGAGGCCTGCGCGCGGCCGGGTGGGGCCAGGGGGCCTGTGGAAGAACACTAGCGGCGGGCCGAGCCGGCCGTCCGCGCGCTAGGTTAGCTTCCGGAGCCTTCGATGGTCGGATCTGCTCTCGACATTTCGGCTGCATGATGCTACGGTGCGACGCCGTAGGTCTATAGAGAACTAAGCGGTGACAGAAACATGATCAGAGGCAGCAGCGTGGAACGCGGATTCCCCGCTGCAATGTCCCGGTGGAGAACCGCGGGCAACGCGACCTCCTCCTCCTCCTCCTTCTCCTCCTCCTCCTTCTCCTCCTCCTCCTCGTCGGCCTCCTCCTCCTCCGTCTCATCCTTCAGGCCCTCCATCTCCCTCTCGTGCCATGTGGTTTCCTCCTCCTCTGGCACCTGCTCCTGCTCCTGCACCCCCCAGAAACTCGACCACCCCTGCATCCTCCTCCTCCTCCTCCTCCTCCTCCTCCTCCTCCTCCTCCTGGCCGTCCTGCCCATCCTGCTCTTGCCGCTCCCTCTCTTCCTCCTGTTCCTCGTCCTCCTGTTCCTCTTGCTCATACACCTCGTGCTCCACGGGCGGTTGCGCCCGCGGGTGGGTTGAAATGTGTCGCCTGGATGCGGTTGCAGTTGCGGTTGCGGTTACGCCCGCGGGCATGTTGAAAAATATGTGGCATGGTTGCGTCTGCGGTTGCGCTGCGCCTGCGGGCGGGTTGAAAAGTGTCGCCTGGTTGCGGTTGCGATTGCGCCCGCGGGCGGGCAAAAATGTGTACGGTTGCGGTTGCGCCTTTGGGCGGGCAAACATGTATCGCCCTGTTGCGGATGCGGTTGCGCTCGCGGGCGGGTTGAAATGTGTCGCCTGGTTACGGTTGCGCCCGCAGGCGGCTTGAGATGTGTTGTCAAAAGTGCCTCTCCAGTTCAGTCATTTCAGTGCAGTTCAATGCAGTCGGTCAGTCAGCGGAGGGCACGAAATTGAACCCGGCTCCGCCAGGAATAACTTGGAGGTCCTGGAACCATGAGTACTTGGAACGGTCCGCAAGCCGAATCAAGCAGCTATTTGTGCAGACTGGAAGAAAACCATTGCATGTTGCAGCGCTTCAGGCAGTCTACAATGAAGCTTTCCACGAGCGTTACAATGCTACGGTCTGCAGGGCAAGGCGACTCAACGACCTGCTGGGAAATGGTGAAAGACTTCTCCCAGAAACGACGCAGAGCCGAAGGGCCTCTCCAAAGATCTTGCGGAAAAAGGGCAGCGTGGGATGACCCCTTGGTGTCCTTTCTGGGCCTGCATTGGCGCGCAAAGCGCGACGCGATGACGACGGCGGAATGGAAGTGCAGCTTGTCGGCATTCGTTGTTGATGCTTGTAGCAGCTGGAGGCTGGCACCCTGCTGCCCTGGCCAGCGAGACGATGGAGCGGAACCGATTTGTAAGAGACGCCGAGCCGCAGTCCCAGAAGGGAAGGACAGATTGGGATTCCGAGGAAGTAGTCCTGCCCAGGACGAGCTGCTAGACACGGTTGCGCCCGACATACTGTGGGGCTCGTCGGAGCAACGTTTTGTGTACACTACAGACTCGCAGCTTTTAGCGAACCTGGTGTGCGGCCACGTGCAGTTGCGTGACGCGCACTATGAGGCGCTTCTCACTCGAGTGCTGGACCGGATTTGGGGGCATCTCTCTCTAGGATGGTGCCCGCCTCAGTTGCATGACGATCCGGTCCAGTGGTGGAGTAACATATAATAAGGTCGCCGACAGACTGGCCGACCACACCATGGACCAGCGCAGTTCTTGGTCTCAAGTGCTTCAGCCCAGCTTCGCACTTAAACGTGCGAACCTTGTTGTCTAGACGGACGGTGGTGTCCGTGAGGGCGATTGCGCCGCCTCCGCGTGGATAATCGGCTTGTGGGTGTGCACTCCAGACGGTCATGTGTTTGAGCCTGTCATGGTCCACGGTACGTTTCTTGAACCACCGTGCAGTGTTTTTGGTGCCGAAGCCATCGCCCTCGACGAAGCATCGAAGGAAGTGGCCAGGCTCCTTTCTTAGTCCTAGAGCACCAACGGCTGCAGTTCGGGCTGCTTGCGCCGCGCCAAATGAAAATGAAACTTGGAGGTCTCCCTGTCGCGCGGAGCGTGCCAAGGGCGGCGCCAGAGGTGCCGCAAGGGGGTCCGCCGCCGATCCAAGAAATCTGCGCGGACCTCCGAGTTGTTATGTTTATGTAATTATTGTTCCCCGAGTCTAGTTTATGCCTCCCCCTGATGCGCCAACCTTTGACACGCTAGCTCCAGCTCATCATCATGAGAGGTAGGAGACATCCTCGGAGGGGCGCATGACGGACAGACGGACAGACGCGCGGGACGTCTCGGTGAGTAGACGGGCTGATGCATCGAAAACTGTTGGGACGATGTTCGAACATTATCCAGGACTCAGGAGTGAAACAGACGACCGTTATCGTCGTCGTCGTCGCCTTCTCCTCGTTCTTCCCAAATCCGCAAAGACGGATGCGGTCTACTGCTGGGCCGCATGCTGTTATACATACCTGATCAGGGCAAGTCTACTGGCCTCTGTTGTTGGATGAGCTGGTGGGGATGCGCGACACGTTAAGAATTGATTGTTCGATGTAACGACTGCTATGACATCACATGATTTGGGGTTGTCTAGCATTCACTTAGAAAATGGACCACATGTCGGATGGGATCTTGAAGGAGCAGTTCAGGAGCTCAACATCTGATGGCCTCCGGCCATAATTGAGGGGGGACGTTAGGAGGGACCCGGCTCAGGTGCACTGACATCGACCTGGAATCGGCGGCACACCGCCGATAAATCGGCGATAGGCCCCCCATAGCGAACCCTCGCGCTCATGGGTGGGGTGGGCCTATCGGGCCCCTATCGGCGACCACTGGGCGATTGGGGGGCGATGCGTGCCCCTCTGAACCCGTCGCCCTCCGAACGTTGACCTGGCCGTGACATTCCCTTCCTGAACCTCAGCCCCCGGCATCCCGGCCACAGTGTGGTACGGTGCGACACCGCATGTCCGCAGAGAACTGAACGATGACGCAAACATAACAGCTCGAAGGTCCGCCCAGACTTCTGGGATCGGCACTGGGACCCCCCTCCCTGGCGCGCGGAGCGCGCCACGGGCCTCAACCCGAAGGTCCTTTTCCCCTCCTGGACCTGAAACTCCCTCTTCGACGCCCCCCGAACAGCAGGAGGGGGGGCGACCCCCAGGGAGGACGGAGAGAATTGCCTCGTCCGCCCGAAATAATTTCCTTGCTCGGCAGAGAGAAATGTCCCCGCTCGCCCGGAGTAGTTTCCTCAGTCGCCCTTTCGAATGTCTTCGTTCGGCGGAGAAAACTGCCTCGTTGGAGGGGGGCGACTCCAGGGGAGGACGGAGACGATTGTCCCGCTCGCCCGGAATAGTTTCCTCGCCCAACAGAAAATAATTTCCCCGCTCGCACGGACATGATTTCTTCGTTCGCCCTTTCGAATGTCCTCGCTCAACGGAAAAACTGCTTCCCTCGCCGGGCAGGGGAGGGGCAGGAGGGGGGAGGGGGGGGGGGGGGGGCGGTGCGGAGGTGCGGGACAAGGGGAGGAGGAAGAGGAGGAGGAGGAGGAGGAGGAGGAGGAGGAGGAGACGCGCGTACCCAGGGGTCAGTTCCAACATTCCTCCCAGGCCCCTCGGCCTACATAGAAGACCTCTGGACGCCGCTGGACTCGGCGGAGGCAGAGAGCACCCCAGCGGGGGGCTGCACTGGCAAGGCGGCGGGGAGGAGAAGAGCGGGACAGATGAGAGGAGAACAAGAGGGGGGGAGAGTGGCACGAGATGCAGGCACGACCCGTATCCACGCCCTCGCGGCCTGGATTCCAGGGCGCGATCCCACGGATGCGCGGTCGCACGGGTAAGTCCCGCGCGGGGCCTCCACGGAACCAACGCCCCGCATCCACGGGGTCGTGGCCGAGGGGCCCGACCCGCGAGGCCGTGCATGCGGACAGATTCTTCGCCCACGAGAAGGGCGGAGGGGGAGAACGGAGCGGTGCGGTGGCCAAGTATCCGTGCAGCGAGACGGCCCCGTATCGTGCGCGACGCGCAAGGAGAGGCCAAAGATGCAACAAGCACCGAGGAAGTGAAGCAGTGAGGCGTCTCAGGGTATGGCAGAAGCGCCACGAAAGGAAGAGTGGAGGGAGAGGAAGGAGGGAGGAGCCGCGAGAGACACGGCACTACCATACAAGGGACCCGAGGAGGAAGGGGAGGAGGCCAAACCCTTCGCCGCCTCGGTGGAGACGAAGCCACGCCTCCCTGAGGAGGGCTCCCCCCCCGGTGCGGCCTGCGTTCGGCCTCTTCGCGCCGGTCGCGGGCGCCGCGGGGGGCGCGGGGCGCTTCTGCGGGGTGGCCCCGGCTGGCACCTGGCACGGGGCGAGGCGAGCCCCCCTCATACGGCAATCGAGGCTCGAGCAGCGAGGTTCGAGCCTCGAGGACCGAGGTTCGAGCGCTGAGGGCCAAGGTGTTTGGGCGTGTCTGCGCCTCCTGGGGAGCGCTGGTGCCCACGGCTGGGCTCCCCTCGAGGCCCCAGGGCAGGTCGCGTGCACCCCTCATCGGGCTGCCAAAAGGAGCGCCAAATCAGGAACGGACGGGCTTTTCTGGCCACGGCGAGCCTAGGCTCCCCGACTCCGATGTCAGGAACGGCCAGAAAATCAGAGCGACTCCCGAGCCCAACATGGTCCTCATCTGTGCGTCTTGGCTGCACGGCAGGTTCGTACCGTGACGATTTGCGCGTTGGTTTCTGACACCGCGAGGATCTTTCAACCTCGAGCGATCGCCGCTTTCCGATAGCGCGGAGCGCTCGCTGGCGGTCGGTTCTGGGCCACCAACGGCGTTCAGCATTGAACGCCCGCGCTGGGATCGCCGCCGCGTCGAAAGGACACGAATCTACCGTAATCCTTCTTGGCATCCTCCTTCTCTCTCCCCCTTCCAACTCCCCTCGAACTGCTTGCTTCCCTCCTCTCTTGGCATCCTCCTTCTCTCTCTCCCCCCCTTGGCATCCTCCTTCTCTCTCCCCCTCGAACTCCCCCTCTTGGCATCATCCTTCTCTCTCTCCCCCTCGTACTGCTCGCGCCCCTCCTTCCTCCTCTCGGCTGCGCGTGAGAGTGGCCCTGGACAACATCAGCCTCCTGTGAGCGACTTCCGGGGCGCACGTGTGGGCCCAAGGCAACCGCGCAGGCCGCTACTGTCGCACCGCATCACCGATCGGCGGGACGCGCCTCGAAATGTGCGCCAGCTGGCGGCGAGCTCGGGGGGGAAGTTGAGGGGGGGGCGGGCCTTCTCAGGAGGCTCGAAAGTCCCCTGGCCTCCTGAGAAGTTTTCTAAGCCTTCCCCGAAAACACAGAAGATCTCTCAGAAGGCGTGGGGGCTTCTGAGAAGTCCAGCCGCTTCCTGAGAAGGCCATCTCCTTTTCGCTTTCCCACCTCGCTCGCCGCCGAGCCAGCGGGCAACCGCAGAACTCCGCCAATTCGACTCGAAGGCCTCGAATGGCACCTCGAAGGTGCTGCGACAGCAGACGCTGCCGGGGGCCACCGCGATGAGGTCTGGCACGGCTGGGCCGCGTCGCGACGACGTCGGACCGGGGCCAAAAAAGTGCACGGAATAGGTGTGAATATCATTGGGTAGCTTTCAATAGTAGAGAATCCAAACCCCCTCGAGTCATGAAACAATCACGTCGGACGTTTTTGTTCCCCAAATGTTCGGCCGCTGAGGGCCCTTACCGGGCCCTCGGACCGTCAAAAATGACTCAGGATGCAAAGCCGGTGCCTGAAAATGGGTCGAGACATTTGGGGGTCGACGTTATGAAAAAACATGACGTCGGTAGTCTGGGAATCCCACTGGCCCAGAAAGATTGTCAAAGATACCCAAACAAATCAAAGAGGTTCAAGCCCGACGATTTGGGATTTGTGCTGGGATTCGGGACCGATGCTGGGAGGGAGGCGAACAACGCGCCGCCCGGTCGACCAGCACCCACCTCGGGAAACCAACGCGAGCTGTAGGATGCGCCGCGTATGCGTTGCGGTCGATTGCGAGGGGGGCCCAAACTTTGTCGCGCTCAGATGCAAGCACCACCCCACGCTGGTGGTGACGGGAGGCCGAGCTCAACCCCAAGGACAAGTTACCCGACCCCTTTGGGCCAGCATCAACGAAGGATCACTCTTACGTGCAGCCGATCCTCCTCCTCCTCCTCCTCCTCCTCCTCCTCCTCCTCCTCCTCCTCCTCCTCCTCCTCCTCCGCCTCCTCCTCCTCCTCGGCACGGCACGCGGGCCTGGCACGGCACGGCAACTACTTCGCGGTGTGGAGCCTAAGCACGGCACGGCATGGCACGGTACACTTTCCGCACTTTACAACATAAACGCGGCACGGCGAGCGGACATGGCACGGCACACTTGTCGCGTTCTGCAAACTCGGCGCGTCTCACGGCACGTTTGTTCGCATTCTACAACCTAGGCGCGGCACGGAACGGAAGATGTCCCGCACTATCAGACCTAATTCGGTACGGTACGGCACAGCACGGTGGCAATTCTTCGCATTCTCAATTCAAAGCGCGACATGGCACAGCACGCGGGCACGGCACGGCACATTCTTCGCATTCTCGAACCTATATAGCTAAGCACGACACGGCACGTGGACACGGCACGGTACGGCGCTCCAACAGGTAAATGTGTTGCATTATGTGTCTCAGAAGCGGGCCCCCCTAAATGCAATTCAGACCCCTTACAGCATTCGCTGTAAGGGCAGTCTGGGTGCCTGCCAGGGAGGAGAGCCGATCAGAGAAATCCACGTGGACCTCCGAAAGTTTATGTCTATGCAACTCTTCTTCTCCGACAGAAGCCCGTTCTTGCCCAGAGGGGGACCGATAGGGCACCAGCTCAGGGGGGAAGCATCGAGCTCGAATCGGCGATACATCGCCGACAGATCGGCCACAGGCCCCAGGCAGCGAAACCGCACGCTCCTGAGCGAAGTGGGCCATCAGGGCCCTGCATCCCCCAGCAAGCCGATCCCCACGTCACGTTGCCAACGTGCTGTCTGGTCACAACCTGGCTTTCTGGCGGCCATTCGGGACGATCCGGGCAAACCTGGCAAGCTTTCGGAGAGGCCGGAGAGCTCCTCAGGAGGCTGAGGCTGGAAGACCGCCGAGAACCAACGAAAGAACGTACGAAACCCCTATCCCCCCCTGAGCCTATCACCACCTAACCTCGCACCTAGCCTCGGCGGGGCGCGCCATGGGGGGAAGTGAGAAGGAGAAGGCCCTCTCAGAAGGCGGCAGGGCTTCGCAGGAGGCCTCTGGCCTTCTGGCAGGTGTCCTGCGCCTTCGGGGAAGGCTTCGAAAACTTCTCCAGAGGCGAAGGCACCTCCGAGCCTTCTGAGATGGCCCGCCCCTTGTCACTCCCCCCCCCCATGGGCGCGCCGCCCCCAACCTTCTCCCCCTCGATGCCGGGCTTCCCCCCTGGCGCGCCCGCACGGCGGCCGCCGGCGCGGGGCGCTTCTGGGCGGGCGCGCCGCCCGCCGGCTGCGGGCGCTTGGCCCCCTGGGGCCCCGGCGCGGTCCGCCGCCGCGCCGCCGCCGCCGCTGCCGAGCCGCCGCCAGGCTCGTGCGGCCGCCGCGCCGTCGCTGCCGCCGACGCCCTCCACTGGCCGCCCACACAGCTCCATCGCCGCCGACCGCACCCGCCGCCCTGCAGGCCCCCTCGCGTCGCGAACAAGTCACGACGGGTTGCTGCTATATCTCTATATCTGTTCGTGCGCGTTGGCGCGTAGGGGGAAGGGGCAGAGAGAGAGAGAGGGAGACAGAGAGGGAGGGAGGCAGGGGGGGAGGGAGAGAAAGAGAGAGAGAGAGAGAACACTCAAGAAGAAAGCTATCACCACGCGCACGCGTGCGCCCTTCGCGCGCGTAGGTTCTAGCCATGCACAGGCGGGCGCCCACAAGACTTCTCATTCGATACCCCCTCGCTCCATCAAATCCGCCTACCCTGCACAAATCACCTCGCTGACACCCTGGCCAGCAGGACTTGTCCGTTGTGGACCCCCGCCCGCTTCATTTCCGTACCCGCCGCAATCACCTCGCTGAAAACCCCGCACGCGGAACGGGTCCTTTGGAGGGCACCCCACCTCCAGCCCAGCCCCAATCACCTCGCCGACACCCCGCCCACAGGCCTTGTTTGGAGTGCCATGTGGGACCTGCTCTAGTACAGGAACATACCGTAGACGGATCTACCCTTTCTGCGACCTTGTACTGCGACGGGCACCCCGAGTGTCTACACACATACATATATATATATATATACAAGACTGCAGTGGCGCTTCGCGCCATGCACCTTGGTCCTTGAAGTTTGGCATGCAGGCGGAATGGCAGGAAGGTCAAGCCGACAATTTAGCGATAACTCCTGGTTGCCTTTTCAGGCATCGCCGCTATAATGATGTTATTCGTTATATTCCTCCATGCTTCTTGTTCCTTATTTTCGCCATACCCTGCGCATTCTCCCCATCCTCCTCAGCTTTTTTTTGCGGAGGCTCCTCCTTGGAGAGCCTCTAGGGGCCTCACAAAAGTTGTTCCGGGCTTTCTTAAGGCCTTCTGGAGGCCTCCTGGGCGCATTCTGGGGGCCTCCGGGAGCTTCCTCAGGCCACCCTGCCTCCAACCGCCGTCTCCCTGAACGACCGAATCACGATTTGGAATTCTTCGGAGGGTGTCTTTGGGCCATCTTGGGCCGCCATGGGGCTCTCTGAGGGCCATCTTGGACCCGTGTTGTGCCGTTTTGGAACTCTCTTGGACTGCCTGGAAGCCCTTTCGGATGGTTGTGGGGCGATTTGGGCGCCTCCCAGGCGGCTTCGGACGCCCAGAAGACCGCCGTCTTAGAGCGTCGGGAAGCCGAAAAGAGGAGAACCCCAAAATTCACAAACAACCCATAGAAAATCAATGATTTTTGCCTCGGGGGGCCTTCTTGGGAGTGCTCTTGGAGGCCTCTTTGGGGCCGCCATGGAGGCCTCTTGGACCATCTTGAGGTCACGTCGGTCACTCTTGGAGCGCTCTTGTGCTGTCTTGGGGGTCTCTGGGACGTCTCCGATGACCCCCCTGATCGCCTTAAGTGTGCTGGGAAGGCTTGGCAAAACGCCTTGCGAGGCCCGGTGGCCGCTTCGAGGCCCGTCCGGAGGGCCCCAAAGCCCCAGGTCCCGGGAGACCGGTTTTGGGGGGGGGACGGGTTTTCCCCCGCCCGGGCTTATAAAAATATAGGAAGAAGAATATATTTCCAAAATAATTATATGTACGTGTGTGTATATATATAGGTGTATAAATGTAAATCTATATTTTGTTATATATAGATATACGAACAACACACCATGTGTCCACAAACGCTTGTCGCTAGATAGTGAGAACGGTATTTGGCGCAGGCCCGAGTTATGATCTTTTAGTAGCAGGTGAGCGACGGATAACATCTGGTCTTACGCGAGATCACACAGCGACCTTACACCGCAGCTTACGCGGACCGCTAGCTCGGCACGCTACATGGGAGACCAGGGCGCTTACGCGCGACCTTACGCGGGCAGCTTACACGCAAATGTCAGCGCAGACGACCCCCTTGCTTGCCCTCCAAGGCCTCGCCATGTAGCAATCCCCGCTGGCACCCACTTCCGCGGGACCCGCCCCTTGGGGACCCCCCTGCCCTGGTCACCTCGCTGACGCCTGCGCCCACGAGGCCTGCCCTTCGGGAGGACTCGCCGCCTCGAGACGAGCTGGAAACTTGCCGTCGCTCGGCCGTCCATTCCCCGTGCATTCTTCGGTGTCGTGCGTGCTCTTTCATGATCCAGGATGCTCCTCGATGGTCCTGGCCGAGGAAAAAAACGTACACGTCCCAGCGACGCCAAGACAAAAGGCCATCGAGAAAGCCCCGCGAGGGACCAGAGCACGCGCCCGAAGAGGCCCCCCGCGGCCCAGGAGCGCCCAGAGAAGGGGCCCTGGGACACACAAAGAAATACACACAAATAAGAGGATTCCCACTGCTTTTCATATATGTTCTGGGTTTTTGTCTCCCCCCCCACTTTCCATACTCTCCCATATTTCCCTGGGGGTCGACGATCAATTGTGTCTGTATGCTTTTTTCCCCTCTTGACCAGAGAAGGGGGCCCCAGAGGTGCCCCGAGGTGGCCGCAAGGAGCCCCCCCCCCGACCCACCGCGCAGACCGGGGAGGCGCGCGCGGACCCCCGAAGGACCACGCGCGTGCCGCTTTGGCGGCGCGCAGAGGGGGGTTGGGGGGAGGGGGGAGGGCTTCTTAGAAGCACCCCTGCTTCTTAGAAGGCGCCGGCCTGACATCTATAGATAAGGCCCGCGCCTTCTAAGAAGCAGGGGTGCTTCTAAGAAGCCCTCCCCCCTCCCCCCACCCCCCTCTGCGCGTGGCTGACCGCTGCTCGCCTGTGCGCTCTGCCCCCGCGGAGGGGGCCACCTGGAGATCCGACGCGGGGCAAAAGATCGGGGCGGGCGGTTTTTGGCCGTTTTCGGCCTCTGGGGGCCCTCGCCGGGCCTCGGGAGCGTCACCAAAATCCACCCGAGACGAAAAACCGGCCCCAGGGAGGCGGTCTGGACATCTGGGGCCCACGCATCGAAAAAATGGGAACAGCCGCATGTCTGGGTACAGCCAGGGACTTCTGCTGAGGGTGTCGCGGTGGCGGCTCCGCCGACACGCTGTGCCCCGCTAGCGGACAGCGTGCCGCTCCGCTCCGCGGCTTCGGTGGGCTCGGGAGCGCTCGGGACGCTGACGCTCGGCAATGGGGACGTGCATGGCGTGTCGCGCCCAGGCGTGGTGGGTCGTCGTCGTCGTCGTCGTCGTCGTCGTCGTCGTCGTCGTCGTCGTCGTCGTCGTCGCCGTCGTCGGTAGACCCAACGTCGTCGGTAGACCCGACGCCGTAGTTAAGTCGACTACCTTCCCCCTCTCCCTTCCCTGACGGTGGAGGGGGGTGGGGTCCCGGATCAGAATACCGACCCCCCCGGGGTCCCGGCGGGCCCCGGGGTGGTCGCTTGCGGGAATCAGGGGGAATCCCGGGGGAGGCCCCTCCTTCAGGGTCGGCGGCACTAGCCGCAAGGCCTTCGCAGTAGTCCGCCCCGGGAGAGGGTTCGACGTGTGCACCAAAGGCCGCCCCCTCTCTCTGCGATCTCCGAAGAAATCCAGGGCCCTTGCCTCGCCGCCCACCCTTCCCACCCCATTCTTCGGGGGCGGCCAAGAGAGGGGTGTCCACCAAGAGGGGGGGGCGCAAATCGTGGCCGGCGGCATGTGCGCGGCCCCGGGGGGCGGCCAAGGACGTATTGAAATCCGCCGACCCTGTCGGCGTGTGTGAGGGGCTTGTCCGTTCAAGTCGTCATCTCCGTCATTCGTTGGTCGTCGTCTCTGTCGTCCCCTTTTCCTGCCTCCCCCCTTTCCCTGGGCTCGTCGAAGCTCCCCCCCTTTCAAGGGACCTCCTCAGCGCGCCAGCCAAAGCAAAGTTGAGCAACGTCGTAATTGAGTCGAAGGGAAGCCCCGTCCCTTCGAACTCCCCCACCGGTAGGGGGGGGGGGTCCCAGGGGGGGGGGGGGGGGGTCAGATACGACGCCCCCCGTGGGAGTCCCGGAGCCCAAAAAAGCCCCAAGACGGGCCAAGAGTGCCCCAAGTGGCCCCAAGACAATCCAAGAGAACCCCGAATCGCCGAACAATCTGTCCAAGACGCCTTGACGGCCTCCAGACAGCCCAAGAGGCCTCCAAACAAGAGGCCTCCAGGAGCTTTCCCAAAGAGCCCCAAGAGGCAAAATTCATTGATTTTCCATACGTTTTTGGAAGATTTTGGCGTTCTTGCCTCTTCCGCTTCCCGACGCGCCAAGACGGCCCAAGAGGCCCCCAAGATCGCCCCGAGACGGCCCAAGAGGCCCCCAACAGGGTCCCCTAACGGCCGAAGAGGGCCCCAAGACGGCCCAAGACGCCTTCAAGTCGACCCAAGAGGCCCCCAAGACGGCTCCAGGAGAGTGCCCAGACGGGGGACCCGAACGGACATTTCGAGCTCTCAGCCCTAAGAGGCCCCCAAGAGGCCCCGAAGAAGCCCCAAGAGGCCCCAAGAGGCTCCCAAGGGGCCCCCAAACTGCCCCAAGACAGCCCAGGAGAGCCCCAAATTGCCCAGGAGGCCTCCAAGAGTGCCTTAAGACTGCGCAAGAGGAGCCCTGGATGGCCCAAGACGGCCTCAAGAGAGCCCCGGGCTGTCCCAAGAAAGCCTCTGGCCTCCTCCTCTTCCTCCTCCTCTTCCTCCTCCTCCTCCTCCTCCTCCTCCTCCTCCTCCTCCTCCTCCTCCTCCTCCCCCCCACTCTGCTCCCCCTCCTCCTGCTCTCCTCTGCCTCCATTTCCTCCTCTTGCTTCTCCTCCACACCCTTCTCCCCCCTCCTCCTCCCTCATCCACCTCCTCCACCCTTCCTCCACCTCCCACTCATCCTCCTCCCCCTGCCCCCTCCCCCTGGGTTTCATCTGCGTCGTTCTCAGGGTCGGCGGCACCGGCCGTAACGTAAGGCCTTCGCAATAAGAAGAGTCGCAATGAGATCTGGGGAGATATCATGGCCCCCGCCATGATATCCACCCCCCCTAGTCATCACCCCCCTCGTTGCCACCCCCGATCTCTGCGATCCCCCTCCCCCATCCACGGCCCGGGAGAGGCTCGTCCTGCTGCCCACGCTTCCGCCGAGGAGTCTGGCTGCTCCGATGGAGTGCCTGGCCTTCCCTGAGATCCCAGCGCTGCAAGGCTTTCGCAGCGTGCGCCTCCGCCCGGTCTCGGGCCCCGGGACCCTCGCAGACCGATCTGGCTTGACACGCGCAGCAGCATGATGGGGTCCACGGGGCTCCCGTAGCGATTACGACTGTGTCTCCACGTGTTCTCGGGAGCGGCCAAGAGGGGGGTGTCCAAGAGGGGGGGGTGCAAATCATGACCGGCGGCATGTGCGCGGCCCAGCGAGGGGGCCAGGAGCGTAATGAAATAAGAAGAGGCGCCATGAAATCTGGGGAAATATCATGGCCCACGCCATGATATCCACCCCCCCCCTAGTCATCACCCCCTCTTTTCCGCCCCCGATGTTCGCGCCGTCGGACCTCGGGGTCCCGGGGCGTCTGCCGCGGGCGCCCGTGTCGGCCGCCGCTCGAGGCGTGCTGTGGACGCCGCTGCGTGCCACGGCCCTCCTTCCAGCAGCTGCTAGGTCCACGAGAGCCGCGGCCAGCTTGCGCCCAGTCCGAGGGTGCGCGCACCTCGGGGCCCTGTCAAAGCCCCCGGAGAGGCTCGAGGTGTACACCAGGTCGCCTGGTCGGCCAAGGGGCTCGGTGTGGAGGCGCCCCAGCTCCACAAGCTGCGGGCCGCTCGAGCGCATGCACACCGACCTCCTTCGCCGAATTCCTTGGCTCCCTGATCGACCAAACGACGCGGCGCGTACGCAGAGCTCCGACGGACGGGCACCTGAGGGGGCGTCTCCACCAGGGGAAGGTGATCTCAGAGTTTGGTGCTGGTGGTAATCGTTCGGCCACCTAAGAAGCCCGAATGTTCCACCATCGCCAAGATCGGGATCCTCTTCCCTCGGTTGGAGGCAACCGCCGATCTCTGTGTCTGCGCCATCCTCTAGGACCCCGATGCTTAGCGTGAGGGGAGCGGGTCCTGAGAGAAGCGGGTCCTGGGCCCCCGGGGGGGGTCTCCCCCAGGACCAGCGTTCCTTTGGCGTCCCAGAACGGTGCGGCGACCTCTGAATCCCTAAAGACCTCACCGCGCGGTCCGTCACCGCACGGCTGTGGGACCCTGACGCCCCAGTTGCCCAGGACATCCTCGGACAGCGGCCCAAGTCCCAAAACCGCGCGGCCACCCCGAACCCCCACTGACTCACCACAGGGTGTGATCCCCGAAACGTTTAGAGGCGCCCGCTTTTCACCCGAGTCGGGCGCTTCTTTTCAAGGGGGGGGGCGACCAGGGGGGGGGGGGGGGAGGAGAAGCGTGCACCTTTCGTACACCCTCGGGGCCCCAGGGGCCCCTCGAGAGCTCCTTCCGGGCACAAGAGGTGTACCTTGCTTCGCCCCCCACGAGAGCGCTGTTCTCCGCGAGAGCGGCCGCTACCCGCCCCGACCGCCCTCTCCCCCTGCCCCCAAGTGACGTCACGATTCGTGCTGATCTCCGAGTTGAATTCAGTTATTCCTAAACATTCCCAGGCGGCGCCCGCGCGAAACGTGACGTTACCAGCCCCCCGCCCCCCCCCCCGGTGACGCTCGTCATCGCCCAGGCACCAACATGATCGACCCACAAACTCAGAAAGGAATATAGAAATGTGAGGCATGGCAACGCTTTAAAGACACTTGATTGGGCGACGGGCACATGCAAAGTTGAATGTATCGAGATTGATATACCGTGCCGAGACCTGTGCTGTGCTGCGCCGTGCTGAATTGCGATGTGCCGTTCCGCGATTATGCTCTACAGCGTTGTGGATCGTATCCTCCTTTGCATCCGAGTCCTGACCGAACTGATCTGGATCTTAAGATCGAGCTGCCTGAGCAGATAGTGGCTGCCCCAGAGCTCATTGACAGGGGGGCATGCCAGGAGGACGCGCCGCGGAACGTCCCAAGGGACGCGCCAGGCGACGTGCCAGGGGACGTGCCATGGGGACGCACCGCGGGACATGCCAAGGGGACGCGCTACGGAACGTGCCAATGGACGTGCCGCGGGACGTGCCAGGGGACGCGCCGCGCGACGTGCCAGGGGAACTCGCCATGGGACACGCAACGGAACTCAGCAGGGAGCGTGCCAGGTTGCAATGCTGAGTGTATCGATCTTGATGTACCGTGTCGAGGGCTGTGCTGTGCTGCGCCGTGCTGAATTGCGATGTGCCTTGCCGCAATTGTGCTCTATAGCGTTCTGGATCGAGTCCTCCTTTGCATCCGAGTCCTGACCGAACTGATCTGGATCTTAAGCTCGAGCTGCCTGAGCACGTAGTAGCTGCCCCAAGACATTCTCAACGCATCCTCATGCTAGACATCCGCCTGGGCAATCTGGACACGTGCAAACAAGCGTCTCGATCGAGATTTCCTCAACATATCCTCATGCTAGACATCCGCCTGGGCGGCCTGGACGCGTGAAAACAAGCGCCTCCCTCGAGACATCCTCAACAGATCCTCATGCTAGACATCTGCCTGGGCAACCTGGACGCGTGAAACGAAGCGTCTCGCTCGAGACATTCTCAAGACCTGGGCACGTGAAAACAAGGATTTCACTTGAAAGATCCTGTGAATTCTGGTCCCCAGGTCTACAACGCAAAACAAGTGTCTCGCTAGAGACATCCTCAGCAAATGTACATAAGCAAGCGTTTCGATCGGGACGTCCTCAAATTTTGATTCGCCGGCCCTCTTCGACCTCATCGTTTGTCGCATAAATTCGCCGGCCCTCTTCGAATTTGGCCCTAGAGTGCCCAGGCCCGTCAAATTTTACAAACGAGCGTTTCGCTCGAGAGATCCCCAGAATTTCTGCGCGCAGGACGCGCCACCCTCGAGCGGGCACGCAAAAAGTCAACATTGTCACATTTTGTGTGTCCCAGCCGGGGCTCCAGACTTTGTTTTTTCTTGAGGATTCTGCTTGAAATGCCCCGCACACTTTTTTTATAAGGAAAAACGGGGATCCGCGGACCCCGTTCCTTATCGAGGATCCGAGATGGGGGGCGCACTTTCCTCGAGCGGGCACGCGCGAAAGTTTTATCTTCCACGCCGAATCGGAGTTTACCTTGTTTTTCATCGAACGGAAATCCGCCGGCCCCCTTCAAAAAAGGCCCCGGGGACATACTACCATCCTATATGGGGCAGTGCGAAGGGGGGTCACCACTAGGGGGGTCGCCACTTCCTCGAGGAAACGCCACTTCCTCGAGACTTCCTCCAGGAACTGGGCCCCCCAGAGCCCCGAAAACGCAAAGAAACGTCCAAGAACATCGTCGACCCCTCGACTCTCCATCCTGGAACCTCGATTTCCAGGAGAAGCTAGCGACCCCCCCAGTGGTGACCCCCCTTGGCACTGCCTGACTATAAAAGAACCCTGGGCCCCAGCCCTTTCCGGGAAAAAGCGCTTGGCGCTCAGCGTCCCCCCCATTGCGCGACGCCCGACCGAGCCGACTCTTCCCCGCCCCCGGGGCCCGTGGAGAGGGTCAGCGGGAGCCCGGAAGGGAGCCAACCGGAGAGATCTCCAGCTGACCCGCCCACTGTTGTACACGTTTGCTTAGAAGGTCGCGGCGGCGGCCCCAGCAACACTTTTTTTTTACCATCCAGCGGAGCCCAGTGGCAGGGAGGCAGGGGGCGGCGGGGGGGGGGGGAGCGGGGAGGGGAGGGGGAGGGCCAGGCGCGCGGCCCGCAGCCCGGCGGCCCCAGTAACACGCCATGCCCTGCAAGCAGATCGCGTGTCGCTCCGCTCTGCGGGGCGGAGGGCTCAGGAAAGGCTCGGGACGCGAAAGCCTGGGGGCTGGGAAGCGGATCGTGTGTCGCACCGAAGCGTGGTGGGCCAAGACTGACGCAGCGACACGCAGTCCAAAAGTTCCCGACCGTATCCTCCGTGGCGATGCATCAGCCCGTGGAGGCCTCCCGCATGGGGTCCGAGCAGAGGGGGTCGGAGGATCGCGCCGCATCGCCGATGCGTCGGCGATGCATCTCCGAGCGCCGTCGGCGAGAAGTGCAGAAATCGGGCTCCACATCGAGCCGCATCGCCGATGCATCGGCGATGCGGCGCGATCCTCCGACCCCCTCTGCTCGGACCCCATCTGGGAGGCCTTCCTGCCCACACGGGGGGGAGAGAAAAAGCTCCTTGCCGCCAGGCTGTGGCGCCATGGGCCCCGACGGCCACGCCGCCGCCTCCCCCCCCCCGAAGCGCGCGCGCCAGCGCGGGGGCGTGCGGGAGCCGCTGCGTGGGGCGGGGGGGGGGCAGCGACGGCGTGGATGGGACGTCGTCGTCGTCGCCGTCGAACGTCGGACGAAGCGTTTCGCCGTTCTCGCTCGCAGAGGGGTGGGCCGGGTGGCGCGAGTGCCACTTCCGCCTCCAGCCACCCCGGCCCGGAGAGGGCAGCCAGGAAGACAAGCAGAACAAAAACAGGAGAGACCGGGCAGGACTAGGCGAGGAAATTGCACCAATCCAGGCGAGCCTGGGCCTCTTCGCGGATGCGACGAGGGAGGTGGGCGGAAACCTGGACGCCAGGTCGTGCTCAGGCCGAAGGGCCTCCAGAGACCTCACCCGGCAGGAGGCCGCCGAAAGGTAAGACACCGAAGGATGTACTCGGGAAAAGGCCCAAGGTTGGCCCTCGGGCCACAGAGTGGCCTGGAAGGACCACGGGGCGACGCGGCGTCTGCGCCTCTCCCGTGCCTCAGCTCGACTGCGGCGTGGGAGTGGCGAGGGAGGGGGGCGTCCTGGCGGCCCCGGCGACGCGTTATGCCATGCGTGGCGTGGCGTTGCGCTCAGCGGGTCGGGACGCTCGGGAAAAGCTAGGGACGTGGACGTGGACGCCTGGGGATGGGGAAGTGGATAGCGTGTCGCGCCAAAGCGTGGTAGGCCAGAACCAGCGGAGCGACACGCTTTCCAAAAGTTCCCGACCGTACTCGACGCGGAGATCCCAACATGTGCATTTCGCTTCCTGGCACGTTACGCTGTGAGCGTCTGGCTGTGAGCGTCTGGGTGCGCGAGCGAGTCCAAGTAGTAAACGACGGGTACGACGACGGCGGCGGCTACGATGAGGGACAGCGACGACGACGACGACGACGACGACGGCGGCGGCGGCGGCGACGACGGCAACTCACAAACAGGCGGTGAGCAGGTCCCTCCCCTCTCCTTCCTCTGTCTCCTCGTCATACTCCCTCCCTACTCTTCCTCCGTCCTCTCTTTTCCCTCCTCCCGTCCTCTCTTGTCCCTCCTCCCGTCCTCTCTTTTCCCTCCTCCTTCCGCCTCCTTCTTCCTCCGTCCTCTCTCATCCTCCCTGGCGGCTGTCCTTCTCCCTGCTCCTACGTCCTCCTCCTTCCTCCTCCTCCTCGTCCTCCCTCATCATCCGTCCTCCGTCCTCCTCCTCCCTTCCCCCTCATTCCCTCAACTTCCTCCTCCTTCCCTCTCTTTCCTCTTCCTCCTCGCCGTAGCCCCGCGACAGCGTGTCGCGGCGGCGGTCCCAGCGACACGCTTGCCCTACGAGCGGATAACGTGTCGCTCCGCTCTGCGGGACGGGAGGCAGGGAAAGGCTCGGGACGTTGACGCCAGGGGACTAGGATGCGGATAGCGTGTCGCGCCGAAGCGAGGTGGGCCAGAACTGGCTGCGCGACACGCTAAGCCAAAATTCCCGACCGTGAGGGGTTGCCACCTCCTCCAGGAAACGGGCCTCTTGGACCCCAAGAACGCCCCTGCACCCCAAAAGCACCTAACAAGGCCCAAAACCTCAGCAGTCTTCGATCCTCCCTCCACCTCGATCCTCGATTTCTGGGAGGCGAGGGTGACCCCCCTAGTGGTGATCCTCCTTGGCGCTGCCCGAATCGGCACCACCGCCATCGAGAGGAGCCAGGCAGGATCAGTAGGCCTCGACTTGGGGAATCAGATCTCATCGGCAAAGGCATCGGATCGGGCCGCACCGGCACGGAGTCGGAGCCGAATCGGATCGGCCGCGCCAGATGGGCATCACCGGATCGTCCGATCATCGGCATCGAAACCGGATCGGGCTGGCCGAAATCGACATCGAATGGGATCGATGGGATCGATTTCGATCGACATCACACCGCCAAGAGGACCCCCCTGTTGTTGCGGCGTCCCGCTCGAGACACCGCCTAATCATCTCTAGCTCGGGTGGGCATTGTGAACCTCCTTGCTAGAGTTGGTGCGCTGGTGCTGGTGCCGCTCCTCCCTCCTCCGACGGAGGGTGGAGGAGACGAGACAAGGCGAGGCGTCGATGTTCGAGGCGAGGTTCGAGGATCGATGCTGAAGGCTTGGAGGTTGAAGTCGAGGCTCGAAGAGAGAAGGCGAGGATCGAGGATCGCTGCTGAAGGCTCGGAGCGCTGTTCGTCACCCGCTTGGGGGCCTGGAGGCTGCTCGGCGCTGCGAGCGGAGACCCGTATAAATATTGGAACTATTGTCGGGACGCGCCCCCACAGAGGTCAAGGGGCCGAATCTTGAGGCGAGGAGAGAGACAGAGAGAGGGAGGAGGAGGAGGAGGAGGAGGAGGAGGAGGAGGAGGAGGAGGAGAGGAGAGGAGGGGGAGGAGGAGGAGGAGGAGGAGGAGGAGGAGGAGGGAGGAGGAGGAGGAGGAGAGGAGGAGAGGAGGGAGGAAGGAGGAGGAGGAGGAGGACGACGACGACGACGACTGTCGGGTGAAGCATCACCCCCACGGCATGCCAAAGAAGAAAGAGGACGACTGGGCACTCCGCGCGCCTAAGGGGGATGGGGGAGCATCGAGGCGGTATGCAGCAGTGGCCAGGGGCACGACACGCGAGCTTTCGGCCGCCCATTTTCCTCGCCTCAGCGACGGCGAGCTCCACCTCCTCGAGCACGCGCTTCGGCGTTGCGCTCAGGACAGCATTGCAGAACAGGTGTGATGCCTCGACGCGGACAGGAACACGCAGACACAGACGGCCTGCAGGCAGCAGGCTACGAGGCAGACACCCCCTAAGAGGGCGCAGGCGCCTGGGCTGCCGAGCAAATGAGCCTCCGAGATGATGACCCGCTTGTAAGGCACCCTCCAGGCGTCGGTCCACACCCTGTCGTTCTCGAGAAACTCCAGCCGGTATCGCCCCGAGCTGAGGCCGCCTGGTACGCGCGCCCACAGGTTCCTGACGCGGGGCGACGCTGGCTGCCGGCTCCAGACCTTGAAATGTTCGAAAAAGTTGTCCTGCACCGTCAACCAGCTCGGTACCCCCTCCACCGTGAGCTCGGCACCGGCTCCCACGCCGCCAATGGTGGGGAGCACCTTGTCGCTGTACACTTCGTCTTGGCTGTCGAGCGAGACGCCAGACTCCACCAGACTGATCTCGGCTCCATCTTCGAGGCGAACGAGCCTGTACCTGTCGGTGAACATGGACAGGGACACCAGCCCACATGGGCGGAAGGACGACGTGTTAGCCAGTCGTCGCAGGATCGGGTCGGACTGGATGGCATCCTGCGGGCAGTCTGGCCCGTGCGGGCAGTCCCGCCACCTGGCGCACTCCTCCGAGCCCGGGGGGCCGGGACAGCGCCGCCACCCGACATCTCTGATTTGGGCGTCCTCGCAGTTGTAGCGGTTAATCATGCTGCCCACGATGTAGTCGTCCTTGCTCTCCACAAACCGCTTCTGATTCATGAGGACCTCGGGCAGCTCGTACGAGACAAGGGCCTCGCCATCGATGTCCTCATCGATCACGAACTCCCTCTGCACATCGCCAGCCACGTAGTCCATTGACGTCTCCGAGATGCCCGCCGCCGCCGACAGCAGCACGGCGGCCGCCACCCCGAAGAGCAGGGTGCAGAAGCCCGCCACCATCGCCTGGGCCGGCCACCGGAAAAGCCAGAGCGGGACGAGGCACCTGATCAGAAAGACAAAAAAACGGTAGCAGCCTAATCTTTCGGAGGTCCGCGCGGATCTCTTGGATCTGCGCTGGGCCCCCCGCCCTGGAGCGCGGAGCACGCCAGGGGCGGTGCCAGAGGCGCCGCCCCGGGGTGCCCAGCGCAGATCCAGGCAGCCCGCGCGGAGCTCCGAAAGTGTAGGCTCGTGCCGGTGTTGCTTCTTCCGGCCTCGGCTCGTCCTGCTGCACCAGCCTCCCGAGGTAGCCGCCGCGGAGGCGGGACGGCAGGCCGACCTCTGCGCCCGCGCCGGCGGCCCCGGGGCTCTTCCCCTCGGAGGCCTCGGGCGCCGCCTGGGCCGGGCGGGCGCCGTGCGCCCCGTCGGTGCTGCTGCCGTGCCGGCTGGCCCCCCACCCTTCGGTGGGGGCTGGGAGGGGCTGCACCCGCGACACCTCGAAGAAGTCGGCGCCCGCGGGCTCCCCGGGTTGCGGCAGTGGTTTGTGCAGGCTGGGGCCGCCGAGTGAGGGCGGCCGCGGGACCACCTCAGCCAACGGCGGGCTCCCGCGCGGCGGGAAGGGCGCCGGGGGGCAGGGCCCGTGAGGCACCGGGCGGCGGCAGCTGCCGCCCTCGAGCACACGCGGGCTGAGCCACTCGATGACGGGCCCCTCTGGATGCACGGGCACGAAAGGACACTGCGCGGCACCTCACAATGGCGGATGAGAGTCGGGGGGCGGGCGTGGGTCGCGCGGGCGGGTCGCGGGTGGGTCGCGGGGTGAGTCGCGGGGTGGGTCACGGGTGGGTCGCAGACGGGCCGTGAGCGAGGACGACGACAACAATAACAACAACAGTCACTTGAAGACTGCTATGACAACTCGGAGCATGCACCTTCCCCCTTCATCATCCCCATTCCCCCCACATCCAGGCTTGCTGATCGACCCCTACGATTTCCCTCTGGCGGAACTGCCATTCCTGGAACTGTTTCATCCCCAAATGATTTTGGTGGCGCCGCATTGAGAAGATCAAAACTTGCAACAGGCTGACAGTCTTGTTCCGTGACCTTCAGCTGAGACCTCAAGCGCAACTTTAGGCTAAAGGTGCGGTGAAGGAAGGGCCTAGTAGCTTAGGTCCCTGAACTGGCTCGGCGGGTGCATAAGCCCAGTCGTGCAAGTCTCATTTTTTCCTCCACCTTGGGAGGCAAGACAAGGCAACTGGTGGCAAGAGTAACACATATTCTGGTTGCCACGTTGGTCCCACAGGATGGCTTCAATATCCTTCGGGTCTGGGATTTCCTCCTTGATATGTTCCTTGATCTGCTCCTTTGACGGGCTAAGCCCGTCCTCGGCAATCTCCGTGGGCGAGGCGGTTGCGGCCCTCCGTACGGGTGGGGGGGTTCCGCTGGGATGGGTGACCTCGATCTGCTCCTCTCTGTCGGTGCTGGAGTCGCCCTCGTAGTGGAGGCCGGTGGCTTCATGGCTGCTGGTGCCACCTGGGGCTTGTGGTTCCTCGCAACACTTGCCCTCTCGGTCCTCACGACGGATGAATCAGCTCCTGGCCAAGCTGAGGGCGGTGGCTGCGATGGGTAAGGCGGCGGTGGTAATGCCTCGATCTTGTCCGTCGGGCGGGCTTCTGCTGCTTAGCACCGTGGGGCATACTCCTCCATGTCAACTCCCACCTGAGAGTCGTCCAGATCCTACAACTCGTCGGCGGTCTTTTTCCATAAGAGTAGGTCGGTTTCTGCTTGAACTTTGTGGTCGCTGATGTCATCCATGACCCTTGCTTTGCATTGCTTTACATTGCGTTGCATTGCTTTGCGTTGGTTTACATTGTTTCGCAGTGTGTTGCATTACTGTATGCATCGACTTGCATTGACTTGCAATGCTTCCTATTGCTTGGCATTGCTTCGCATCGCTTCGCATCGCTTCGCATTGCTTTGAAATTAATTGCATTGCTTTGCTGTGTTTTGCCTTGATTTCAATTGATTTGCAGTGATTCGCATTGACTCGTATGGCGCTTCTTCGCAGTGCTTCAGATTGCTGTGCCTTGATTTGCATTGTGTCGAACTGATTCGTATTGCTTCGCATTGTTTTGCATTGTTTTGCATTGCTCTGCATTGTTTCGAATTGTTCTGCATTGCAGTGCATTGCATTGCATTGCATTGCATTGTGCTGTGATGACACGCATTGCTCTGCATTGGTTTTCATTGCGTTGTATTGCTGCGCACTGCTTCGCGCTGCTGTGCGTTTCTGGTATGTTTTGAATGTCTGTGCACTGCTTTGCGTAGCATTGCATTTCTTTACATCGCTCTGCATTGATTTGCATTGCGGTGCATGGTTTTGCGTTGCAAGACATTGCGTTTACATCTCATTGCATTGCTTCGCTGTCCTTCGCATTGGTTTGCATCGATGTGCAGTTCGTGTGCGTTGCTTTCAAGTGGTTTCCAGTCTTATCAAAGAACAGACTCTACCACCACCACCCCGCCCCCCGTTCCCCTCCTGGATGATCGATCCCTCCTGGGGCACTGCCTCGTCGTTCTTTTTTGCAAACCAGCACACATCATCCCAGGGAGTCTTCTGATGGACCCCCATCCATCCCTGTCAAAGAAAACTCTGTGCGCACACTCGTGCATCGCAACAACGTTCGTCAAACAATCATTACTTACACTGACCCTGCGCAATGAGGGGCATAAGTACATCAGGATTGCTACAACGGGGGCGATGACGTAACATGGACGCCTGTGATTGTGCGAGCAGTAATCGTAAGGCTCGCAGGCCCCCGAGCAAGATATAAGGGCGTCGTAGTGGTTACTAACGCAACCCCCGCCCTCCCAGGGACGGCGAGGTCTCGCTCATGTCCCCGCGGTGCCTCACTCCGCTGGACCCGACAGCAGCCCTCGAACGTGGCGACAGTGTCGCAGATCGCAGCCCCCCCAAGGACCGCGAGGTCTCGCTCAGGCCCCCGCGGTGCCCCACTCCGCTGGACCCACCAGCAGCCCTCGAAAGTGGCGACGGTGTCGCAGATCGCAGCCCCCCACGGGACGGCGAGGTCTCGCTCAGATCCCCGCGGTGCCTCACTCCGCTGGACCCACCAGCAGCCCTCGAACGCGGCGACAGCGTCGCAGATCGCAGCCCCCCGGGACGGCGAGGTCTACCTCAGATCCCTGCGGTGCCACGGTCCGCAGCCCCCCAGGGACGGCGAGGTCTACCTCAGATCCCCGCGGTGCCTCACTCCGCTGGACCCACCAGCAGCCCTCGAAAGTGGCGACAGTGTCGCAGATCGCAGCCCCCCAGGGACGTCGAGGTCTACCTCACATCGCCGCGGCGCCTCAAGCCGCAGGAACCACCAGCAGCCCTCGAAAGTGGCGACAGTTTCGCAGATCGCAGCCCCCACCAGGGACGGCGAGGTCTACCTCAGATCCCCGCGGTGCCTCGCTCCGCTGGGCCCACCAGCAGCCCTCGAAAATGGCGACAGTTTCGCAGATCGCAGCCCCCCCACGGGACGGCGAGTGTCTACCCCCGATCCCCGCGGTGCCCCACTCCGCTGGACCCACCAGCAGCCCTCGAAAGTGGCGAGAGCTTCGCAGATCGCAGCCCCCCAGGGACGTCGAGGTCTACCTCAGATCCCAGCGGTGCCTCAGTCCGCTGGACCCACCAGCAGCCCTCGAAAGTGGCGACCGTGTCGCAAATCGCAGCTCCCAGGGACGGCGAGGTCTACCTCAGATCCCAGCGGTGCCCCAGTCCGCTGGACCCACCAGCAGCCCTCGAAAGTGGCGACCGTGTCGCGGATCGCAGCCCCCAGGGACGGCGAGGTCTACCTCACATCCCCGCGGTGCCTCACCGCGCGCCTTCGAAATTGGCGACAGTTTGTCAGATCACAGCCCCCAGGGACGGCGAGGTCTACCTCAGATCCCCGCGGTGCCTCATTCCGCTGGACCCACCAGCAGCCCTCGAAAGTGTCGACAGTGTCGCAGATCGCAGCCCCCAGGGACGGCGAGGTCTCGCTCAGATCCCCGCGGTGCCTCACTCCGCTGGACCCACCAGCAGCCCTCGAAAGTGGCGATAGTTTCGCAGATCGCAGCCCCCCTCCCAGGGACGGCGAGGTCTACCTCAGATCCCCGCGGTGCCTCACTCCGGTGGACGACCACCAGCAGCCCTCGAAAGCTGGACGCAGCCCTCGAAAGTGTCGCAGATCGCAGCCCCCCAGGGACGGCGAGGTCTACCTCAGATCCCCGCGGTGCCTCACCCGCTGGACCCACCAGCAGCCCTCGAACGTGGCGACAGTTTCGCAGATCTCAGCCCCCCAGGGACGGCGAGGTCTACCTCAGATCCCCGCGGTGCCTCACTCCGCAGGACCCACCAGCAGCCCTCGAAAGTGGCGACAGTGTCGCAGATCGCAGCAGGGACGGCGAGGTCTACCTCAGATCCCGCGGTGCCTCACTCCGCTGGACCCACCAGCAGCCCTTGAAAATGGCGACAGTGTCGCAGATCGCAGCCCCCCCAGGGACGGCGAGGTCTACCTCAGATCCCCGCGGTGCCTCACTCCGCTGGACCCACCAGCAGCCCTCGAACGTGGCGACCGTGTCGCAAATCGCAGCCCCCAGGGACGGCGAGGTCTACCTCAGATCCCCGCGGTGCCTCACTCCGCTGGACCCACCAGCAGCCCTCGAAAGTGGCGACAATGTCGCAGATCGCAGCCCCCCAGGGACGGCGAGGTCTACCCCAGATCCCCGCGGCGCCTCACTCCGCTGGACCCACCAGCAGCCGTCGAAGGTGGCGACAGTGTCGCAGATCGCAGCCCCCCAGGGACGGCGAGGTATACCTCAGATCCCCGCGGTGCCTCACTCCGCTGGACCCACCAGCAGCCCTCGAAAGTGGCGACAGTTTCGCAGATCGCAGCCCCCATCGTCGGCGAAGGGAGGGCAGGAGGAGGCGGGAGGCGGGAGGCGGGAGGAGGAGAGACGCGACCACACCCCTCTATTCAAAACGAATACCCAACCAAAGAGGGTTGGGAAAAACATGATCGACCCACGAACCCGGAAAGGAATCTAGAAATGTAACGCACGGCAGCGTGTTCAAATACACCTGATTGGGTGACGGGCAAATGCAATGCTGAGTGTATCGATCTTGATGTACCCTGCCGAGGGCTGTGCTGTGCTGCACCGTGCTGAATTGCGATGTGCCGTGCCGCGATTGTGCTCTATAGCATTGTGGATCGAGTCCTCCTTTGCATCGGAGTCCTGACCGAACTGATCTGGATCTTAAGCTCGAGCTGTCTGAACACATAGTAGCTGCCCCAGAGCTAATTGACAGGGGGACATGCCAGGAGGACGCGCCGCGAAACGTCCCAAGGGACGCGCCAGGCGACGTGCCAGGGGACGTGCCACGGGGTCGCACCGCGGGACGTGCCAAGGGGACGCGCTACGGAACGTGCCAATGGATGTGCGACGGGATGTGCCAGGGGACACGCCACGCGACGTGCCAAGGGGACTCGCCAAGGGACGCCCCACGGAACGTGCCAAGGAACGTGCTACAAAATCACGCTGCGCCCCCGCTCCAGCTGTCACGACCTCTCATAAGTTACGCTGCGTCCGCATTCCTAGGGCCACGAACCTCAACAATTCACACTGCGCCCGCGCTCCAAGGGCCCCGATCCCTCATAGATTACACTGGGGTCGCGCTCCCAGGGCCCCGACCCCTCGTAAATTACGCTGCGCCCGCACTCCAAGGTCCACGATCCAAAGTAATGTACGCCTGCGTCCGCGATCAGAGAGCCACGATCCTCTGCAACTTACGCAGGGTCCGCGCTCCCACTGCCGCGATCCCTCGTAAATTACACTGGGGTCGCGATCCCAGGGCAACGATCCCGCGTAAATGCCGCTGCGTCCGCGCTCCCAGGGCCACGATCCCTCGTAAATTACATTGGGGTCGCGTTCCCAGGGCCCCGACCCCTTGTAAATTGCGCTGCGTCCGCGCTCCCAGTGCCACGATCCCTCGTACATTACGCTGCGTCCGAGCCCCTAGGGCCCCGATCCCTTGTATTTTACGCTGCGCCCGCGCTCCAAGGGCCACAATCCCTCGTAAATCACGCTGCGTCCGAGCTCCCAAGGCCCCGACCCCTCGTACATTGCGCTGCGCCCGCGCTCCGCGGGCCACGATCCCTCGCAAATTACGAATGGTCCGCGCTCCAAACACCACGATCTCTCGTAGATTACGCCGCGTCCGCGCTCCCAGGGCCTCCTGGGGCATGCTGGAGCGCCCAGGCTCCTCGAGTTTTGCAAAACAAGCGGTTCGCTCGAAACATCCTCGATGTTTTGGCGCGGGGGGCGCACCATCCTCGAGCGGGCACGCAAAAACTCCTGCGTGACCAAGGAAATCCTTGAAAAACAAACGAATATAGTCGAGACATCCTCGAAATTCCTGCGCGCGGGACGCGGCACGCGCGAGACATCCTCGGAATTCCTGCGCGCGGGGAGCTTCTCCGCGTCGCGGTCGGGGCTCCAGACCTTGGTTTTTGTTCGAGGATTCTGCTAAAAGTGCCCCGCACCCTTTTCTCCACGAAGGGAAACGGGGGCCCGCGGACCCCGTGATTTATCAAGGATCCGAGGTGGGGGGTCGAGTTTCCTCGAGCGGGCACGCGCGAAACGCATTTGTTTCACACCGAATTGGACTTCACCTAATTTTCTATCGAACGGAAATCTGCCGGCCCTCTTCTGGGGGGGAATTAAGCTTCTAACAGAGAACCTTGGGCCTGCACCCTTTCTGGGAACAAGTAACGTGCACGCGCGCACATGGTGAAATCATCAGAGTGTACCAAACACTTCAGTGTTGAAAGGCTTCAGCTGAAACACATTAAAGCACAACGTAGCCGAGGAAATAGACTCCAGCCCCCTTCTCCTACCATGGAGAGAAAGCGGGCCCCGAGGGAAACGAGCCCTGGAACCCGGGCCTCATGGAAGACAGACAAAGGAACATAAACATCAATGTTCGGAGGCCAGCGCGGATTTCTGGGATCGACGCTAGACGAAAGGGGGGGATAGCAAAAAAGGATTTAGCGAATCAGCCGTATCCAGCCGGTTTTCCGGTGCCTCTCGGCGCCGGTAGCGACCGTATCGAGGAACGCGCCGGGAGACGGAGCCGAAACTAGCTGCACGCCTCAGTTGCCGTACCCCCCTGCTTCCCAATCACCCCCTTTCGACCACCCCGATCTCTGAGGCCCTCCTGCCTTCTAACAAGCCATCTCGGAAGCCCCCGACCCCTTCTAAGAACCCCCCTGCCTTCCTAGATAAGAGCCGCCCTCCTCGGCCCCCCCTTCTCCGTCCAAAACGAGCCCCCGGACGCCTTCTGGGGTCCATGCTGGCCAATTTCCCGAGCCGCGCCACCGCCGTGGAGACAAAAAATCGCTGAAGCCTTCAAAAAGAACCCCGCCGCCGCCCACCTCGCCGCCAAGGGAGGCGTGCCACGGCGAGGCGCCGACGTACGCCCAGAAGAACGGCCCTGCGAGAGCACGGCGGCTGGGCCGGAGCCCGGGCAGCGACGACGACGACGAGGAATACTCCAGATTTCGTAATAAAGGGAGGGGGGTCTCATTTCGGGGGGGGTCTCTTCCAGGCTATCTTGGAGGGCCTGGGGGGGTCTGGGGACGATGTTTTGGAGGGTTCTCCCACGGGGGGGGTCTAAAACTTCTCGTCTGGGAGGGTTGAGACCCCCTCCCTTTTATTGCGAAATCTGGTGTACTCCCGCCGCCAAGAGAGAGGGCGCGCGGACATGCCCCCGGGAAGCGCTCCAGCCTGCACCTCGAGGCGGGGGCAGGCCCCCTGGCCATGAGGGCGCCCCGGCAGGCCCGACGAGGACCAGAATGGCTCCACAACCGCAACGATGGATCCTCGGCCTTCGAGCCTCGACCCTCGAACCAACGGGGGGGGGGCCATGGCGACCCCAATCCACGGCCAACCGTCTGGAAGGAATAGGTAGAGGCATGAAGTAGGAAGGCGTTGGAAACAGATTGGGCTTCCGCCCGCCCCCCTAGCGATGAGGGAAGGGGGGAAATACTCTCGTTGATGGGAGTAGGAATGCGCCCAAAGTAGATTGGGATCTGGGAATCCATAAAAAAATCCCACTTTCAACGACCGATGGGTACGTTGTCGCGTTGTTCGGCTGAACTGTGTTTCTGCAGCGTCTTGCTCCTCGAGTGAACCAAATCTCTGCCCCTGACTGGGGCGCAAAAGCCGCGCAGTTCTGCAGCGCCCACGCCCCGACGTCGCGGGAGCATTGCTCGGCCGAGCGCTGGCCAGACGCCCCGCCCCGCCGCTCCCTGGCCCCCCCCCCCGATGCACCGTCGGGGGGCCTCGTCGCCTCGTCTGTCCCGACGCGCCCCTATCTCGGAGGCGACGATTACGAGCACTACCCGCACTCGCCAGAAAGCCTCGCCCCTATCTCGGAGGCGACGATAACACGCATGTAATGCTCGCCTCTGGACGCGTCCCTATCTCGGGACGCGCCCAGAGGGGGAGCATTACACGCATTCGCCAGAAAGCCTCGCCGAAGGCACAGACCATCGGCGCCCCTGGATACATGTATTGCCCCCCCCTGGGCTATTCGCCCTTGTCGTCGCATCCGACTATCCGTGTCGAATCCTAATCGACTCCGTGTCGGGTTAGTCAAATCCGTGTCGAATCCACGTCGAAACCGCGCCGAATCCACGCCAAATCCGCGCCGAGTCCGCATCGAGCCCGCGCCGGTCACAAGAAGAGATGGTTGCGTGATCACCAGGCCCATGTTGGACACGAGTTGAAAACTCTTCGTCGCTGTATAATCAATCATGGGTCACGTCTCTATCGCAGAGCGGGGTGGGGGCTGGGAATGGGCATGCCACTCCTCTGGACGCCGCGACCGCCGCGGCGACCTCGGCAGTCTGGCTCGTGGAAGGAAGTCACGCAACGAAGAGACACCATCTCGAGGGGTCGCAGATCCCCAGAGCTCCCCGCAAGCCTCCAGAGGCTTGCAGAGGACCGCAAAATTTCAAGAGGGACGGAGGAAAAGGACGAGGAATAGGAGCAGGAAGAGGAGGGGGAGGAGGACATGGAGGACGGGGCAGGAGGGAAGAGAAGAAGCAGGAGGTGGAAACTTTTGGGAGACAAACGAGGCCCCCCGAAGACGCCATGTCATCTTCCGGCTCCGGCGCCGACCGCGCGCAAGGCGCGCGCGAAGGGCTCGGCGCGGTGGGGGCACCGCAAGGGGGATGGGGGCCCAGACCCAACTAGCGCGACGAGATCTACGGCCGGTTAGCGTCGCGATGTCGCGGACGTTGGTTGCTGACGCCGCGTAGATATCTCAAGCTTGGACGATCGCGGCTCTCCGATAGCGCAGATCGCTCGACATCGGCCGATTCTGGGCCACCAGCGACGTTGCACCTTGAGCGCCCACTCTGAGTGCGCCAGACTTCTCTCTTAGCTCAAATATGCCCCGGCCTGTCGCGACTACGTCTTCATGTGAGTCGAGCGGGCTCTAGCCATCGAGGTCATGTCGCAACGGCTCTGAAAGGGTAGTCCATGGTCTTGCCATCTCTAGCAAGCGCGCGATGCAACTCTCGGCTCTAGCAGGCCGCCAAAACGGCCCAACGGTTGCCTCGAGCCTCTAAGGGACGCCCCTTCTGGCGCCGCGAAACAAAACATGAACAACCTGAAGCGAATCGGGAGAACTCCCGAGATCCGGAATCCCACGCCAAATCTCGCTCCGCAGATCCGCATCAGGTCGCCTCGGAGGCCGCCCCCACGCAGGGCCTCTTAGGACCCTTCGGCAAGCCGAGGGAGTCCGCATAGATGATCGGGGGCAGCAAGGCAACTCTCAATATCTTAGCCACCGAGCAAAGCTCTGCCCTGCGGGGCACGCGCACGCGGGACCTGGCGGGGCCCCAAACACGCAAGGCGCGATCATGCGATTCCCGATCTACGCGCGATCCCCACCAGCACGGGATGCCCGGGGCCAGATGCGCCGCCCAAGTCCACACTCGGCAGTCTCCGCAAACAGAATGCCAGACACAGCCACCATCGCGCGGAGGCGACGCGGAACAAGCCTCGGGAAAGAAGCCCGCGCATCAAAGACCAGGAAGTTGGAGACGGCCAAAGGGGAACAACGATGGCCCTCGTTGCGCCCAACATCCACGCGAGCACAACCCGGGGAACCTGGGACACATCGGCAAAAGGTTCGGGACACAACGGGCACCGCGAGGAAGCAACGCGCGCACGGGCGCGACACCTGCAAGGGGCCTGAAGGCCCGCCACAGCAGCCCTGTGAGAGAGCACGCAGGGCCTGCCGGGGTCCTCTGCTTCTCGGGCCCTGCCCAGAGGCGACGCGATAGGCCCCAGCGAGCAGCCATTTCGGACCCCGGGGCCCGCGGCGAGGGATCTGCCCCAGCGCGGCTTGACGGCCGAGGCCTTCCACAGACGTGGAACGGCGGCGCCCCGGGCGACGACCCGGGGGATGGTCGACAGCAGCAGGAGAAGAACAAGTCAAGGATCCCCCCCCGGTCCGTCGTTGACGGCGAACGCAGGCGAACGCAGCGACCGCGAGACCGAAAAGAGCGGCACCAACAGGTCCTGCACCTTGCCCCCAGGGCGCATGTCCGGCTCGGCGCTTCCACGCAAGCCGAAGCAGCGGCCATAGAGACATGTCCTGGCAGAACAAAAACTGCCCCCCCAAAAAAACCTGTCCGAGCTGGCATCTGCGGGCCTCGCGCGCTCGCGCCGCCCAATCGCGAGGGGGTCCAAGCTGAGCATTTCGAAGGGCCTCGCCTCGCGCTCGAGCTGAGCATTTCCAAGCCTCGCGCGCTCGCGCTCACCCCGCCTGGCTCGCGCCGAGCATTTCGAAGGGCCTCGCCCAGAGCGGCGACGCCGCGGGGGAGCGCGCGGGCGAGGGGGGGCGGGGCCTGGGCGCCCGCCCCCCAGTCGAGGGCGGCCAATCCCTCGAAGACGAGGGGGGCAACCGCTCATCCTCCAGGCCCCATCTTCGGAGGCGGCCAAGAGGGGGGTGTCCAGGGGGGGGGGGCTGGGGGGCGCAAGTCATGGCCGGCGGCGCGTGCGCGGCCCCAGGGGGGGGGGCCCGGGACGCATTGAAATAAGAAGAGGCGCGGTGAAATCTGGGGAGATTTCATGGCCTCCGCCATGATATCCCCCCCCCCAGTCATCATCCCCCTCTTGGCCGCCCCCGATATGATATCTCGGAGAGGCTGAAACCAGAGAGCGTGCCCCGGGGCGACCGCGACACCCGAGACTTCTAAACGCAGGCACAGCGCGCCAACCGCGGATGCCCACCCCCCCGACACAGGCGCTCGGCCACGTGCATACACGCGCACGCGACTGCCATCGCGCGCCCGGCGGGGGCCAAGTCTACGGCCCCCGCAGGGCCCACCAATCCCAGCAATGCGCTGGCGCGCGCCACACATACTGCCCCAGAACGAGACACGCCCGGCCCGCGCAAAACGTGGGCCTGTGCCAGTTCATGCTGAACCCGTGCTTGGATGACAACTGAACGCGGCGCTCTGCCAAAACATTTCCCCACGTCGATAACGCGCGCGCGCTGCGTAGCCTTGAGCGCGCTTTTCTCGCGGAGGGCGCGCCTCGCCGCGCGGCCCAACTCTCGCTGGACGTCCGTCGCGCAGCGACTCGCTCCCAGAGCCACGCATTCGCTGCCGAGCTTGTTCGCCCAGCTTTTCCGAGACCAAGTCAAGCCTTCGCCCGGGCGCGACGCAGCGAAACCGAGGGGGCGATCGGCCTGCATCCGCCAGTCGGCATTTGAAGCGACGCGGCGCGCGCGCCGAAAGTAACCCAGCCAGAGAGGGCACCGCTCGCGCGGGTAAACCAGGCAGCGCCGGAAAGACAAGGCCTCGTCGAGTGCCAAAGCCCAATGCTTGGGCCCCCAGGTAGCAGCCCGGCAGCGAGCCCGGCGGGGAACGACTCCGCAG
Source organism: Prorocentrum cordatum (assembly GCA_963575745.1). Classification (NCBI taxonomy): domain Eukaryota; class Dinophyceae; order Prorocentrales; family Prorocentraceae; genus Prorocentrum; species Prorocentrum cordatum. The sequence goes on along the minus strand of CAUYUJ010021092.1, from coordinate 72,901 downwards.
CTCGTCGGACCACTCGAACCCCCATGGGAGGCAAGCGCTGGCCCCTGTCTCGAAGTTGAGCGAGATCTCGACGGGCGGCCCAAAGGAACAGCGGCAAAGCCTGGCCCCCCACATGCCTTCCCAGAGACCCCGCTGAACTTTGGCAGCGCCGTCGGCGCGGCTGGGGGCCCCCAGTCAACCAAGCGGCGACGCGGGGGGCCCCCACCCGCGAGGCTTCGTCCAGCAGTGAACTGGGTCGGGCCTGCTGCTGAGAAATCGCGCAGCCCCTTCGACGACGCCACGGCTGCGCGCATGCCCCAGTGGGAGCGCCTCAGAGGAAGTAAGTCGAAAAGACGAGACAGCCGCGAAGCGCAGAACAGCCACGCGCAACCTGGGAGGCTGCGCAAAGATCCACGCGCGATGAAAGGTGGCATGCTACACCAGCTGCGGCTCCAAAACTGTCGATTTCTCGAAGCGAGCTCGCCCAGCGATCACCTCTGCCAGCGAGCGCCAAACAACCAGCTGCCCGGGCTGCGGAATGAAGCCGCACGCCATGAAAATCAGGCACGCTAGATCCCCGAGCCCGCGCTGCACCCCGCGCCGGGCCAGAAAATGCGCTGCGCGGGGCCCCGCCAGCAATGGACCCGCGGCGGGCCGCCGCGCTCCCGCGACCTCGACGCAATGATTTACCGCCGTCGACTCAGCCGAACAAAGGGGGAAGTTCTTTCTCCATTCCAGCGCGCAGCTGGAGACGTGGAAGAATAAAACAACTGGGCGCGAATCGTCATCGCCAGGTCCATTTTGATAGCCCTCTTGAATCTCATGCGTCCGAGATACGCCCAGGCCGATGTGCTCAGAGACGTTGCCTTCCGCGCATTTAACCTCGCCGCCAAAAGACGGCTTCCGGGCCGGGTGGGCTTCGGCAAAAATACAAAAGGAGAACGTACCTGGACCACCTCGCGCGATCGAGGCTTGGGGCAGATGTCTACGCGCATGGGGTCGCGCGGCCTCGGCGGGCAGTCTGGGGCGCGACGCGCGCCCATTGCGGCCGCTGCCACCGCGTCGCCGGGCACCCAGTTGTCTGAGAGCGAGCGTTTCCCGCTGGATGCGACTTGGAGCGAGCCCGCGAGCCCCGCAACCACGCGACCGCCATTATGCTCAACAATTTTGCTACTGCTCAAAGAAAAGTGCCCACGCTCCAATACCCCGCGTTTACGGGAGTTGCCCGATAGAAGCAAAGTCTGTCGCACCGGCCTTTTAGCCCAGCAGCGTCATCTGCCGCCAGCCCAAGACCTTCTTCGATAGAAGTATAGCCGGCAACGAGCGACCACCAAGGACCAAGATGGATGCACACCTGAAGGCACCACGATTTAGTCAGCACGTGATCACAGACAACCAGAAAGAGCATCCAAGTGGAGCGGCGCCAGCAAACCTGCGAATGAACATTCCTGCTCCCGACAGCGGCTTACCTGCCGGACCCGTTCTACACTCCATGATGAACGCCCTCAAATCACTGCGATGACACCATTCCTCTGCCTGCCTCCGTGGGTCTGCTCGAACCCTCACCTCCTGAGAAGCAGCCATGTGAGCACCAGCAGCACCGTCGAACAAGCAATCTCTGAGACGCCCCCCATCCGATGGCATTATAGGCGATGGGCCGAAGAGGCTTGCAATGTGAGCGCCTGGCTGCCAGTCTCGGCGAAGAGCATCCAAGAACAAACGACGTCGCAAAACGCAATCTCAGCATCGTCCTGTGCATCTGGTGCGTGCAAGTGCTGATCCCAAGGAGTGATGAGTTGAGGTAAAGCTGGCGCTGCACTCGCACCTGCTGAGCCCGATCCAGCTGCTCTGGGTCGAGGTGCTGGAGCTTGCTGGTGCTGGAGCAGGCCTTGGTTCTGCGCCTCGAGCATGCTCTGCGGGCTCCCGACCAGAATTGCCAACGGCGCACCTGATACCACGGTGTGCAAATCGGTAATCGCATTCTGGAGGGCCTGTCACAAGGAAGCCGATACGCCTGTCTCCGTCGGCACCAACACTGCTGTGCGTGCCAAACTGGCTTCAGCCTGGATGCCCTGAAGCTCGGCGATGGCGGTGCCGAGGGGCGGGCGCTTCTCGAGGCTGGGCTTCGAGGTCCGCGACGTTCCCCTTCTGAGTTCCTCCACTTCACGGGGCTTCGCAGTGTGACGGCCGAGGGATATTCTGAGCACGTCGTCGGGGGTGAGTTGTGAATGATCCTGTTCCTGTACCAATCGGAAATCCCGACGGGCTTGCAGTACTAACACTGAGGCGCCTCCCATCGAGTCACAGCGTCACTAGAACACGGAGAGCTCGACGAGCTCGGGCAACTGCATCTTCCGCACTGAAGCTGCCGCCGCCGTCGGGGTCCGTGGCATCCTGCCCTGGCTGCTGCCTGGGACGAGCGGAGGGTCAAGGACGCTGTGACGCTGACGGTGCGTGATGCCTCGGAATGGAATTCGGATCGGGAACCCACGGGGATGACGCCCACACTGATGACAGTTAGAAGTGCATGCGCAATTGCAGTGGAAGCCGCATTGACGTGTCGTGATGCACGCTCATAGGGACTCCTTCTGGCCATTCGCTGGTCTGCCAAGGGGTGTGCCAACTGACTCAAAACCTCCACTTACCAAAGGCTTCAAACGTATTTAATGTTTCAATAAGTCCCCTTCGGCTTCTCAATCTTCGGAAGCCGCCTGGCCGATGAGCGCCTCTTGCACACACGACGGTGCCACTCGTGAGAACGCGATCAGGTCGAAGGTAGAAGAGATCGACCGCGCCCCTGGGAAGGTGCGGGCCTGGAGACTGCAGTATTGGGCACGTGCGACTGCGTGTCACGAGCACCGAACGCCCATTCGTCCTATGGATTCCCAACCCTCCTGCGTTGGGTTCTCGTTTTGAATAGAGCACTGCTCGCGCGTCTCCTTTCATCCTTCCCGCCCCTCTCTTCCCCCTTGCCGTTTGCCTCGCTCGTCGCTTCGTGCCAGCTGGGGGGCTGCGATATGTGAAACTGTCGCCACTTTCGAGGCCTGCTGGGGGGCCCAGCACAGTGGGCACTCACCGCAAACTCAAATGGGACCTCGCCATCCCTGGGGGGCTGCGATCTGTGAAACGGTCGCCACTTTCGAGGCCTGCTGGGGGGCCCAGCACAGTGGGTACTCACCGCAGACTCAAATGGGACCTCGCCATCCCTGGGGGGCTGCGATCTGTGAAACTGTCGCCACGTTCGAGGCCTGCTGGGGGGCCCAGCACAGTGGGTACTCACCGCAAACTCAAATTGGACCTCGCCATCCCTGGGGGGGCTGCGATCTGTGAAACTGTCGCCACTTTCGAGGCCTGCTGAAAGGCCCCACACAGTGGGCACTCACCGCAGACTCACATGGGACCTCGCCATCCCTGGGGGGCTGCGATCTGTGAAACTGTCGCCACTTTCGAGGCCTGTTGGGGGGCCAAGCACAGTGGATACTCACCGCAAACTCAAATGGGACCTCGCCATCCCTGGGGGGCTGCGATCTGTGAAAATGCCGCCATTTTCGAGGCCTGCTGAGGGGCCCAGCGCAGTGGGTACGCACCGCAGACTCAAATGGGACCTCGCCATCCCTGGGGGGCTGCGATCTGTGAAAATGTCGCCACTTTCGAGGCCTGCTGAGGGGCACAGCACAGTTGGTACTCACCGCAGACTCAAATGAGACCTGGCCATCCCTGGGGGGCTGCGGTCTGTGAAACTGTCGCCACTTTCGAGGCCTGCTGGGGGGCCCAGCGCAATGGGTATTCACCGCAGGCTCAAATTGGACCGCGCCATCCTTGGGGGGCTGCGATCTGTGAAACTGTCGCCACTTTCGAGGGCTGCTGAGGGGCCCAGCACAGTGGGCACTCACCGCAGACTCAGATTCGACCTCGCCATCCCTGGGGGGGCTGCGATCTGTGAAACGGTCGCCACTTTCGAGGGCTGCTGAGGGGCACAGCACAGTTGGTACTCACCGCGGACTCACATGGGACCTCGCCATCCCTGGGGGGCTGCGATCTGTGAAACTGTCGCCACTTTCGAGGGCTGCTGAGGGGCCCAGCACAGTGGGCACTCACCGCAGACTCAAATTGGACCTCGCCATCCCTGGGGGGCTGCGATCTGTGAAACTGTCGCCACTTTCGAGGGCTGCTGAGGGGCCCAGCACAGTGGGTACCCACACGCAGATTCAAATTAGACCTCGCCATCCCTGGGGGGCTGCGATCTGTGTAACTGTCGCCACTTTCGAGGCCTGCTGGGGGGCCCAGCACAGTGACGCCACACGCAGACTCAAATTGGACCTCGCCATCCCTGGGGGGCTGCGATCTATGAAAATGTCACCACTTTCGAGGCCTGCTTGCGGGGCCCAGCACAGTGACGCCTCCCAAGTAGCTTACACATCAAGTTGATTGTCCATACAAGTTTCGGCCAACTCCTCGTTTCCATTGATACAAATGGGTTGGGTACGTCACAGGGTAATTATGAATATCGCTCGCATTCTTAATCTCAGTCCTACAAGTAACATTCCTGTTGATGTTCTCGTTACTAGTATGTATACGATTACGATTATTAGTACCACGATTAGTACTAGTCGTATCATTATCCATATAATTATTGTGATTATCATTACTATTGTTCGCATTATGATTGTTATTACTGTTCTTGATTGAGAGCGGGGAGAGGAAAAAGAGGATGAGGAGGAGGAGCCGGAGGAGAAGGGAGAGAAGCAGATGTCAAAGAGCATCTGGCCATCGAGAGGCGTCAAAGTGGTCTCGGTGCCAGGCTGACCCCTGGCACTCCACCACGGCGCCGAGGACCCCCCACCCCTTCGACGCCCCCCCTTCCCAAACACCCCAGGACGACCAACTCATCCTTAACAATTTCTTTCGCAACGACTTCATCCGGATAAACGCTCTTCTGGACAAACTCGTCTGGATGAAGCTGTCCTGATCAACTCGTTCGGATGAACTGGTCTGGGGATGATATAAATTCTGGATGCGCTCATCTTTGCATGAACTAGAATTCGGATGAACTCGTCCAGAAAAAACTGTCCGGACGAACTCGTCTGGATAAACTGATCTCGGATGAATTGTCCAAATGAAAGGGCTTCGGACGAAACGGTAGACTTTCCCCCAGACCCCCTCGCGTCGTGAACAAATCGCGACGTTTCTCTACCCAAACACACATACTCCCACCATTGGCACTCCCGAAGTGGGTACGGAAAAAACGGGTACGATGCCCAACAGCAAGTGTCGTCCACAACCGACAGCGGCCGCTGTTGGGCAGGCAGCTGTTTGCCCCAAGTGGACAAAGTCCGCGGCGACACCAACAGCGACTCTTTTTCAAAATGGACAGGAGCTGCTGCAGCATGAGCCAGCACCAAATCAGAAAATGTAATCGAATCGGACTGCGCGTCGAATCGGACCGCATCGGCTCGGAGTTGGAATCGAATCGGATCGGCTGCACCAGGACGCACAGCAACGCCATGCAAGCGTCGGGTCGCACCGGATCGGCGGGAAATCGAAATTGAGTCGGATCGGGCCAGCCGGAATCCACATGCCGAATCGGATCGATCGGATCAAAATGGACTCTGTGATGTCGGTCTTCGTCCCCGTCTGTTCTGTACTACGAGTTCCACAATCAAAGGGTGGTGGTCTGATTTGTGGGGGGGTCTGATTTGAGCTGTCTTGGAGTCTTGGAGGGTTCCAGTGGGGACAAGGTAAAAGGCCGCCCTTTCACGGTTGGGCTGGTGGGGTCTAAAACGGCTCGTCTGGGAAAGGTTGTGACTCCCTCCCCTTCATTACGAAACTCGGGGCACCAACTTCGACCTTGCCGACCTCCCCCCCCGCCAACACCCTGGCTACAACTTTCGGCCTCTGGGGGCAGGCACGTGTGCCTGGCCGCCGGACGTCCACGGAAACAGCTCGAGGTGAGAAGCCGATGCCGGGGCAGGGGCTCCTCCTTCTTCTCATCCATCCTCCTTCTCATCCATCCTCCTTCTCGCCCTCCTCCTCCTCCTCCTCCTCCTCCTCCTCATCATCATCATCATCATCATCATCATCATCAGCATCATCATCATCATCATCAGCATCATCATCATCATCATCATCATCATCATCATCATCATCATCATCATCATCATCATCCTCACCCTCAGCCCTCCTGCTGCCTCCACGTCTTCCTCGCACTCTTTCTCTTCCTCCTCTTCCTCCTCCTCCTCCTCCTTCTGCTCCTCCCAATGCACCTCCTCCTCCTCCTCGTCGTCCTCCTCGTCCTCGTCCTCCTCCATCAGCTCTTCCCGTACCATCTCTGGGCCTCCACGCTGTGAGAGGATCACGGCGTCGGCGGTCTGGGCCTGCGCGCGTGAGCTGAAGCGCCTGCGCGCCCAGGTCCGGCGGTCACTCGCCCGCACGCTGGGGCTTGCAGCCGGGGCTGCGGGGCAAGAGGGGCAAGGATGGAGGAGGGATGAGGGAGGAGGAAGATGAAAGAAGAGACGAGGAGGGAGGAGGGAAGAGGGAGGATGGAGGAGGGATGAGGAGGAGGAGGAGGGATGAGGGAGGAGGAGGGATGAGGGATGAGGGGCAAGGAGGGATGAGGGAGGAGGGCGACACGGAGAAAGATGAAAGAAGACAAATGTAAACCCAAGACTCATCAACGACATTGCCGTGAACCCTCCCTCCAAGTTCCCTCTGCATGGGCCCCACAAACGGATTCATGGTCACTGCACAAATTGCCACGCTGAAAGACACCCGTTTGAAAATCCAGAAATGTGCCAGAGCACCATTCCGGGGAAATCACGCCGCGAATCACCATTGCTGTTGCGTCTCGACGTCCCTGAATCGTGCCAGGGGGACAATCACCATTACAATCACCATTCGTGGGACATCAGCACCACGCGCGAATCAACGTGACTACTATGCCCTGGCATCCCGACATCGTGCCAAACACCATTACTGGGACGTGAACAATGAGAACCCTTGAAACTGCTGCAAGCTCGTGAAGCGAGTAGGCGCGGCGTAAAAGCGAGAACCACACATGGAAAAGGAACCGCCCCCCGCCCGTGTCAGCGATGCAAGCTCTTAACACGAATGTGCGCGGCGCTCAGGCGAGAACAACCTATTAAACAAGAACCGCCCTCCATCAACGAAACTGCTGCGTGAGTGAAAAAGCGGATGGCCTGGCGCGAAAGCGATCAGCGCATTTTGAAAACGGGCGGCCCTCCGTCCGTGAAACACTACACTTGCACCGGCTTAAAACAAACGCGAACAGCGCTAGAACGATGGCCACCGTGAACTTCTTGCGATGTTTAAAACAAATGCGCGCGGCGCTATGGCGAGAACCACATGTTTCAGACGGACCGCCCTCCATCCGTGAAACTCTTGCACACGTAAAAACGAATCTGCGCGGCACCACAACGAAACCCATTTTGAAAACGGGCCGCCCTCCATCCGTCTAACTCTTGCCATGTTTTATGACGACAGTGCGCGGCGCTGGTGAGAGAACCACATTTTGAAAACAGACGGCCGTCCATCCGCGAAACTCATGCATGCAAAAGTCGACGCTTCGGTGAAGAAATATCAGGCGAAACGCCCGGTCCGCCCTTTCGACCAGCCTCGGGGCGCGAGGAGCTATACAGAAGGAGACCGGATTGAGGCATGGGGAGATGGAGGAGGATGAGGGAGGATGAGGGATGGAGGAGGATGAATGACGAGGATGAAGGAAGAGGGTCTCGAAGTATACACCAAGTCGTCTAGTCGGCCCAGGATCTCGGCGTCTAGGCGCCCCAGTTTCCCTACATGTGGGGCGCGGGATCACCCTTCTGCGCCAAACTCCTTTGCTGCGCTCTGCGGCCACTTTTCCGACACGGCGACGTGGCGAGAGGAGTGCCGAGGAAGGAAGGAAGGAAGGAAGGGGGATGAAACGGGATGTGCGGGAGAAAAGAATCAGCGACGAGCGCACACCGCACTAATTAGGGTGATCAAAAGGATACCGATACCACTTCCCAGGACCTCTCCCTGAGCGCGTTCTGACCAGATTTTTGCAGCGACTCCAGCGGCGGCAACAAAACCCTCCCAAGAGACCCAAAAAGGCAAAAAATCCTGGGTCGGCAGCACGCTCTTCCTCCCTGGGGCCCCTGCATCTCGGACTCCCTGGCCAGCGCCAAACGCCGCCGCCGCTGGGCCCGAGCCCGAGCCAGAACCAGAGCCCAAGCCCAATCGATGATCCTCAGAACGTGTTTTAGCGTTAACGCGTGCTTGTCAACCGAAGCTCTTCGATGTGACGCAGGTTCTGTGGCCCCGTTGGGGCTTTTTCTGTGGCCTGGTGGCCCCGTTGGGGCTTTCTGTGGCCCAGCCGCCGTTTCTGAACACCATACCCCTAGCACCATAGGACGCACTTCAATTTCAACTTTAGAGACACAGACACAACACGCATTTACCTTAGAGACACAGACACGACACCCACTGAAACCTTCGAATCGCAGGCACGACACGCACTTAAACCTTAGAGACACAGACACGTCACGCACTTAAACCTTAGAGACACAGGCACGACACGCACTTACACCTGAGAGACACAGACCCCACACGCACTTAAATATTCGAGACACTGGCACGATACGCACGTAAACCTCAGAGACACAGACCCCGCACGCACTGAAACCATTGAAACACAGGCACGATACACACTTAGATATTGGAGACAAGGGATGAAAGGGAAGAGAATGAGGATGAGCGGGATGAGGATAGGCGACTCGGAGCCCTCTTGGTCAGATCGCCCGGCGACTCGGAGCCCTCTTGGACCATCTTGGGGGCCTCTCGAGGCCCTCTTGGCCCGTCTCGAGGCCCTCTAGGTTTCGAAAAAGTCATGCGAGGAGCCGCGCGAAGCCTCAAGAGATGTCAAATGTTTGGGTCCGGACCCTTTGATAATCCCTAATCCAGATGGCGGAGGACTACACGGTACCCGGGGACAGGCCCACTCCTTGCAGGGTCACAGTGTTGTGTATATACATATATATATATACATACGTACATGCACACATACATAAGTACATGCATGCATACATGCGTACATACATACATAAACCGTTACGTATACATATGTCTAAATTCATACATAC
>CAUYUJ010021092.1:60000-61185 GCA_963575745.1 Prorocentrum cordatum | reverse complement strand
CCCGGCGCAGCCGACAAACACTGGAAAGCGGAAGAGGACCTCAGCCGACGAATATGCACAGAGCCAGCTTGCGCGGGCCTCACTCGGGGTCACCCAACCTCTTGCGGGGTCGTCCCAACAGTATTTGCACGACAGTGCGGAAGAAGGGCCTCCAACGTAGCAGCTTCGTGCTCCACTGCAGCAGGTGTGACCACCGTACCAAAAAGCTAGAGTCTCGATGTGAGAGCGTATTTCCTTGAACATGAAAAGCGCCTGAACTTGGCAGAAGTTCCCCATGCCGACGCCATCCCAGTGGCGAACTCCGTATCGAAAAAGTCTCCCAGGCAGATAACGCGCCCGGGACCGTATCGTCAAAGTCTCCCCTCGTGAAAGTCTCCCAGTGGGACCATCAAAAACGGCTCGGGATGAAATATCGGTCCCGTGGAAAGGGTCGAGACCTCCAGGGTTCCAGGCTGCAAGAAGATCACGACGTCGGGGGCCTGGGTAGAGGGGTACAATAAGCAGGGAGGCCCCAGCGTATGCGCACGGCCATTGCGGAGCCCTAGACCAGAGCCCTAGACCCCGCTTTTCTGCTTCATTCTACGAGCCGGATCGATCTGTGAGGGTCCCGGGTCCAGAAACTGGGCGAAAACGCCCAGCGCGAAAAGATTGCAACGCGCCAGGATCTCAGGGCTGGATCACCGGAGCTTTTCGATCGCCAGATCGCTCGGGGATCTTTCGACCCGGGTCAATCCAGACCCGGGTCAGTCAGGCCTTGCAGAATCCTGCAAGATCCTGCAAGATCCTGCACCCAAACCTGGGTCAATGCGAAAGATCCCGCAAGATCCTGCAGGATCCTGCACCCAAGCCCGGGTCAATGCGACCCTGGCCCTGCAGGATCCTGCAAGATCGGGCGCACTGGCTGACCCCCGTTTGCATTGACCCCCCTCTCAAGGCTCTCGAATCGCTCCATGTTGGCCGACTCCGGGCAACCGGCGGCGTTCAGCCCTGATCGCCAGCGGCGGGGCCGCTGCCGCGTCGACACGGCGAGAGCCTGCCGCACTCTCCGTGGCTGCGGGGTCACGGCGCCATCTGGGCCCCGTCGGCCCGTGCACGGCCAGGAGCAAGGGCAGGAAGTCGAGGAGGGAACAGAGGAAGGAGGCACAGAGGAACCCAGGAGGGGGAGGAGGAGAGGGAGGAGGACGA
>CAUYUJ010021092.1:0-55000 GCA_963575745.1 Prorocentrum cordatum | reverse complement strand
AGACGCCCACATCGCTTCACATGCCGCTGCGAATGCGGGATGGTGGCGTTCGGGACGAACGTGCGAGGACGAAGCACATCTGCGGCATGCGATCGAGCGACCCTCCCGTGCAGCAGTAATTGCTCCTGCAGCAAAAGCACGTCGAAAGGTTGGCGGGCGGGCCCTCTGCAGCACTGTAGCGTTCGGATACACGAGACACATAAGACGAAGGAATTCGCAAAATCGATCTCAGGCAGCGACAATAGACAGAATTTAGCCTCCTGGTCTCTGTCACGTTCAGCCATGAAGATTGCAAGCCGTACATGAGCTTCGAAATGATGACGGAGCCGAAATTGCGTATTTCTCTGGACTGCGAAAGAGACGCGTGGCCCCACAACCTCTTCAATGCCGTGAAATCTCCCCACCCTTGTCACAATTTGCGAGATAACTCTGGCATGATCTGCCCGTCCGCGTAGATCCAAACGCCCAAATAGGTCATGCTGTCCTTCATCGGAATCGCGTCCTCGGTGGGCGTCCGGAGAATATACTTCCTCTGTGTTCCGATCAGCTGGACCTTCGACCAGTGAGACGCCATGCCGTACAAGCCGCCGACGCGCGCAACAGAGTCGAGCATTTCTTGTAGTCGGGCTCGGTCGCGGCCTGCCACGAGGGCGTCGCCTGGGAAACAGGATGCACTCCACGCGCCGAGCTTCGAGATCTCCCCGGGCTTCCGGCGAGTGTCCAGCAGATGCATCGTGGACGATCACTGTCATGAGCATCACGCACAAGAAAGGAGACACCAGGCATCCTTGAGAAATTCCAGATGTCTGCTCTCTGCTATCCGACTCTGCGTCGCCGTCGACGGCGCAGAAACGGCGCTCCGAGTAGATGTACTGCACCATGCGGACATACTTTTCTGATAGTCCGAACCGGCGGAGGGCCACCATAAGCGCGTCCACGTTGATAGAGTCGAAAGCCTTCTGCCAGTCTAAGGCCACCATGCCGACTTGCGCGCCCTTCCAAGCCAATTCCATATCAATGCGCCGGCGCACCATGAGAACGGCGTCGCTGAAGCTCCGGCCAAAGCGGAAGCCGAACTGCGCGTCCGTCAGTCGTCGCTCTGCGCCGGCCCGCTGCAGTCGTTTCAGAAGGATGGAAGCGAAAAGCTTGTAGGTCACGCAGACGAGACTGATTGGCCTGTAGTTGTCGCAGAACGCGACGCCCGTCTTCACGCGCACGGCAATCACGCATGCGTTGCGCCGATCCTCGGTGATACTCTATTCGCCAACATTCGTTGCACATGCGCGTGTGTCAGGTGAGCCCTTCTGGCTTGCTCGCAATTGCGTGCCAGTAATCTCTGCCCACGCCATCTGGCCCACACGCTCTGTTCTTCTTCAAGCCGCGGAGGGCGTCGCCCACGTCTGTTTCCGCGATGCTCCCAAGGTCTGCTGGCAACTCGTCTCCCAATCGCTCGCCGCCGGACGCTGCTGCTGGTCTGACGTGCCACTGGATTCGTTCTAAGTGTTCGGCCATGGTGCCAGCCCACACGTCGCTGTCAACCAATGCGCCGCTCTTGTCCTTCAGCTTGCCATGTCTCGGTGCCCGAGGTTCCCGGTGTGCTCGGATGCTCTGCCTGCCCCCGGTTGTAAGCTGATTGTCTAACCCCATGCTCACGATAATAAACACTAGGGGATAATAAAGTTCGGGGTTCAGGGGGAGATAATCAAAGTAGCCCACCAGACCTCAGCATAATCTCGAAGTAAGAGATGATCAAGAGGAGACCAAGCCGAGCACGTGTTGAGACATCCTTGGCGTTTAGTCTTCATAGAAATATCCTCAACAATGGCTTATATCGCTGGAGACATCCTCGACAAATCCCTTGCTTCGCTTGCGACTTCCACAAACTGTTGCTTATTTCGCTTGAGACACCGTCAAACTAGTGCTTATTTCGCTTAAGAAACGTATCGTCTCGCTTGAGACATCCTTCAGTATATGCTTGTTTCGCTTGAGACATCCTCGAGTATATGCTTGTTTCGCTTGAGACATCCTCGGAATAGCTCATCCGCCTCGGTGTCCCTGGATAATCAACCGCGGCGATGATGAAGTTCAGGCGGGCGGAGGAATGGAGAAAGCGATATACACAAACAAAAATAAAAGGAAACAATGCGATATGAAAAAGAAAATGAAAAAAATATCCTGGCGAAGGACCCAACCATATGCAAACGTGAATACCGCAGGGCAGGTGGGGCGAAGCAAGAAGAATTCCCAATGTGGCCACGAACCGTGTGAGGGGTGCGCCACACAGGGGCGGGGCCGCCATGCGAACCCTGCCACTGAGGCCTTCGGTGGAGCTCTCTATGTCCCTGCGGGGCCACGAACCGTGTGAGGGGTGCGCCAATATGGGGCGGGGCCGCCATGCGAACCCTGCCACTGAGGCCTTCGGTGGAGCTCCTTATGGGGCCACGAACCGTGTGAGGGGCGCGCAAACATGAAGCGGGGCCGCCATGCGAACCCTGCCACTGGGGCCTTCGGTGGAGCTCCCTATGGGGCCACGAACCGTGTGAGGGGTGCGCCAAAATGAGGCGGGGCCGCCATGCGAACCCTGCCACTGAGGCCTTCGGTGGAGCTCCCTATGGGGCCACGAACCGTGTGAGGGGTGCGCCAAAATGCGGGGCCGCCATGCGAACCCTGCCACTGGGGCCTTCGGTGGAGCTCCCTATGGGGCCACGAACCGTGTGAGGGGTGCGCCAAAATGGGGCGGGGCCGCCATGCGAACCCTGCCACTGGGGCCTTCGGTGGAGCTCCCTATGGGGCCACGAACCGTGTGAGGGGTGCGCCAAAATGGGGCGGGGCCGCCATGCGAACCCTGCCACTGGGGCCTTCGGTGGAGCTCCCTATGGGGCCACGAACCGTGTGAGGGGTGCGCCAAAATGGGGCGGGGCCGCCATGCGAACCCTGCCACTGGGGCCTTCGGTGGAGCTCCCTATGGGGCCACGAACCGTGTGAGGGGTGCGCCAAAATGGGCGGGGCCGCCATGCGAACCCTGCCACTGGGGCCTTCGGTGGAGCTCCCTATGGGGCCACGAACCGTGTGAGGGGTGCGCCAAAATGGGGCGGGGCCGCCATGCGAACCCTGCCACTGAAGCCTTTAAGCTCCCTATGGGGCCACGAACCGTGTGAGGGGTGCGCCAAAAGGGGGAGCTCCCTATGGGGCCACGAACCGTGTGAGGGGTGCGCCAAAATGGGGCGGGGCCGCCATGCGAACCCTGCCACTGGGGCCTTCGGTGGAGCTCCCTATGGGGCCACGAACCGTGTGAGGGGTGCGCCAAAATGAAGCGGGGCCGCCATGCGAACCCTGCCACTGAGGCCTTCGGTGGAGCTCCCTATGGGGCCACGATCCTCGTGAGGGGTGCGCCAAAATGGGCGGGGCCGCCGTGCGAACCCTGCCACTGGGGCCTTCGGTGGAGCTCCCTATGGGGCCACGAACCGTGTGAGGGGTGCGCCAAAATGAGGCGGGGCCGCCATGCGAACCCCGCCACTGGGGCCTTCGGTGGAGCTCCCTATGGGGCCACGAACCGTGTGATTGGTGTGCCGAAATAGAGACATGCGGAGGGTGATGCTGATGATGACGCCGAATATCATGGTGATGTTGATGATGACGATGATGATGATGACGACGATGATGATGATGGCAGGAGGGAGGGGGCAGCGGGAGGAGGAGAAGGAGGGAACGCGGGGCACCGTCTCTTCAAAACGAGGACCCAACACCACAGGATGGTTGGGAACAAAAAGACAAGGAAACAGAGGAGGAGGAGGAGAAAGAAAAGGAAAAATCTCAAGTTCAAATGTATTAGATTTTATTTTCAAGCGCCTTATGAAAATTAAAAGTTTTAAGTGCTCGTGTAGGGTAGGTAGCTCATGTGCTTCATTTTCCATGGATAATCAGCCCCAGGGACGAAAAAGTTCAGAGGGGGGGGGGGGGGGGGGGGGCCTGGAGAGAGAGAGAGAGAGAGAGAGAGAGAGAGAGAGAGAGAGAGAGAGAGAGAGAGAGAGAGAGAGAGAGAAAGAAAGAAAGAGAGATACATCATAAAGAAAAAGAAAGGAAGGACTTAAAGAGAGAAGATATATTTAAAAAGAAAAGTAGAATAATAAATGAAAAGGATAAGGAGAAGAGGAAAGGAGGATAAAACAAAAAAACTGAAGATTCACATGTATTAAAGTTTATTTACAAGCGCTTTATGAAAATTAAAAATTTAAGTGCTCGTGTAGGGTAGCTCACGTGCCTCGTTTTCCCTGGATAATCAACCCCAGCGATAAACAAGTTCAGGGCGCCAGGGGGAGGAGGAGGAGAAAGAGATAGAGAGACAGAGAGAGAGAGAGACAGAGAGGCCAGGAAGGAGAAAGAGATAGAGAGACAGAGAGAGAGAGAGAGAAAGAGAGACAGAGAAAGAAAGAAAGAGAGACAGAAAGAACTACAAAGAGACAGAAGGACATTGGTTTCGCTTGAGACATCCTGAAACAACGTGTTCGCTTCGCTTGATGTTGTTATCTCAACATAAGAAGGAAGTAACTTCGATGGCGAACTTTTCCCGTGATAATGAAGTTCGGCCTCCGCGCCCCCGCGCCCCCGACCAAACTCTTATTGGTCGACGATAAAAAACTCGAACGACTTAAGGGGGGGTAACATTATTATCGTGGGCATGGGGTTAACAAATTGGATTTGTCCTCCTTGGCCATGTTCCTACAAGTTTTGCGCAGCTCGCGCTCCCAAGTTGCGCCCCCAGCTTCTCTGGCAGCGCGCTTGCGGTCCAAAGCGGCCAGCGTCTCCTCGGACATCCACGGCCTGTTCGCTTTCCCGACAGGTGCCGGAAGCGTGGCCTTCGCAAGAGCCATCGCCCGGCTTGTGACCGCCCAAGCTGCCGATGCAATGCCCCGGCCTTCCTCCGCCGCCACGCTGTCGCAGAACACGGTGGCAAACGTTCGTCGGACATCCTTTTGCTCCAAGGCTGCCACGCCCTGTCTGCGGGGGCGGGCAGTCCTGCTACCATCGCGCCCAGGCATCTCCACCATAGCTCGCACTAGAAAATGGCCCGTTGCAAAGCTGCTCTGTGGATAGATCTCAAGACTCAGATGCGACGGAAGATTTCCCGATCACACAGCAATAAGTCTAACATGCTAAAGCCTTGCTCTGTCACAAGATCTGCTGGCGTGGCCCCAAGTTCCACGAAGGTGGCCTTGCTCTCCGGTTCCCCCGGGAGAAAACTGTTCGCCACCAAGAGAGAGCTGCCCAAGCAGAGCTCCATCAGCAGATCTCGATTTGGAATATCCACTTCGCGGTTGGCACGGGCGCCGAAAACGCGTTCACCAATAGTGTATTCTTCGCCGGGCTCGCTGCGCCCCAATCTCGAATTCAGGTCCCCGAAAATGAATTGCCCTTGGTTTGCCGAGCGCCGCTGGCACGCAGCATCTAGAGCAAGTAAAAGCTGCAACCTCTCGTCGAGATCTCGGACGTCATGTGAAGCATAAGCGCACACGACGCACATGGTGCCCCCCCTGGACCTGCAACTTCAAGCAGCAAATCTGGTCAGACACTTGCGTGTACGAGCATACCGATGGACACCACCGCGGCGACACAATCACCCCCACTCCCGCCCAGTTCTTGTCTGGGCCATCGCTGCCAAAAAGAATAATCATGCAACCGTTATCCCATGTCACGCTGCTTTCCACGACTCTCGTCCCTTGAATGCAAAGAACGTATATGCCAGAATGCAAAGAACGTATATGCCAGAAACTTCCCAGTTACGAACTAGCTCGGTAGCCTTGAGATCACTTAGGCTTCTGACGTTCCAAATCCCACTCGTCGAAACTCCTGGGCATCGCCGGCCATGTCCCCGAAGTCCCGCTGACAGGCTTTTGCTGCTGCGGGGTGAAACTGCATCCACGCACCCTTGGCCCCATCAGTGGCCCTTGCCAGAGCCTTTGCTGTTCCCAGCGCGGCTCTTTGCAAGACGGTCTTGCGCAGTCTTCGTTGTGGTCTTCAGCTCCTGCGAGTTCTGGAGCTCCTGCCAGACCGCCCACTCCTGGTTCAACCACTCGACCTCGAAGGAGTTCCCGGCCACCGTCGCCTTCACCAACTCCTTCCCCGCCACCTTCATGATACCCCTCCCGCGGTCGATGGCGATGCACTCATTCGCATAGCTCCACTCCAGAAGCTGGCCCCTGAAGCTCCGCACGTACCCCATGCACACCCGGTTCCCGATGGGCGCCTCGATGTCGCACCAAATCCTCTTCATGTTCCTGTCCTTACTCTCGTTCGCCTTGGCCGCCTTATCGCGGAGAATCTGCCGTCCCCGGGAGGCCCCGTCTGGATCCGAAAACTTTGCGAACACCAGGCCCTTGAACATCTCCCCCTCCCTATCCTTCTTATACACCTCGAACGGCGTCACGGCCGTCGCCACCCACTCTGAAGCTGATGTGGAAGACCATCCTTCGAGCCCTCCGACAACCACCACCAACGTAGCGAAGTTCGATGCGTCTGTACTGCTGTATGTGTTGTTCGTGATGCTCATGTTCTTCATGGATTCCTTGATCATGCCCTCCACCCCCCGGCGACGTATGCGCATGTTCCTCGCATAACCTCCTGAATGTTGTCCTTAGTCACCACTCACTCCTTGAGTTGTTCCACCTCCCTCTCTGCCGAACAGGCCGCGATCTTGACCTCGAACGCTGCCTGCTTGGCCGCCGTCGCCTGCTCCTTGGCCTCCTTCGCACCCTTCGCATTATCCTCCATCATGTTCTGAACATACCTCATGTCCTTCATCATGATCATCAAGATCTCCTTCATGTCGTCGATGCCGCCCCCCTTGGACTCTCCCTTGTACCCGCCCTTGGACTCGCCCATCACCTGAATGCCCGAATCGTCATCCAACGAATCCAGAGGCGACCCGATCCTGCCTTGCTTTGCCACTCCACCTTCGGGCGAATGGATTTCGAATCGCGTGGCCATCGAGGCACTGACTGAAACGACAGGAAAAAGATGCGGAATGGTGGTGCTGGCTCGCAGCCCAGATGAGTACTTGAGCCCGACGAACCCGCGTGCTGCGAAACAAATGCAACGCCAGAGCCTCGGTGTCGAGGAGGTCTGGAGTCGCCGCCGCGCCCGTGCACCGCACTGGCCCTCCTCCCTCCTCATTCCCATCCTTCTCCTGTTCCTTCTCTCCTCTCCTCCCTCCTCCGACTCCCTCATCTCCCCTCACTAGTCCCTTCTCCTGCTCCGCTTGTGAGCTGCGAGCCGATGACATGAAGTTCGGTACCGATGTTCCTCCTCCTCTTCCTCCTCCTCCTCCTCCTCCTCCTGCTCCTCCTCCTCTTTTTCCTTCTCCCCCTCCTCCTGCCCCTTCTCCCCACCATTCCTCCTCATTCCTCCTCCCTTCCCCCCAGTGCTCCCCCCTCCCCCCCCCCGCACTGCATGAGCACCGCGCCCTCCTCGTCGTCCTCCTGCGGGTCGCGGGGCGGGGGCGGGGGGGGAGGGCGGCGCCAGGGGAGGAGGAAGAGGAGGAGGAGGAGGAGGAGGAGGAGGAGCCTTTTTTTTATTCGGCGAATGGGGCGATGTGCGCATGCAAAAGATGAGGTACAGCGTGTCTGGCAACCCGTCGCTGGATCTGTGCTGATGCACGCGCTTCTGTCCAAGCGCACTCGCGCGATCGATGCTTCAACACGAGGAGGAAGCGGAGGAGGATCGATCGATCGATCGATCGAGCTCTCGGGCCTGTCGGGGGCTACTGAACTACGGCTAGAACAATGTGCCTTCAAAAACTCTAGTGCGGCCAAGCTGTGGTCACTTCGTGGAAAAAGGGGACGAGGGCGCCACTGGGCGCCCGTGCCCTACCTGCACCGACCTCCCCACGCAGGGGTCCGCGGGCAAAGTAGCACCCGCGTTTACGGGTGCCCTCTCACGGTTTCCTCTCTACCCCTTCCGTTCCCTCCACGGCCCTTACCTTTCCGCTTGTGTTCAGGGGGTGGGGGAGGTCGGTGCACTACATAGTACTCAGGGAAGCGTGGCCCTTGGAGTTGGAAGAGGGCAGGAGCCTCGGTCGGCGAAGGAGGAGGGAGCCCACCTTCCCTGAGCAACTGGCGAAATCGTTCGCTGTTTCGAAAAAACTCGCGGCACAGGTATGGGGGCGGCGCCGGCTGAGCGCAGCTGCACAGAATGCTCGCGATCGCGATCATGGCCGCCGGCCTCACCCTCACTGCGGCCAGTCCTTGGCCCTTGCGTTCTGTCATCGTGTCCTCTCGGTTGGTCGCCGTCTGATGCTGCACAAAACTGTCTGTGTTCCGTCGGCCACTCTCGGAAGTTGCACCATCTGGCATTGCACAAAACTGAGCGGTGTCCCGTCGGCCAATCACTGAAACTGCACAAACCTCATCGGTGTCCCTGACGCTGCCAGCGGAGGAGGAGGAGAAGGACGGAAGGAGGGGGGAGGACAGGGCGTGGGCCTTTTGTCATTGCCTCCGCTTTCGCGTGGTGAGGCAAGGGGGGATCGAAACGGCCAGCAGCAGCCGTCCTTCAGACTCTGCCAGAGGTGAGGGAAGGGCTTGAGGGACGAGGGGGGCGGAGGAGGAGGAGGGTAAAGAAGGAGGGAGGAGGAGGAGGACGAGGAGGAGGAGGAGGAGGAGGAGGAGGAGAAGGAGGAGGAGGAGGAGGGGGAGAAGGAGGAGGAGGAGGAGGAGGAGGAGGAGAAGGGGGGTGAAGGAGGAGGGGGCATGAGGAGGAGGAGGAGGAGGAGGAGGAGGAGGAGGAGGAGGAGGGTGAGGAAGGACGGCTCGAGCAGTCAGCATCGAGCCGACAAATCGGATCGGATCGGAGCAGGAATCGAATCGGACCGCATCGGCACGAAGCCAGCATCGAATCGGGTCGGCTGCGCTCAGACACGCAAATACCCAGACAACCAACGCTCCAATTTGCTCGATGCGTCGACCGCAAGGTCAGGACAACTTCCATATAGGGCTGGCTATTCATCCTGAATCGTTTTCGACGGTCCTGGGGACCGTTGAAGGCCCCCAAAAGCCGAAAATTGCCCATCGCTGTGCACGCATCGGGCCGCATCGGACCGCGGGGAGATGAAAATAACACCAGATCGAGCAGGGCAAGCTGGCTCGCGCGGCAAACCGTAGGCGGCAGCGGCCGCGGCGCTCCTCCGGGTCGTCGCACTCGATCGGGTCCTCACGCGCCGCCGGTGCGGAATAGAAGCCACTTGCCGCCCGCAGCCGCCGACATCAGCCAACTTCTCCCCCTCCCCCTTCTTCTTCCTCCTCCTCCTCCTCCTCCTCCTCCTCCCTCCTCCTCCTCCTCCTCCTCCTCCTCCTCCTCCTCCTCCTCCTCCTCCTCCTCCTCCATCCTCCTCCTCCTCCTCCTCCTCCTCCTCTCCTCCCCCCTCCCCATCCTATTCCTCCTCCTCCTTCTCCTCCTCGTCCTTCCTCTCCTCCTCCTCCCTCCTCCTCCTCCTCAGCCTCATCCTCCTCCTCCTCTCCTCCTCCTCCTCCTCCTCCTCCTCCTCCTCCTCGCCTCCGCCGCCGCCTCCTCCTCCTCCTCCTCCTCTTCCTCCTCCTCCTCCTCCTCCTCCTCCTCCTCCGTTTCCTCATCCTCATCCTCCTCCCCCTCCCCCTTCTCATCCTCCTCCTTCTTCTCCCCCTCCTCATCCTTCCTCCGCCTCTTCTTATTCGTAATATTGTTCGTGCGATCAGCAGTATTAGCATCATTGTTATTATTGTTGTGAGTATGAGTAATAGTACCATTCGTAATAGTATTACTCTTCGTCTTGGATATATTGTTCTGTTTCGTTGTACGTTTGGTCTTATTGTTATGAGTATGGTGATTAGTGTCAGCATTAATATTAGTATGTTTGTCGTTATTCGTATTATTCATTTTATGATTAGTCCGCCGACCCCTAGAGGCGTGTGAGGGAAAGTTTCAATATCACTCCCCTCCTCCCTCGTGCATCCCCACCTCACGTATCAGCTCCCTCCACCAATGTATAATGCAACTATTATTGACCTTCTCTTGCGAATTCCCTCCCAACCTTGCTCAACACTTCCCTTCGCCCCAAACCGATCGATACCCCCCACCTGGTCCCGACACCCTCACCCACAGAACCTCTGTCCTTGGGCCCCCCCACCCCACGATTTCTCGACCAGACACGGCCAACGCCCCCCTCCTCGCACCCCTCCTCGGCCCGACACCCCCCCCCAACGGAACCTCTGTTCTAGGGACCCCCCACTCCACGATTCTCGCCCAGAAACGGGAGGCTTCCGGGAACATGATCTCGAACGGGGCCCTCTTGGGCCTCCCTTAAGCCGTCTTGGGGGCCTCCTGGGCCGGCTTCGGGGCCTCTTGGGCCGTCTTGGGGGGTTCTGTGAGCCCCACAGGCCGACCTTTTTGGACCGTCTGGGGCCCTCTTGGGTCTCTCTTGGGCTGTCTTGGGGCTCCTCGGGGGCGTCTGGGGCACTGCGAAGACGAAGCCAGCGAGCATGCTGAAAATGTACGTTTTACGATGGAAATTGGCAGATGTTTGCCTCTTGAAGGCCCTCTCGGGGCCCTCTTCGGCCATCTTGAAGCCATCTCGGGCCCTCTGGGGCCTCGCTGAGGCTGTCTTGTGGGCCTCTTGGGCGTCCTCGGAACCCGGAAATCATGTTCCCAGAAAGGCTTCCGGGAACATGATTTCGAACGAGGCCCTCTTGGGCCTCCCTGAGGCCGTCTTGGGGGCCTCCTGAGCCTGCTTTGGAGCGGGCCGTCTCGGGGGGTTCCGTGAGCCCCACAGGACGCCGTCTGGGGCCCTCTTGGGTCTCTCTTGGGCTGTGTTGGGGCTCCGCGGGGGCGTCTGGGGCACTGTGAGGACGAAGCCAGCGAGTATGCCGAAGATGCACGTTTTACGAAGGAAATGGGCCGATGTTTGCCTCTTGAAGGCCCTCTTGGGGCCCTCACGGGCCCTCTTGGGGCGCTCTTGGGCGGGGCCTCTTCAGGCTTTCTTGACCATCTGTACGGCCCGCGTGGCCTGTCGTGGGCAACTTGGAAGCGGCCTGGGGCAGTCCCGGGGGGTCTGTGACCCCCAAAGGTTCGGGGGGGCGGCCATGGGGGATGACGGCACCGACTTTGGCCCCCCCCGGCCTAGTCTTATGTATACATATATATATATATATATATATACATACATATACATATATATATACATATATATATATATATATATATATTGTCCCAGTGTACCCCTACCTAGGAGTTGGAGCATTTAGGAAAGCAACATCAACATATACACCGACAGCTGCAGTTGTGTTGCTGTTGCTGCTGTTGTTTTGCCTTGCTGTGTTGCTATGCTATGCTATGCTATGCTATGCTGCGCTATGCTGCGCGATGCTGCGCGTTGCTATGCTGCGCTATGCTATGCTATGCTATGCTAGGGTACGCTCGGCGGCGCTGTTATGCTAGGCTATGCTATGCTATGAGATGCTGCGCTATGCTATGCTATGTTATGCTGTGCTATGCGGCGCTACGCTATGCTATGATATGTTATGCTGCGCTATGCTATGCTATGCTAGGCTATGATATGATATGATATGATGCGCTATGCTATGCTATGCCATGCTATGCTGTGCTATGCTGCGCCATGCTAGGCTATGCTATGGTATGATATGCTGTGCTATGCTATGCTATGCTGAGCTGTGCTATGCTAATCAATGCGATGCTATGATGTGCTATGCTGCGCTATGCTATGCTATGCGATGCGATGCTATGCTGAGCTATGATCTGCTATGTATGCTGTGCTATGCTATGATGTGCTAATGCTGCGCTGCGCTATGCTGCGCTGTGTTGCGCTAAGCTAAGGTAAGCTAAGCTATGCTAAGCTAAGCTAAGCTAAGCCAAGATAGGCTAGGCTAAGCTAAGCTAAGCTAAGCCAAGCCAAGCCAAGCCAAGCTAAGCTAAGCTAAGCTAAGCTAAGCTAATATGAGATAATCTAAGCTAAGCTAAGCTAAGCTAGGTTAGGCAAAGCTAAGCTAAGCTAAGCTATGCTAAGCTAAGCTTAGCTGAGCTAAGCTAAGCTATGCTAAGCTAAGCTCAGCTAGGGGAACCCAGGGGGCGCAACTGGGGGAACCGCGGGGCGGGGACTGGGGGAACCGCCCGGGGCGCTTTACACTGCCCGGCCCCTTTAAACTAAGAGAATAAGAACCCTTCTAGGCAGAGCCTAGGTAGGGAATATAGTTATATATATATATGTATATATATGTATACATATATATATATATATATATACATATACATATACATATATATATATATATAGACACACACTCACCAACTGGCCTTCAGCTTGCTTGGATCTCTTACTGGCGCGTCAGAATAGAAGACCCGGATGGCGCCAGGTTTCGTCACGCGTGTGAGAGGCATCGAAAAATCGGGCTGGGGGCTCTTCCCCAAGACCGGGTCCTCATCCCGAGTCGTCCTTCTGACGATCCCAGCGCCCAGGGAGGGGCCCCTAGCAGCTGAAAAAAGGCAGACACCTACCGCCGCGACCTTCCCACAGCGAGAATCGGTCTGAGCCCGAGAACGGGGGAGACCATCCAGGACCCATTTCCCCCAGGGCCCTCATCCCTGTGGGGCGAGCTTTTCCTCGACGGCGCAGCAGGCGGTCGGCTCTTCTGCAGCGCGGGCCGCACCTCCTCAAGCCGTCTCCCCATGCGAACCACGAAGTGGCGGCCTCCGCCGCCGTAGATGCGCGAGTGTGCCTCCTCGGCTTCCCTCAGCGCAGCGCGAAGGTCGTCGCCAGACCAGCCCTCGACGCCACTCAGCGCCCAGCGGGTCAGGCACTGCGCCAGCATCATGCGGTACTTCAGCTCGTACCCGCTTCCCGGCGCCGCCACCGACACGAGTCGTGCGCAGCGGCGGAAAGCGTCGGCGGCCTCCACGAACCTGAGAAAATTAAAAGGTACCCATACCGCTAACGCCCAGTTCTCTCCTGGGGGGTACGTTCTAACCCGAATTTCAAGGAATTCGGCGGTGGCGACGAGGGCCTCCCAGGAGGTCCAAAAAGGCGAGAACTGGGCAAGGGTAGCGGCATCGGTACAGTCGGACCTCGGCCAGAAGAACATCCCTCAAGAACATGAGACCCTCCGTCGGCCAAAACGAATGGAACATCCAAGGGTACCCTCCCCAGGATGCACAAGAGCACCCCGCAGGCACGGCGAACACTGGGGCACCCTCCCCGAAACAGACCTCGATCTGACACCTCGGTCCGACTGCACCTTTTCCTCCTCTGAGAATCCAGAGATCCGACGTCGTCTGAGAATCCAGAGATCCGACGTCGTGATGTTTTCAATGCCCGGTCCCCCGAAGTCTCGACCCATTCCCCGGGACCGGTTTTTCATCCTGAGTCGTTTCTTGACGGTCCCGGGGCCCGGGCGAGGGCCCCAAGAGGCCGAAAATCGAGGAAAGCCTCCGTCTTGATTTTGTTCAGTGCGCTGGAGGTCTGGCTTTTCCTCCCCTGAGAACCTGCCCACGGCCTCCGCGGCCATGGCGAGGCCGTGGTGGCCCCACACGAACTGCGACAGCCACAGCTCCCTCGGCTCGGGGCCTCCCCGGGGCGTGCCGGCCCCGCGCGGCGGAGGCCGCAGCGCCGCGGCGGCCTCCTCTCGGAGGCCCGGAGGTGGGCACCGGCACGCGAGCAGGGGGAAGACGATCCTACCAGGGGGAAGACGATCCTACGATCCTACGATTGAGACGAGCGTGTCCCCAGGTGAGAGATCCGACGATTGAGACGATCCTACGATCCTACGATCCTACGATTGAGACGATCCTACGATCCTCGATGGCCTCCACCAGGGGGAAGACGATCCTACGATTGAGTCGGGCGTGCCCCCCTGCAGGGGGATCTTAGAGGAAAGAAGAAACGGACTCAAACAATTGTCAAACAATACCCTGAAATACTTTAAAAACGACCAAAAAAACAACAACAACAACAACAACAACAACAACAACAACAACAACAACAACAACAACAACAACAACAACAACAACAACAACAACAACAACAACAACAACAACAAAAAACGTCCCCAGACTATGTTTTGACTATGTTTGAACATTCCCCCTGTAGAGGGACAGGCCCGACTTAATGATACGACCCTCGTCAACATGAGTCTCAAGAATGGCGGACATGCCCCTTCGAGGTCGGCGCGCCCTTCAGTGTCGATACGGCGCCCCATCCATCGTCGGGGCCAGGGCAAAGGTGGTCTGACTGGGAGCGAGTCGGAAGTTCGATGATGACCGACGTTGGAGGGGCGGCGCATACAAGTACTTCGCACTCAAAGCAACCATCTTCCCGTACACAATTCAGCTACGCAAGACATGCGTGCGGGTAAGTTTGACGAGGGTTGTAGATGATGGTGTTGGTGGTAAGCTTCTGGCGAGCTAAGAAGCTCGAAGATTACCACCATCACCGAAACCGGGATCATCTTCCCTCGATGGAGGCACACCGCCGCTAGTGGTGTTGGTGTCAACCTCTGGGCCCCCGATCCTCTGCCCTCGACAACGCGCGCCGCAGCTGCTGGACGACGGCCACCATGGCGCCCTGCCGCCCCGACCTGCGGGCCTCGCCGAACGCCGCGACACCCACCTCGAGCAGGGATCGACCTGAACAGCGCTCGCTTTGCTTTCGTGCTCCCTCGTGTGGTGCTCAGTCCGCTCTGGCTGCAAGCCGACCTCGACACGAAAACTGCCCACGAAATCGCCAACACACCATTCAGGTCGAGCCCTGACCTCGAGCTCGTCGGCCACGGGGCCGGCCTCGGCGGCCAGCGGCTCCTCCAGGACGCACCGGGGGCAACTGCAGTGGAAGCCGTAGACCTTCTGCAGGCGTTCCCGCCGCTCTCGGACCGTCTCAAAGGGGTACGCTGAGCGGGCGAAGGAACGGTGCAGAATCCCACCAGCGCTCTGGGCGAAGGTGGCTTCACGCGTTTCCTCTGCCGGCTTCCCCCTTTCGTCCTCTTCGGGTAGGGGTTTCCCCCTTTGGCTTGGGGGGGGGGCGCCGGAAGTTAAAGCGTCCACGATGGCCTCAGCGGGACGCCCGAAGAGGCCTCGAAGAGGCCCCCGAAGAAACACCCCCATAGACCCAAGGATGTACCCGAGGGGCCTCTGGCCTGCTGAGGCTCCCCGAGGTTATCCCGATGATGCCACGCTCCTCCAAGAAGGGCAGCTCCCCTGGGCATCGATCCTGAATAGCTTGGTGGGGATACACTAAGGTTTAAGAATCATCCTGTCCGCCGTCGGGGACGCCTGCCCCAGAGAGGCAGGAAAGCTTATACCCCGACTGCGGTGGCACGTCGGATCCAGGGTCTCGTAGCTGGCGGAGCTGCTCCCTCCAATCGTGGATTGGCCATGGATATCACCGCCGTCCTCAGCAGATAAGGAACCCTCCAGGGTCGGAAGCCTCCCGTGCACTTTCTTTGATCGACACCCCCAGATGGGGGAACCAAGAGGGCACCGATACCGCTACTCCCCGGACCTCTCCCAGGGTGCGTTCTGACCAGAATTTCGAGGCGAACCCAGCGGTGGCGACGAGGGCCTCCCAGGAGGCCCAAAAATGTGAGAACGAGACAGGGGTAGCAGTATCGCAAGACGAAGCCAGGACGAGGAAAGAACCGGGTGAGGATCAATCCTGAATCTCGAAGATCTGGCGGCTCTAGGAGGATGTCTCGGGCGCTGGCCGCAGGCTTATAGAGCGTTCAGAGCGTTCTGGAACGCTCTGAGAGCGTTCCGGAGCGCTCCAGAAAGGACTTATCCTGGGTAACCTTTAGTGCGCGGCCGATGGGGGGCCCTTTGGGGGCACCACCAGACGCGCAAGCCGCTGCTATCGCATCGCATTCAGCGATCGGGTGGCCCCATTGGGCCCGCACTAAAGGTCACTCCGGCGAAAGGTCACCCTCACGTGAAGCCGACGACCACCGTACCGCTCTTCGACCGCTAACATACGTACGTATGGCAGAGCTCCTCCCCCTCGGCCACTGCGACCGCGGCGCGCGCCACCAAAACCTCCGGGCCAGCCTGCCCCTGCGCCTCGCCAGTGCCAGCCTCGGAGCCGTAGGTGATGCAGACGTTGCCAAGGCAGGAGTGGTTGAAGATCGGGTGTTGCCAGAGGCGTCCCTGGACCACGGTCTCGGCTCCCTTTGAGTCCGAACAGATCCTGTGGCGTTGGGCCCTCGCTTTTAAAGAGACTGCGCCCCGCGTCACTCCTCCTCCTCCTCCTCCTCCTCCTCCTCCTCCTCCTCCTCCTCCTCCTCCTCCTCCTCCTCCTCATCATCATCATCATCATCCTGATCCTCATCCCTCCTCCCCCCTTTCCTCCCATCTCCCATCGTCGTCATCATCATCAGCAGCAGCATCATCATCGTCATCATCATCCGAATCACCATCATCAGCATCCTCGTCATCATATCATCATCATCATCATCATCATCATCATCATCATCATCATCAGCAGCAGCATCATCATCATCATCATCATCATCATCATCATCATCATCATCATCATCATCATCATCATCATCATCATCATCATCATCATCATCATCATCATCATCATCATCATCATCATCATCATCATCATCATCATCATCATCATCATCATCATCATCATCATCATCATCATCATCATCATCATCATCATCATCATCATCATCATCATCATCATCATCATCATCATCATCATCATCATCATCATCAGAATAAGCATCAGTATCATCATCATCAGCAGCAGCATCAGCATTAGCATAAGCATTATCAGCATCATCAGCATCATCATCATTATCACCACTACCACGATCACCATCATCATCATCATCAGCAGCAGCATCATCATCATCATCAGCAGCAGCATCATCATCAGCATGCTCATGTCTATTATCATCATCAACGTCACCCTCGCCGTCATTGGCATCCCCAGCATCGTCATCATCAGCAGCAGCATCATCAGCATCATCATCATAAATGTCATCATCGTCATCATCATCACCATCACAACCATCATCATCAGTATCAGTATCATCATCATCAGCATCATCATTGTCATCAGCAGCACCATCACCATGACCATCACCATCACCGTCACCAGCGTCCTCATCAGCAGCATCATCATATTCGTCAGCAGCATGATCGTCATCATCATCATCATCCTCATCCTCATCACCATCACCATCATCAGCATCATCATCGTCATGATCATCACCATCACCACCACCACCATCATGATCATCATCACCACCATCATCACAACCAGCGTCACAAGGAGCTCCGCCTCATTCGTCCCACATGCCTTGCGGTACTCGCACCCACATATAGTTGGGTCCTTCGAGAGGATAACTATTTCAAGACCCTAGGAGGCCTAATTGGGCATGCGTGCTTAAGGCGGGCGTGTGGAGTCGCTGGGCGTGCGAAAGATGTGTACGGTGGCATCCTGTAGACTAGTGCTTTCGAGCATGCCGAACCGAGATGAAGTTGGTCGTTCTGGGTACGGTCATGTTGGATATGGTCGTTCTAGGCATGCCCGAACGAGTTTAGAGCGGTGGTGTCTTTAAAAAAATCCGCCGACCCCCTGGGGTTCATCGGCGTGGGAGATGCTTCCCCCTCCCCAAACCCCTCCTCAGGGAGCCGGGTTCGGTCGATTTGGAGGGGGGGGTCTATCCAGGCCGGCCGGGGGGGTCCTTTGCCCCAGAAATTCTGCCAGGGGGGGCATCCAGGGCTTAAAAACGAACTACGGCCCCAAAAACTTCCAAAATAATCCAAAAAGGCCCCGAGTCGACGAAACATCGTCCCAAAACGCCCAAGATGGCCTCCAGACGGTCTAAGGTGCCTCCAAGACACCTCAAGAGGCGTCTAAGAGACCTCCCACGAGGGCCCCAGGAGTCCAAAATCGTTGATTTCCATATGTTTGTTTGGCTTTCTCGCCTTTTCGGGCACGCTCCAAGACGGCCCCAGAGGCCCCCAAGACCGCCTCAAGACGGCCCAAAAGCACATCGAGAAGGCCCCAAGACGGCCCAAGAGGGCCTCAAGAGGGCCCAGGGGGCCTCCAAGAGGGCCCCAAGAGGGGACCAAGAAGGGGACCACGAACTGACAATTCTAGCTTTCCGCCTGAAGAGGCGCCCGGGATGGCCCAAGAGGCACTCAAGGGGCTCCGCAAGGCCCCCACGAGACCCCCAAGAGCCCCAAAAGAGGGCCCAAGAGGCGCCCCCAAGACGCTCCAAGAGGCTTCGACGAGAGGCCAAAATCCTTGATTTGCATGTTTTTTTTCAACGGTTTTTGGCTTTCTCGCCTTTTCAAGCTTCCGACGCTCCACGAGGGCACCAGAGGACCCCAAAACCGCCTTAAGACGGCCCGTCGGGCCCCCGAGAAGGTCCTGCGACGGCCCAAGAGGGCCCGAACACGAGTCAAGAGGGCCTCAAGAGGGCCCAAGAGGCCTCCAAGAAGGCCCCAAGAGGGGCCAAAGAAGGGGACCACGAACCGAAAATCAAGCTATCCGCCCCAAGAGGCTCCCGGGATGGCCCAAGAGGCCCTCAAGGGGGACCCCCAAGAGCCCCAAAAGAGGCCCCAAGAAGCGCCTCCAAGACGCCCCAAGAGGCTTCGACGAGACCTCCCACGAGGGCCCCAAGAGGCCCAAATCCGTCATGTTTAGATGTTGTTTTCAAAGTTTTTGGCTTCTCGCCGTTTCAAGCTTCCGACGCTCCACGACGGCACCAGATGCCCCCAAAACCACCTTAAGACGGCCCGTCGGGCCCCCGAGAAGGTTCCACGACGGCCCAAGAGGGCCCGAACACGGGTCAAGAGGGCCTCAAGACAGCTCAAGAGGTCTCCAAAAAGGCCCCAAGAAGGGCCCAACAAGGGGACCACGAACCGAGAATTCTGTCTCTCCGCCCCAAGAACCTCCCGGGATGGCCCAAGAGGCACTCCAGGGGCTCCACAAGGCCCCCCATGAGACCCTCAAGAGCCCCGAAAGGGGCCCCAAGAGGCCCCAAAACAGCCCCCCAGAGGCCGCCAAACTGCCTCGGGGAGGCACCAGCGACGCTTCTCACGAGATCCCACCGCACATCCAAGAGGCTTCTGAGCCACAGTCCAGGTACGGTGGCGGGATGGGCCGAACGAATGCCACCAGATCCGCCGACCCCTGTTGGCTTGCCACAGGGGAGCCCGGCGAGCTAGATCCTTTCGATTTTGGTTTTGGTTCTTTTCCAACAGAACTCCCCCTGGGGCTTCGGCCGATCCCGCCAGAGTCCCGGAAAGGCACAAAAACCACCTCAACGACCGCAAAACATTCTCCAACACGTCGCAAGATGGCCTCTAAGATGGTCACGTTGGCCCAGGATGGCTTCCAAGATGGACCAAGGTGGCCTCCAAGTCGCCAAAGATGGTCCAAGATGGATTCCAAGACGGCCCGAGAGAGTCCAAGAGCCTTCAAGTTCGTCCAAGAAGCCTCCAAGACGACCCAAGATGGCTGCAAGATGGCCTAAGACTGGCCAAGAGGCCCCCAAGAGGCCTCTAAGACGTCCTCCAGGAAGGCCCGAGAGGGCAACAGTTATTAAATTGTCCTTAGGTTCTGAAGGATATGGGCATTTCCTTCTTGGCAGCTCTCCGACGGCCCAAGACGGCCCAAGAGGCCCCCAACATCGTCCCAAGAGCGCCCAAGAGGCCTCCAAGATGGCCCCATGACAGGCCAAGAAGCCCCCAAGAGGGCCCCAAGAAAAGCCCAAGACGGCCCAAGATGGCCCTAAGACGCCTCCAAAAGCTCACAAGAGCCCCCAAGGGGCCCCGAGCACGCCCATTCCTCACTCTCCTCCTCTTCCCCATCCTCCCCCACGTGTTCCCCGAAGGCTTTCCAAACCGATTCGGGGAACACATGTTCCGATAGCTTGGCAGGGCTCTGGCCTCGACGTTCGGCCGCATAGGCATTTCCGAAAGGACAGGGGGCGGCGGTGACTCGCCGTAGGAGTCTTCGATACAAATAGAAGCATAATTCACGCACCAGTTGAGCTGGGATGGTATGAATGCACTATTCGGATGGACGACGGGAGACCGGGCGCGAATGAGGGAGACCGACTGCGGCGTTGTCGCTGGGACCTGTGCCAGTAGTCCTTCTGGATATACACCCCCTGGACCACGTGGGCATTGTGCGCGGTTTGGGGGAAATCTCGCGCTTTGAACTTCCCGACGCTCGTAGAGGACCCGCAAGGCCGCCACGACGGCCCCACGACGGCAGCTGCGACGTCCACGACGCCCACAGAGGCGCCCAAGACCAACTCCAAAAGAAAACCAGCCAAAGGACCCAGCCGGACACTCCAAGCCCTCCGTCCCAAGAAGACCGCAGGAGATCCCACCAGAACCCCCACAAGGCTAACACGAGGACCCCACCGGACGGCATCTACTACAGCCCCAAGGGGTTGGCGGTGCGGCGTAAGCCCGAGAATCAAGAGGGAACTCAACCCAAGGTGTCCCCAGGATTCCCTGGAAGGCCCGCGGCCTCCAGAGCACCCCGCACGCGGCCCAGAAGGCCCCCGGATATACTCCAGAAATGGCGCGCGAGGCAGGAGGACGAGGACGAGCAGGAGGACGAGGAGGAGGGGGAGGAGGAGGACGACGAGGACGAGGACGAGGAGGAGGAGGAGGAGGAGGAGGAGGAGGGGGGAGGAGGAGGAGGAGGAGGAGGAGGAGGAGGAGGAGGAGGAGGGCACCCCGAGCCAGGAGCACCGCGAGCACCCCGAGCCACGAGCACCCCTCTGGCAGACCCCGAGAAGAGCGACGAGGCCAACCAGAGCCCTCCGCTCTTCTTCGCCTCGTCCAGCAGCAGCGTCCAGGGGTCCCACCACTCCTGAGGAGGCCAAGCGATCCAGATTAGGACGAGGGATTTCGTCACGTGATGCGAATTCCCCCCCCCCACCGAATCCCCCTCCTCCTCCTCCTCCTCCTCCTCCTCCTCCTCCTCCTCCTCCTCCTCCTCCGATTCGCATCACGCGACGGATCCAAGTCGCCGACAAATGCCGCTGCTCACCAGGCCTCTCCGCAGGTGCGCTCTGGCCAGAGCTGCGAGGTGCATCGAGCCGCGGCGACCAGGGCCTGACAGGAGGCCCGCGAGGGCGACACCGAGGCAAGGGGAGCGGTATCGGTGCCTCTTCCTCACCAGAGCTCCGTCTGCCGGGCGTTGGCGGCAATGATGTCCGCCAGCTGCCGCCTGTCCAGCCGCGCACCCGCCGCGGCGGCGCCACCGCCGTCGCTGTCGCAGCCTCGGCACCCAGAGCGCACGGCGCGCAGGTGCTCCAAATACCTCTTAGCATGGGGGAAACGGGTCCTGAGGAAAACGGGTCATGGACCTTGGGGCCTTCCCCCAGGACGAGATCTCCATTCTGAGCTGCTTTTTGGCAGTCCTAAGGCCCGTGGAGGGCCCCGAGGGCCCGAAAACGGCGAAAAACTCGGCGGCGAGCGAGGAGGGGAAGTGAGAAGCAGAAGGCCTTTCTGAGAACTTCTCAGTGAGAAGCCCTCTGACCTTCCGACAAGTTTGCTGCGCCTTCGGGGCAGGCTTAAGACCAATTCGCCTAAAAAGGCCGGTGGACTTCCGAGCCTTCTGAGAAGGCCCGCCCCCTCTCCCTTCCCCCCCCCCCCCTCGCCCCCGAACAGCCTCGGGGCCCGTCTCCCTCGGGACCCGCTGCGCCCGTGGCGAGCCTCTGCGCCACGGCTGCGCGCGCGACGTGCGCCGCGGCCTCGGCCGCGCTCCCGCCCGCAGGCGGGGCGGGGCGGAGCTCCTGCGGGGGGGGGGGGGCCGAAGAGGCCTGGCGGTCCCGAGCGGTGCGGCTATTTGCATCCGATGATCATTGGCGGCGCGCACAAGGGGGCTGAGGGAGGGGGGGGGGTTCTTAGAGGGAGGCTGCGTCTTAGAAGGCGCCGGCCGTACATCCATAGATGTGAGGCCCGCGCCTTCTAAGAAGCAGGGGTGCTTCTAAGAAGCCCGCCCCCCGCCCCCCACCCCCCCTCCTGCGCGTGGCTGCGACCAACGTACGCACCACCTGATCCTCGACCTGCCGTGCCGGGGCCTCCTCAGAGTCTGGCAAAGCACGGGCCGAAGGACGCCCCGGGCGCCGAGCTGCCCTGGGCACACGCCGTGGCGGTCTGGACGGCGGGCCTCTCAAATCGAGCGAGCAATGCGTGCGACTGGAGCTGAGTGCATGGCAGGCGGAGGAGCGGAGCGGGCTGCGGCGGCTGCTGCGGATGATCCTGCAGCGCCAACCTCCATGAATTGGTAGCACGAGAGATTGGTCCAAGACACTTTCGGCTGCAACGAAAAATTGGCTGTAGCCCCGGGCTCGAGGGAAGCCACCACTACGACTGGAACTGCGGAGATACTGGCACACGCGCCCCTAGAACAATGAGACGGGGGAGGCAAGGAGGAGAAGAGGGGGAACAAAACAGGAGCGAGGAGCGCGGAGACGTGCTCGGAGAGGCTCAATGCCAGGGCACAGGCACCAAACCCTGAGGGCCAGCATAGCATACAACAGTACTGAGTCGCGAAGATAGCTCACATGGGATTGCAAAAAAAACGAAGGATTGCAAAAAAAGGATTGCAAAAACACGAAGGATTGCAAAAAAAAAAAAAAACACAGTACTGAGTTGCGAAGATAGTTCACACGGTGAGGCTGCGCGCCAGGCCTGCCGTCACCCCAACGGTGGGGCCGAGGGCCGACGGTGCGCAGGACTCCGAGGGGCGAAGCGCCTGGCCAGCGCCTCAGATAACCTGCCCGCCGGTCGACGCAGAGGCCGACGCCTGGAAACAAGGATTGCAAAAAAACGAAGGATTGCAAAAAAAAACCCAGCGAAGGATTGCAAAAAAAGGATTGCAAAAAAAAAACCCTACGAAGGTTTTTTGCAATCCTACGAAGGTGTTTTGCAATCCTTCGTAAAAGATATGACCTCCAGCGAGAAAACATCGGCAGGACTAGGACATGCACGTGCAGTATGCAACAGGTCCCCAGGCGGTGCGTCCTGCGAGGAGATCTCAGGCAGCCAGAAGCCTCGCGGGCCCCGAAGCCGAGCGATGGCGCACCGTGTGGAGAGGTCTCTTGGGGCTTCGAAGTCACCGCACGGTCTGTCACCGCACCGTTCGGGGACTCCCAGAAATCGGCGGCGAGCGAGGGGGGGGGGTGAGAAGAAGAAGGCCTTCTCAGAAGGCGGCGGGGCTTCTCAGAAGCCATCTGGCCTTCCGAAAAATTGTTTGTGTCTTCGGCGAAGGCTCAGACAACTTCAGAATGCTGTGGGACTTCCAAGCCTTCTGAGCGGGCCTTCTCCTTCTCACTTCACCCCCGGACTCGCCGCTGGTCTGTCACCGCACCACTTGGGGACTCCCGAGAAAAACCGAGACCGCTTCTCCTCGCGGTATTTGTTCCTCCTCCGATCCCCACCGACGATGACGACAACGACCACGACCACGACCACGACGACGACGACCACGACCATGACCACGACCACGACGACCACGACGACGACGACGACGACGACGACGACGACGACGACGACGACGACGACGACGACGACGACGACGACGACCCGCCCGCGGACGGGGCGGGGCGGGGCGGGGCGGGGCTCCGCGAGCAGCTCGGCCTCTGCGCTCGGGCGCCGCGGCTCGCGCAGCCTCGCCTCTTGGCATGGGGGAAGCGGGTCCTGGACCCTGGGGGCCTGCCCCCAGCACGAGACCTTCATCCTGAATCGTTTTCTGAAACTCCCGGGGCCCGTGGAGGGCCCCGCCCGGGAGCCCGCAAACGGGGAAACACCTCAGAACCCATTTTCCTCAGGACCCGTTGCCCCCATGGCGAGCCTCGCAGGCGTCCAGCAGCGCTGGCCCGGCCTCGCGGCGCAGCGCGAAGGCGCCCTCCACGAGCAGCAGCTCGCCCGCGCACAGCGCCCTCGTCGCCACCAGCCCCACGCCCCGGCCCGGCAGGGCGCGCGCGGCCACGGGCCCCACGAAGGGCGCCGCGCGGGCCGATCCCTTGTCGGCTGCACACAATGATAGGCAACAGAAGTACCCCAGAACCCTTTTTGGGACGGGGTCTACGTTAGGAGGGCCAGAAACATGAGGGATAGGGGGTCTGTCCTGCAGGCGTATCAGACGAAGCCACCCATATGTTCAGGGATATCCCTCAAAAAACAGACCTAGATCAGACCACGAGTTCGTTGTGTTTTTAGGGCAAGGGCTTGTATCATGCTTCATGACACAAGAGTGACCCCTTGGCAAGAGTGACGTTTGGTGCGCGACTTTCGGGGGCCGCGGGGAGGCCCAACACGAGCGCGCAAGACACTGCCATCGCACCGCGTTCAGCCATCTTTGGACCTCAGTGTACCCGTACGCACGCACCATGAAGGTCACCCCGGCGAAAAAAAAGTAACTCTCGCACGTAGCCGACCTCGGGCCCCGCCGCAGGTCCGCCGGCGTGCAGCGCGGCCCAGTCGTAAGAGCGCTCGGCGGCCTCCTGGCTGGCGCGGCCGATGGCGTGGATGCAGGCGGCGAGGCGGACGTCGTGCAGGGCGCCCCGGGCAGGCGCCATGGCGTTGCGCGCCCGCAGCCTGCGGCCTGCGCTCCTGGGGCAAGTGGGGCCGACTCCGCCACCTCGGCCCGAGCGGCTGCCGACCTCCGCGTGGAGCACCAGAGCCGCGGCCGCCACAGCGGAATGGGGACGGAGGTCGTCGTCGCCGTCGTCGTCGTCGCCGCCGTCGTCGTCGAGGGCGACGTCGAAGCTGCCGAGGCTTTCGAGTTCATCGCTTTGGAGGCACTGGCTCTGGGGCGTTTCTGGCAGCCCCTCGCAGGCGCACGCCAGGGCGCGGCTCGGGAGCCTGCGCTGGATCCCTGGGAGCGCTCTTCATCCTTAGCCGTGCTCTGACAGCCCAAAGGCCCGGCGAAGGCCCCCGGAGGCCAAGAAGGGCAAAGCAAGTTCCGCCCGCGGTGAATTTCTCAAAAGTTTTGGAGGTCTCGGGGGCGGGGCGGGGCGCAGGTGGCGACATCCAAACCCTATCCCCCCCGCATCATCGGTTCTCTCGATTCGATGGGAGGCGGGGGTAGGCTTCAAATTTCGCCACGTGTTCGACGAGTTCGGAACCCTACCACCGCCGCTCATCGAGTTGCCTGCATCGTTGATCGGCGAGGGTAGGGCTCGGATTTCGCAGGGAAGCCAAGAGCCTCGCGCGAGCTCGCCCTGGAGGCGCTGCGGACACCTGCCTGTCAGCATTGAGGCGCCTGCCCTGGATGGGAGGCGGCGCGGGCTGCGGGAGGACTCACCCGGGAGGCAGGCAGCCAGCCATCGATCAGTGTCCCGATCGATGCCCTGCAGCCGTACAACGCTGCGCGGGTCGGCTCCGACCAGAAGGGCGGCCTGCAGCCCCTGTCCTCCGAAGGCACACTCCCTGCGCTTTTAGGCACACCGCGCGGCAACATATGACCATACGGACCAGGCCAGCCCGCTACAGCCATCGTGCTGCCACGAGGAACGCTGAAGAATGAACGGCGGAGCCTTTCTGGCCACGGCGAGCTTCTGCCAAGAGGCCTTTTTCCGACCTGGATCCCGGATATCCGACGATGCGAATTAATCGATGCGCAGCACCAGAAGTCTCGACCCGATCCGTGTTTGATTCTCCTGGGGCCCGAAACACGGCCCGGAGGGCGGAAATCTTGGAACTAACGCCAGATGAAAACAATGAACGAACGAACCGCCACCATCGCGCCGGAGCGCGTCCCTCGGGGGATGGGCGGAGCGCTCGTAGTAAACTCACCGATAGCATTGAAACTCCTTCGCCATGTCTCTCCACCATTTGCCTGAGGAGTGGCCCCAAGACCAGGGCCCCTCCCAAGCCCAAGGCAATCCTCAGTCTGCGGCGTCTTCGCGAAAACGGCGCGCATGCACCCGCCGTACGGTGCATCATAGTTGTTTTGTCTTTCAGGGCCGAAAAGCTATGCACCGCAGTATGCCTGGGTCGAGGAGCGACGACGCCTTGGGAGACGCCAGCGCGTGGCAGTGCATACAAGCCGTCCGTGGCGTCGTGACTGCACCCGGTGCAGCAGGGCCAGCAGGGGCAGCCGAGGACGGGACCGTGCGGCCGGGCCCGCCCGCCCGCGGCGCCCGGAGCTGGGGCAAACCTGGAGGCCTGGAGATGGACGGGCACAAACACCAGAGCAGGGGGGTGCGTTCACACAGGGGGAGATGATCCTACCTGTTGGTGCTGGTGGTGATCTTTCGGCCACCTGGGCAGCCCGAATACCACCACCATCACACCATCACCGAGATCAGGCACATTTTCCCTCGGCGGAGGCACACCAACGATATAGTGGTGCTGGTGTCAGCCCCGATGCCTCCGACGCACGGTGAGCGGGGGGCCATGCACGGGCAAAGCCCGGAGAGCCAGGAAGCAGGGACGGCTGAGGTCGAGACCCTATGTGGACCCGCCCTGGAAACCGTGAGCCCCCAAAAAGGTTGGCGTCTCGTCTTTGCTTCCGCCGCCTTCCTCCGACCTTCCGCCGGCGGAGCCGCCGCTGCTCTACTTCCGCCGGCTTCCGTCGAGGGCGAGACGCGTCGCAGGCGAGGCCCTTCCTGGAACGTCCTATCCTTTCGGCAGCTGGGAAACCCGAAAGGCAAGGCCAGTTCTTCAGGATCTGGTGGCCTGGCAGTGCAAAAACACGGTCTGGGAAGTCCTACATCGCCTGGGCCCAAAACAGTGGACAGCAAGAAACAGTAGGACACCACACGACGCCATAGGAAACGCAGTGTACGATCAGGAGTTCGGGGGCTAGCTGGGGCTGATCAGGGGCCCGTGCCTCCGATGACGTGTCTCTGTTCAATAGAAGGGAGAAGAACCACCCTCAGAATGAGCACCTCGACAAGCGAAGCCGTTTAGTAAAAGCACCCAAGGAGATATCGAACAGGCAGGGCTGTTTAGTAGACGCCCATGGCCAGTTAGTGAACGCCAATCATGGGGGTCGGAGTGGTTCTCCTCCCTCGACTCGAAGCGCGGTCCCTGGACCTCTCGACCCCTACCTGGGGACAGTTGTTTCATCCCAGACCTCTGGTTGACGGCGCCAAGGGATCCCGAAACGTGGCCCCTGGAGGACAACAAGTGCTGCGACGTATGCTTCGATACGCTCTCGAGGCACTCGATACGCTCTCGATGCGCTCGAGGCACTCGGACGGACGACGACGCTTCGATGCGCTCTCGAGGCACTCGAGGCCTGAGCACGAGGGGCGAGCCATGCGGAGACCCGAGAGACAATGAGCGGGGCCAGCCAGCATCCCGCCAGGCCAGGGCAGGGGGCCAGACAGAGGAGAGAGGGCACGAGAAAGGGGGGGGGGTAAGGAGTGGGGGGAAGCAGACGGACCAAGCCACCCCGAAATTGCACGACATGGTGATCAGAAAACGGGATCGGATGAATACGTTGGCAGCGATCTTGGTGTAGAGAGAGGGAGGAAGAGGGATAGAGAGGGAGACAGAGAGAGAAAGAGAGATCAAAAGAAAACTGTTCGCGGGCCAGCGACGTGTTGTCTACGCTGTCTCTACATCGCTGTCTGTGTCTTGGCAAACAGGCGACTCTGTCAGAGGAACCAAAAGCGGCAGAAACATGAACTTTCGACGGTCCGCGCGGATTTCTTGGACCCGCGCTGGGTCCCCCTCCTTGGCGTGCGGAGCGTGCCAGGGGCGGCGCTGGAGGCGCCGCCAGGGAGGCCCAGCGCCGATCCAAGAGATCCACGCGAAGCTTCGAAGGTATATGTTTATGCCGTTGTTTGCTCCTCGCCATGTGTCGTCCTCCATCCCTGGAACCCGCAAGCGCTTCCCAGCGCGGTGGACGTCCAGCACGTCGGCCGGCTCGCCGCCCTCATCGGTCGCCATCCCGGCAGCTGCTGCTCCTCCTCCCCCGCCGACGCCGACGCCGTCCGGCACCGAGGGCCGCTTCAGCGTGGGCGTTCCGTTCGTCTGTGCGCGAACGTCCGCGTCACGCTCCTGCCGGCGACGCGCGCGCGGGGGGGGGGACTCGGAGGGGGCGGGCCTCTCCAGAGAAGCGGAGGGCCTCTCTGGCCTTCTGAGAAGTCTCTGGGTGAGCCTCCCTCGGAGACGCAGCAACCTGACGGTGATGGCATTGGATGAGGAAACCTTCGATAAGGAATCCAGGGTCTGGAAGCCAGTGGAAAACCAATCGTGGACTGGCCATGGATATCACCGACACCCTCATCAGATAAGGAATCCCCGAGGGTCTGAAGCCTCCTGAGCCCATTCCTTAACGAATACCCCCATCGTATCGGAAGGCACGAGGGCTTCTGAGAAGTCCCGCCAACTTGAGAAGGCCTGCCTCCTCTCACTGCACCCTCGGGCGCGCCGCCGATCCTGGCGAGGCGTCTTCGCGCAGATGGCGGGGTGGAGGGGGGGAGGACCGGGCGCTCGCTCCGGGGGCCTTCCTGGAACCACTCGCTCCACTCACGCGTCGATGCCGCGTCTCACGTCCGTCGATTCGAATCGAACTCGAGTCGAGCCTGCGTCGAGCGAGGGTGAAGCTAGACTCGAGCCAGAGTCGAACTGATCCGTCAGGTGGGCCCCAGGCAGGTCCCCCAAGCGAGCATCTACGGAGGGGGTCTGGGAGGATGGGTAGAGTCATCGTACTACCAAGGGGAACGCAAAAATGGAACGACTGGGCCTTTCTGGCCACGGCGAGCCTCGGCCACGGAGAAGCTTCCAGACCTGGATTTGAGAAGAGCCCAGCCCGGAAATCTGAGCACCTCACCCGAAGTGGCCAATGTTTTGACGCCTTGACTGTAGGGTGACTGGAAGGGGAGCGAGGGGGAGGGGAGGGGGGAAGTCGGAAGCGTCCAAGAGGGGTGCGTCCAAGAGGTGCGTCCAATGGCCAGCGTCACGTGCGCGGCCGAGGGGGGGGGCCGGGAGGGGAGGGTGGGCGGCCGGGACCCTCGGCCGCGCAGGAAGAGACCGATCGTGGCGGAGGGAGAGGGCGGAGGGCGGGAGGGTGAAGGGAGGGGGTGGAGGGGAGGGGGAGGGAGGGGAGGGGGAGGTGGAGGTGGAGGGGGAGGTGCGCGTGCGCGCGCGGAGGGGAGGTGGCGGGGGGGAGGGGGAGGTGGAGGTGGAGGGGGGAGGTGGAGGTGGAGGTGGAGGTGGGGAGGGGGAGGTGGAGGTGGAGGTGCGCGTGCGCGCGCCTGGTCAGATCCTCGCCTGGCTGGAGCAGTGGAGCAGTGGTTGCCCTCCTCCCAGAGCCCCTCGAATCGCAAAAGGATCACGACGGGAAGTTCTTCCCCCTTCTCGGCCTCTGTGGGCCCTCTCCGGGGCCTCGGGGACCACAAAAACCCGACTCGGGGTGCAAAGCCGGTCGTGGGGAATCTGTCGAGACCTCTGGGGGTCGACGTCATGAGCAAAAACATGACGACGGGGAGGAGGAGGGCGAGGAGGAAGGAGGAGGGCGAGGAGGAAGGAGGAAGGCGAGGAGGAAGGAGGAAGGCGAGGAAGGAGGAAGGCGAGGAAGGAGGCGAGAAGGGTCTGGGTTCCTCCACCTGCTCTCCTTATATTTTGTTCGCGGCGTCGACTGACCCGCGACAGATCACTGAGATGCATACTCGGAGCTTCTCAAGAAGCGTCGGAGGGGCGTCACCCCCGCCGACAGCCCCACAGCGACCCCCGTCGCGGGCAGCCATCGCGCGGCGAAGGCGCTCCGACCCCCGTCGCGGCGCGACGAGGAGGCGAGATTGACCAGTACCCCCCACGTGTATAAAGAAACTCGGAGCACGCAGTCGAAGACTCCCCCGCATGCAGATCCAGACGGGGCCTCGCCCCCCCCCGGGAAGATCCTCAGCGTGCGCGCCCGCAGCATGTCCACCAGAACGTGGGTCGAGAGCAGGGGCCCCTGCACCGAAGGCCCGAGGCCCCGTGGAGAGACCCACAACGAACAGCACTGCTGGCTACCTACCAGACCACCCCAACCCCACGCCGAAGACCCGAGTTTGACCCGAATTTAGGGTTGGGGGGGGTACTCCAGATTTCGTAAGAAAGGGAGGGGGGTCTCATTTCGGGGGGGGGTCTCTTCCAGGCTATCTTGGAGGGCCTGGGGGGTCTGGGGACGATGTTTTGGAGGGTTCTCCCACGGGGGAGGTCTGAAATGGCTTGTCTTGGAGGGTCCAGACCCCCTCCCTTTTATTACGAAATCTGGAGTACGGGTTCCATGTGTTTCTTCAATGTTCCCCGACCCCCACACACACACTGGAAATGGAGGGCAAACTGAGGCCTTCGGATTGGGTTGGGGTGGTTTGGTGGGTGGTGAATTGCAGGCTGGACAGCCCAAAATGACGAAGAACACAAGGGGACTCCACCAGAGGGATGGGAGCGACGCGCCATTCTGAACGACGGTGGCAAAGGTTTCGAGCCTGAAATGTGGCCAACGCTGCAGCGGGGAAACCGTTTCTGAGAAGCCAGAAGCCCTCTGATCACAGCATCAGCAAAAAACGGTTGCCGGGCCGCGCGGATGTCTTGGATCCGAGCGGCGCCCCGCCCCCTTGGCGCGCGGAGCGCGCCAGGGCCCAAGCGCAGATTCAAGAGATCTGCTTATGCTGCTCTTCTTCTTCGATGATTGAAGCATCAGGGAGTGCGGGTGCTGCCGAGTTCTCCTCGGCCCGACCCACCCTGGTCCTCGCCGTCGGTTGCTGGCGCAGCAGAACTCAGGATCTGTTTGCCTGGTCGTTGCTGGGAAACTCTGGTCCACCCCCCGCGTCGCCGGCCTGGCGGGGGGCGAGGCGGGAACAAACCCGGCCCTGGGGTCGAGAAGCTGACACCGACAGGAAGGCACGTGCAGAGAAGGCAAACCACATCCTGGCCACTACACCAGGGTTCTGGCCGTCGCACGGAGGCTACGGTCAGGGCCCCGTCACGCAAGAGCTCTGGTCCGTCGTCCCGCGTGTGGCCACCGCCGCGCCGACCGGAGGAAGAATAGGAGGGAGGAGGGAGGAGGACAGGGGAGGAGGAGGAGGAGGAGGAGGAGGAGGAGGCGGGACGAGGAGGACTAGGAAGAGGGAGGAGAGAGGGAGGAGGAGGAGGGAAGAGGAGCAGGAGGAGAGGGAGGAGCAGGAGGAAGAGGGAGGAGGAGGAGGAGGAGGAGGAGAAGGCGGAGCGTACACTGAGGCGAGTCCCACAGTACCACAATTACGTACCGTCCTTCTCCCCTAGGCCGTCTGCACGTGCTCAAGCCTGGATGAAAAAATGAAGCGAAGAGGGCGGCAACATGGGGAGGTGGCTGACCAGCTTGCTACTGAACAGTGGCTCCTGCTACTGCTATACATCACGTGTCGGGGCCCATCAGTCGAGGGGGGTGGCCTCAAGTGTCCAGCCTCACCTGCTTTTCGATCCGAAGACGAAAATGAACGCGAGCTGCTGCTGCTGCTGTTGCTGCTGCTGCTGCTGCTGCTGCTGCTGCTACTGCTGCTACGACTGCCACGCTCAGAGGCGGCATTCAGGATTACCTCCGCCTGGCCAGACCGAGGAGGCGAAGAAGGAAAGGAGGGAGGACTGGACAGGCGACTGCAACTCACCGATCCCTCCTCCCCGCTCCCCTGGCTCAGCACATATACAATCGAAAGGCAGCCTTGAGGACCTGTTTCGAGATCTGCCCACGCCCAGCTGAACTTCCCGAAGAGGAAGCCGAAGAGCGAAGCGGGCAGCTTCAAGCAGGCCCCTTTAATCTGCACGACAGCCGCCGGCTTGCCGGACTTGCTAGCGATCAACAGATGGATGTTGTTCACGCCATCCTTAGGGGTCTTGGGGGGCGAATCCTGAAAATGTGACAGCTCAATTGAATCCCTACCGCACGGCATCGCGACTACCAGCTGGGCCCTCACGAAGTAGCCGAAGGTAAACGAGACGACTGCAACGGGGATCAACCGATGGGAATGATATGTTGCAGCGCAAAATCCGGCGCCAGATCCAGAGACAGCTACCCTCTCAGCAACTCCAGCAGAGCCTTAGGTTTTAAGAGCCTCGTGTGTCCAGAATCTTGCTCTCCAGCAGTCGCTCGTGTATTGGCCCACCTGATCTTCGCGTGAGCGGCATCCAAACAGACACATGGTCACCCGCTGCATGCGGCAGTGTCTTGTCCATCCACCAAGCCAACTTTTGAAAACAATCACAGCCCATGACTGCGGAAAGTCCACTGCCATCTTCGTCATTTCATTTAAATCAAATCGATGTGGCTGGAACCCATCGTGAACACGCAGACGATTGGTAATCAGCTGGCAAACGGTATTCGGGAAGACGGCCCTCAAGACCAATTGATATAATAACTTCTGCTGCTTCCGAAACTTGCCAGGGTCAGGTATGGCCTCGGCTCCGAAGATCAACTCGGCAGCTTCAGCGGTGGCAAACGTGCCGCCCCAGTTGGGAATACCGGAGCGACGCTCGCGCACGATTTCGCTCTGCCAGCGAAGGCCTTGTGATCCCACCGAAGCAGGCATAGCATGAAGAAAACCCGACGCACCGCAGGAGGATAAGGCTCGGGAAGGGACAGGTTGTACAACGCCTTACTGGAGATCTGCCGCCGAAACGCTCGACATGCCAAACTCCCACCGGCCTGCAGCCGCGGATTGCCAGGGAAACCATAAGCAGCGCTTTCCAGGAAGACTGGCACCAGCCCACCACGAGCGCGGGTCGCATCGACAGAATCTTCTCATCGTTGGGCACTGTCTGAGACCTTCCTAGAGGCGCGTGTTCTCTTGGAGCCAGAAGAATGTGCAAAACCTCTTCCAAATGACGTCCCTGTGGTGGTGTCCTGGGCCCTGAGAGACGGAACCGTGGCATCCAGAGACCGCCCGCTTCCGCGGGCAGTTGTTCAGGACCCGTTGGTTTCTCAGATGTTCGTTGAGCATGAGGAGAATGCGTGCCTTCCGATGCTCGAAGGGGGGCACCTCGTCTGCTTATCCAAGCCACACTGTGTCGTCAAGCTGCTGCTCTTGCCACGCGTTACCTTGCTCTCACGACTGCTCCTTCCTACCTCCTTGTCGTTTCGTGCTCAGATTGCCAGGTAAATGTCAAGGGCGGCGCGGAGGACTGATGTACCGCTTACCCGCGCATCACTTGCAATGTACCCCGGGGTTGGCCAGTCCTCGGAAATTTCTGACCAAAGTATCGGCTTTCGGATTATCCAGTAAGTTCCACGACCTGTTCACCCACCTCCAGAGACGGCAAGCCCATACAAAGAGAAAACAATTGGAGGACGAGGTCTCTGCAGAACCATCCCCTGGATGTAGGTCTCGCTTGCTCGGGCAAAAGAAAGCGCTGGCTCGGCAGTGCCAACTCTGGAACCCTTTAGCCAAGCGTAAGTATCTCATGAAGGTCACAGGCTCTAGCAACCCAACGCTCACTAGTCATGGGAGCCCGTCAGGGATGACACCTAACCTGGCTGGGAATTGGGGCCCTGTGTTCTCCGCAGCCTCGGAAGCCCCCCAAATTGGCGAAACGCAC
The DNA here is from genome assembly GCA_963575745.1 of Prorocentrum cordatum. Taxonomy (NCBI): domain Eukaryota; class Dinophyceae; order Prorocentrales; family Prorocentraceae; genus Prorocentrum; species Prorocentrum cordatum. The sequence continues at coordinate 21,469 of CAUYUJ010021092.1, read as the reverse complement.
TGCTCCCGCTTCTCGCACGACATCGCCTTCCCCGACCATACCCGTGCTCCTGATGCTACGAGATTCCTGAAGACATCTGGATGGCCTGCATCTGGCCTTGATGGGCTCCCTCATCGCGTCTGGGAAGCTGGACGAAGTCCATGGGCTTTGCTGGCAGTTCTTCGCCATCTTTGTCGAGGCGGGTCCCTGACAGCGGCCTTCCTTCCCAAGCCATCAAAGGAACAACAACGGGAAATTGAAGAGAGAGCGGTGTCACGGGATGCGGCAAACGCTCGTCTGCTAGGGCTGAAGGATCCGTTCAATAAAATAGCGACAAGGGTCCTGAACGGCAAACTCCAGACTGTGGTCCAGAAAACGGGTGCTGTGTCGCAAAACGGGTTCACTCAGCATCGGGATGTCCTAACTAGTATGGTGGGTCTCGATCTGCTGGCGCGAAATGCGAGTGCATGATGACGGGACCGAGCGGATGGTGTGCCGCCCTTGCTGTCGTTCGACATCGCTCAGGCGCTCGTATCGGTGAGGCAGGCGTGGCTATTCATGTGTCGTCCTCGGCTTCGGCTCCCTCCCGCTTTCCTTCGTGCTGTCGCGGGTCTGCATATGCTTTGCAATTGCTGGTTCGGTGGGCAAGCTCTAATTATGCCTCTACTTCATGATGAGCGGGGTCCTCCAGGGGTGCCCCCTAAGCGGTTCTCCCTTCGTCATCACGTCCAACCCGTTCCTGCTCGATACAGAAGCCTTCCCTGCAGATGTCCAGGGTCTCTCTTGGCTGTATCCGTGCATGTGAGAGAATTTGAAAACACGCGGCATGCAGATGAGATCAAGTTGTGCGCAAGCTCCGCCGACAAGTTGTCCATCGTGCTGGAGGCGCAGATAAAAGAGTTATCCATCGTACGCCTACACTTAAAACACCGATAAGACAGAAGGGACGGACAACAGAGAATGGGATGGAGAATGTGCCCGTTCAGGCTGGCAAGTGATGAAAATGATGGGGGGCTTGGATGGTTTCAATTACGTGGGCAAGGCAATAGTTGCGAGTCTGAAGAACCGTAAACCTGTTCAGTTGGGGCAGAGGTCCCAGCGGGCTTAGCGCAAAAACTCGTGAATACAGATCAAAAGGTATCCTTGCGATTGCGGCTCAAGCTAGTTCAGCCTGTCATTACACCAACGTTGCTATCAGGAATATCAGCCGAGGCTGTGACAAAGCAGCAAATTTAATCATTGGACGTGCTTCAAAACAAAATGCTTCGCTTGATTGTTAGTTGGAAACGTCGTGAAGATGATGAGCGGGCAGATACGATGAGAAGAATGAGGGACAATGTCGGCCATGCGATGCAAATCTTCCCGATTCAAACATGGAGTGAGTTATTTTGTCGTCGTCGGTTCAGATGGCCAGCGTAGCTGGAGCCACAATTTGGAGTCCACACTACACGCACGGGACCACGCGGTCGCGCGGACGCCATCCGCCGAGATGGGACGACCGCCTTCAAGGGTTCGCCCGTGATTTCTTGCATACTGTATCACATTGGTCTGGAATTTTACAGGAACGTGATGAAGATGCATTGGTGGAAAATTGGATTCATGCGTGAAAACCACCCACCCCCCTTTTTCCTCTCCCCCCTTCGTAGGCACAAAATGTGCTCTCCCATGCGCACGTGCACGCTTTGCCCGGTGCGCTGTAGCCTCGCCTGTTTACGAACCAACCCTTGTGGTTTGACCCGGCCTCTATCTGCAGATGGCACCTGTTCAGTGGTGTGGAAACGTCGAGGCTTCCGTGGAGTGGCTCGGACTCCAAGCCAACGGCCAAACTAGCTGCCCCGCCCCTGGAGCTCAGCAAGTGCCGTACCATTCCTCTTCGCGGTCCGCGAACTGAAACGATCATCCATAGGCTTCGTGCAGCCGTAGTCGAGGCTGATGAAGATTGGATGGCTTTCGAGATTGTGCAGTCGTGCACGTATCTTGGATTTGTTACCGGCCTGGCGCAACAGTGGCCACGCAATGGGAAGCTGCTAATATCAAACATCATCTTCGTGCAATTGCAATTTCTGGTGAGGGTTAGATGCTCGTTCTGGGGACCTTCTTGGAGCCACTCGCTCTTCTCGTGCGTCGAAGCTGCGTCGCACATCCGTCGACTCGAGTCAAACCTGAGTCGAACTTGAGTCGAACCTGAGTCGCACCTGAGTCGAACCCGAGTCGAACTTGAGTCGAACTTGAGTCGAACTGGAGTCGAACAGATCCACTAGGTGGACCCCAGAGAGGTCCCCGAAACGAGCATCGAAATGAGGGCCCCCCGACTGCATTGGCATGTCAGTTATATCGAGAACGGTCTGCACCCACTCCCAGCTACATCATGCAGCTGGTCCGGCTACCATGGGAAGCTGCACAGCAACAAAGGCACCTGGCCGCCCGATCACTACGCAGCCCCAGCTCGAGGCTTAAAGATGCCCGACGTTCTCCACCTCGACGATTGGAGCGGCCCAGCTACCCCACCGGTGCTTCCTATGGGAGCCGTTGCCTTGACACGACCTGCACTGATCACGTGTTCCGCACGGCGCTGGCAGCTGGTGCGGCACAGAAAATTGATCCAGGATCATGGCCAATTCGGGGACTGGGCCCCAGCTCGGCTGGAACCGCCACTGCGGAGGAGGAGGAGGAGGACGGACGGGGAAGGCGAGGGGCCCAGAGGGCACCGAGCGGCCGCGAGCGAGGCCGCCGTCCTGGGCCGCGGCGTGCCACAGCCGCCGCAGCAGCACCTCCGCGCACGGCGACAGGTCCCACAGCAGCGCCAGGCCGCCGGCGTCCGGCGCCACAGCGGCGGCGGAGGCGATCTGCTGCACGGCCCGGGCAGCAGGCCAGAGGAGGCGGCCACCCAAGAGAGGGGGAAGCCGGAGGGGGAAGTCGTCGTCGAGGGCGAGGGCGAGGGCGAGCGCGAGGGCGAGGGCAAGGGCAAGGACGATGACGACGACGACGATGACGACGACGACGACGACGACGACGACGACGACGACGACGACGACGACGGCGACGACGACGGCGGCGACGGCGGCGAGGCGGGGCCACTCAAGTAAGTGTCGACATCCGAGACCTGCCCCCGCCAACCCTCGAAACTCCTGGACCGATGGGAGGCGGGGCTAAGGTTCGGATTTCGACACGTGTTCGACGAGCTTCGAACCCTAACCCCCGCCGCCCATCGAGTTACGGCCAGGCCTAGGACAGAAGAACATCCTCCAAGAACATGGGACCCTCCGCCTGCCAAACCGAAGAACATTCGAGGGTACCCTCCCCCAGGATGCACAAGAACATCCAACAAGCACGGAGAACATTGGGGTACCCTCCCCGAGCCAACCTCGATCTTACACCTCGGTCCGACCGTACTGGAATCATTGATCGGCGAGGTCAGGTTGCGGATTTCGCCGCCGATCCAGAAGAGGGGTCGAGAGGTGTCGCCGCCCAGAGGGGGCGGGTCTTCTGGGAAGGCCCGGCAGGACTCGGACCTTCTGAAAAATCTTCTGGGCCTTCTCCGAAGGCAGAGACGGCTTCTCGGAAGGCCGGAAGGCTTCCAATGAGCCCCGCCGCCCTCTGAGAAGGCCAGCGCCTTCTGGTTCCCCCCCCCACCCCCGCGGCGCGCCACCTCGTCCCTCGGGAGTGGGCACACCCCCGGTTAGAAAAAAATGCCCCAGCCGTCCTGTGCGGGCGGGCTCTCCGTCAATGCCCGAGACTCCAGCGGGGGGGTCGCCGCCTCATTCCCCAAATTTCCGACGGTGAGGCGTTTTCCACCTGGGCGCTCTGTTCAGGAGTCCGGCCGCAGGGGCCCCGCTTTCTCCCCAGGAAGGCTCAGGAATGGATTTCAGGCAAACAGGAATGGACCTCTCAGGCCGCGCATCTGGAACATCGCACCATCGCATGCCTGGGTTCAGAAAAAGAATACAAGTCACAAACATACTGGTCACACAGTGGGGCGATGGAGGAAATCAAGGGAACTCTTCGAAGGCGACTTCAGACCCGACTACTTCGCCGCTGCGAAAATTAGACCAACATTCAACATTTCCCGATTGGCGGTGAGGCCCCGGTATAATGTTTTCAACGGAGGACATGTTGAAAGGGGCCCATCAGACGACGGGGCCTCAGTGCAATGTTACCAGGGTGCGTCTCTCTGCTTCGTATAGCGCAGGCACTTCCACGCAGCTTAGATTTCGGACCAGGGGAGTTCGACTTCAGTCGAACACCTTCCGTCAAAAAAATGGGTTGGGCGGAATCGCCATGCCGACTCCAGGCCGACGGGTCGAAATCAGGTCGACATAGTGGTTTTTGACCGGTGGCGCCCCGAGCGAAAACACACTTTCGACATTCCGGGCTGCCGAACTTAAACTCTGAAATGTCAGGCTGGTTACACGAGTCGAAACGAGGATTCCGCCTGAGACTTCAAGCAAAAACAGATTCGACCGAAATCCAAGTTTTTGAGTTCGTAGTCGAAATGGCGATTCTGACAAATACTCCCTCCAGCGCCGAAATCGAAACCCCTTCGGTTCAAAGTCGAAATGGAGATTCCGCCCATGAGCTCCTCCAAATCCCACGGTCCCTTGCAAATTCGAAATCGAAGTGGGGGCGCACTGCTCCTCAAGAGCTCTTGCGCTCAATGGAAAGTTCGATTTGGTCTCAGCGGCCCCTACTGTCAGCCCAGGCCAGGAGCGCGGTTGCCAAGTGGGCAGCACAGTTGACCATAACTCGCCTGAGATCCCAGTGGCCCGCATTGTTGACATGAGCGTTTGTTTTGGTCTCGGCGGCCCCAATTGTCAGCCGACGAGCGCGGTTGTCAAGCGCGCAGCACTATTGACTATAAATCGCGTGAGATCCCAGAGGGCCCGCATGGCTGACATGAGCGTTTGTTTTGGTCTCAGCGGCCACTACTGGAAGCCGCCGAATTCCGGTGTCAAATGCACGACACTGCTTGCAATGCGACCGTAACTCGCCTGAGATCTCATCTTGAACATCACACCATCGGATGTAGAGGTTCAAAAAATAAGACATTTCATAGATATAATGATCACCCAGTGGGGTTATGAAGGAAATCAAGGGGATTCTTCGAAGGCTACTAGGACCCGACTACTTCGCCGCTGCGAAAGTTCGGCCGAAATTTAACTCTTCCCGTTCGACGATGGGGCCCCAGTATACCTTGTCAACGGAGGGCATGGTGAAACGGACCCGTTAGGCGACGGGGCCCTAGTACAATGTTGCCAGGGTGCGACTCTTTGCTTCGTGTAGCGAAGGAATGTCCACACAGTTCGGATTTCGGACCAAGGGGGCTTAACTTCACTCGAACACGGTTTTTGAAGAAGTGCTGGGCGGAAACGCCATGTCGACTTCGGGCCGATGGGTTTCGACACCAGGTTAAAATAGTTTTGATTCTGGGACGTCCCGAGCGAAAACCACAATTCCTACGTTTTCAGGCTGCCGACTTTGAAATTTCAAATGCCGAAGTCGAGACAACGTTTCTTCGCGAGACTTCATGGGGAAAACGAGTTCGACCAAAGTCAAAATTTCTCTATTCGAAGCCGAAATGGCGAGTCTGCCCAACACTTCCTCTAAAGCAGAAGTCGAAACCTATCGGTTCAGAGTCGACATGGCGATTCCGCCCATGAACTCCTCCAAATCTCAACTCCAACCTTTTCGAGTTCGAAATCGAAGTGGGGGCGCCTTGCTGCTAACAGGCTCTTGCGCGCAATGGCGTGTTGGTCCCTGCCCTCCATTGGAGCCTTCGTTCGGCATTGTCTTGGTAGAGCCACGAAATGGGTCAAAATTTTCCTAGCGGTGCGCCAGTGCTGATTCTATAATCTCCCAAAAGTTGCATCCCACCCAAGAGGGGGAGCCATCACCATATCCCAAGAAGAAGAAGAAGAAGACACGCCATGAACACTTTTCGAAGGTGGGCGCGGATTTGTTTGATCGGCGCTGGTCCCCATGGCCGTGCGCCAAGGAAGGAGGTCTAGCGCGGATCCACGACCTGCGCGGACCTCCGAAAATTCGTGTTTATGCAGATGTTGCTTCCTCTGCTCATCCAGGAGACGGACTGGGACCCCCCAGCACACCCCTGGGACTCCCAGGGACGCCCGAAGACATCCAGAACTCCTCGATCCTCGATCTTATGTTGCATCCTCGGGGGACCTATTCTGCGTCGAATTCGTGTCGGATGAACGTCGACTCTGCGTCGAATCCGTGTCGAACATACGTCCGACACTAGAGACGGGGCGCTAAACACAGGACAGACGAGGTCCCCAAAAGTTGCAGCGTAGTCCATCCGATCGCCTTCTGGACACTCCAACTCCAGAGGGGGAGCCCTCCACCCCCCAACTTGGACGCCCGAGTTATCCGGGGTAACTCGGGTCCGGGGTAACTCGGGCTCGGATTCCCGAAAAACTAACCCGAGTTAGCCCTGACCCGAGTTACCCCTGATGATTCGGGGCTCTGGACGCCCGAGTTATCCGGGGTAACTCGGGTCCGGGGTAACTCGGGTTCGGATTCCCGAAAAAACGAACCCGAGCTAGCCCTGACCCGAGTTACCCCTGATGATTCGGGGCTCTGGGCGCCCGAGTATCCGGGGTAACTCGGGTCCGGGGTAACTCGGGCTCGGATTCCCGAAAAAACGAACCCGAGTTGAGCCCTGACCCGAGTTACCCCTGACGATTCGGGGCTCTGGGCGCCCGAGTTATCTGGGGCAACTCGGGCCCGGGGTAACTCGGGCTCGGATTCCCGAAAAAGGAGCCCGAGATCGCCCTGACCCGAGTTGCCCCTGATGATTCGGGGCTCTGGGCGCCCGAGTTATCCGGGGCAACTCGGGCCCGGGGTAACTCGGGTTCGGATTCCCGAAAAAGGAGCCCGAGTTCGCCCTGGCCCGACTGAGTTACCCCTGATGATTCGGGGCTCTGGGCGCCCGAATTATCCGGGGTAACTCGGGCCCGGGGCAACCCGGGCTCGGATTCCCGAAAAAGAAGCCCGAGTTCGCCTTGACCCGAGTTGCCCCTGATGATTCGGGGCTCTGGGCGCCCGAGATATCCGGAGAAACTCGGGCCCGGGGTAACTCGGGCTCGGATTCCCGAAAAAGGAACCCGACTAGCCCCTGAGCCCAGTTACCCCTGATGATTGTCGGGGCTCTGGACGCCCGAGATATGCCGGGGTAAACTCGGTTCCGGGGTAACCTCGGGTCGGAATTACCCGAAAAAAAAAAACGAACCCGAGCTAGCCCTGACCCGAGTTACCCTGATGATTCGGTGCTCTGGCCGCCCGAGATATCCGGGGTACTCGGTCCGGGTAACTCGGCTCGGATTCGCCCGCCGTCCTGCACAGTTACCCTGAGACCCGATGACCCCTGCTGATTCGGGGCTCTGGACGCCGTAGATATCCGGGGTAACTCGGTCCGTGGTGACTCGGGCTCGGATTCCCGAAAAACGACCCGAGCTAGCCCTGAACGCCGATTACCCCTGAGATTCGGGGCTCTGGACGCCCGAATTATCCGGGTAATCTCGGGCCCGGGGACACTCGGGCTCGGAATCCCGAAAAACGAAACCGAGTTAGCCCTGAACCGAGTTACCCCTGATGATTCGGGGCGCTGGGCGCCCGAATTTAATGTGGTAGTTCGGGCCCGGGGTAACTCGGGTTCGGAATTCCGAAAAAACGAACCTGAGTTAGCCCTGACCAGTTAACCCCCTGATGATTCGGGGCTCTGACGGCCCGAGATATCCGGGGGTACACTCGGGTCCGGGGTAACTCGGCTCGGATTCCCCGAAAAACGAACCCGAGCTAGCCCTTACCCGAGTTAGCCCTGATGATTCGGGGCTCTGGACGCCCGACTTATCCGGGGTAACTCGGGTCCGGGGTGAGTCGGGTCCGGAATCCCGAAAAACCAACCCGAGCTAGCCCTGACCCGAGTTACCCCTGATGATTCGGGGCTCTGGACGCCCGACTTATCCGGGGTAAGTCGGGTCCGGGGTGAGTCGGGTCCGGAATCCCGAAAAACCAACCCGAACTAGCCCTGACCCGAGTTACCCCTGACGATTCGGGGCTCTGGACGCCCGACTTATCCGGGGTAAGTCGGGCCCGGGGTAACTCGGGTCCAGAATCCCGAAAAACCAACCCGAGCTAGCCCTGACCCGAGTTACCCCTGAGATTCGGGCTCTGGACGCCCGAGATATCCGGGGTAACTCGGGTCCGGGGTAACTCGGGCTCGGATTCCCGAAAAACGAACCCGAGCTAGCCCTGACCCGAGTTACCCCTGATGATTCGGGGCTCTGACCAACGGTCGGGAACTTCCGCTGAAGCAGCGTGCCGCGGCGGCGGCCTCGGCGACACGCCGTGCCAAACGAGCGGACAGCGTGCCGCTCCGCTCGGCGGGGCGGAAGGCTGCGAGAGGCTCGGGATGTTCACGCTCGGGGACCGTGAGCCTCCCCCCCCCGGCGTTGCCTCGCGGCTTCCCGGTCATAGGAGGAGGTGGAGGAGGAGGAGTAGGAGGAGGATGGTGAGGATGGTGAGGAGGAGGAGGAGGAGGAGGAGGAGGGAGGAGGGGAAGGAGGAGGAGGAGGAGGAGGAGGAGAGGGAGGAGAGGGAGGAGGAGTAGCCTCGGGTCTCTGGCGGCCGCTCGGGACGATGCGGGCCCCCCTGGACGCCTCTGGGGCGCAGCGCAGCTGCTGGAAGACGTCCCGAGGCCGGCAGGCCGCCGAGGGCCCTCCAAACCATCCGAAAAACTGCGAGCCTCTCGTCGTCGTCGTCGTCGTCGTCGTCGTCGTCGTCGTCGCCGCCGTCGTCGTCGTCGTCGTCGTCGTCGTCGTCGTCGTCGTCGTCGTCGTCGTCGTCGTCGTCGTCGTCGTCGTTTTCGTCGTCGTCGTCTTCGTAGTCGTCGTCGTCGCCTGATTTGCAAAAACTGCACCCCCCACGAGTGGTGACCCTCCTGGCACTGCCCCAGATGGTCACGAGGCCCCGGCCGACCAGCGTGCGCTGCACGGCCGGCGGCACCTGCAGGATCCGACAGACATCCCCGAGCCTCGACCTCCCAGGGAGAGCGCTTTTTCGGCCCCGAGTTCGGCCCGTCATCGGCGGCGCACCGAAAGGGGGCAGCGAAAAGGAGCATGCCATCTTAGACGGCGGCGGGGCTCCTCAGAGGCCCTCCGGGCCTTCCGAGAAGCCGCCTGTGAATCCGGAGTCTTAGGACGTGTCTCCGAAGGCCGGACGCGAGGCGGGGACTCATCCATATCCACCGCCTGGGGACCGACGTCCTGGTGCCCCAGCGGGCGGTGGATATGGATATATTTTGGCCCCCGGGGGGGGCCGAATATATCCATATCCACCGCCTGTGGAGGTCCGCGAAGATCGAACCCCCAGGCGGTGATTATGGATAAATCCCTCCCCTGAGCGTTCCGCCCGACCCCGGGGCCCCTCGTCGCCACGGCCGCATCCCCCCTCGGAGCTCTCGCCATGAGTATCGTTCAACCGATCCCCATCCCCACCAGCGTGGGCTGGGCCCCACTGGCCGATCTACCCCCCTAGATGGGGATGTAGGCCGTTCCCTTCGGGTTTCGAGGGGTGTATCCCCAACTGGGGTGGCAATTTGGTGGGGGTCTCGAAGGGGATGAGGATGGGATGGGGGTCGGTTAGACGATGCTGACGCCAGAACGGCATCTGAGGCCGCGAGGCTGTCGCCCCAGGACCCTGGCGGCCGACAGCTTGTAGAAAGCTTGCGTCGTCTGCTTGGTGCTGCCGCGGGAGGCCTGGGACCCCGGGAGCGTCTCGCGCATCCGTGCTGACGTGCCGAGCGGGGAGCGGGGGGGGCAGGAGGGGGCGCCCTTCCCTTCCCTCCACGAGCCCCGATCCTTGATGAATCGAACAGTCGAACCCTGAGCGAACCTCGATCGAGCCTCGATCATCGGCTCACCGTCGACCGACTCCTCGACCCTCGATCCTCGATCACCCCTCGATCCTCGATCCTCGAGGAGGAGGTCTCGGGACGCCGTGCCGTGGCCGCGGCCGTGCCGTGACGCCGTGCCGTGACGCCGTGGCCGTTGCTGTGGCCGTGCCGCCGTGACGTGGCCGTGGCCGTGGCCGTGGCCGTGGCCGTGGCCGTGACCTCCAGCGACGCGAGCCGCGCCGCCAGCTGCGGGTGCGCCGCCGCCACGCCCGGGTCCGGGCCCTGCTCCAGGAGCAGCGCGCCAGGGCCGCCGGGGGCGCCCTCGCCGACCGAAATGTCGGCCAGCGCGGCCCGCAGGCTGCGCAGCGACAGGGCGCCGACGCCCTCCTCGTCCTCTGCGCGGGCGCCCCACAATCGATTCGTCTCCTCCTGGATCGTCGAGCCTCGACCCTCGATCGGATGCTCCTCCCCCTCCTCCCCCTCCTGCCCCTCCTCCCCCTCGGGTGAAGCCCTCCAAATCACGCCCCAGAAACTTCAGGAACTTTCGCTCGGCCACGCCGAAGTAGAAGTAGACCGGGGAAGACGAATCCGGCGGACGCCCATGAACAGCCTGCCGCTGCGCACAGACTGTATGACGCGACGTCGTGGCGACCACGCATGCACGTGCACACGCATTCGAGGAAGCGGGAGGGAAGAGAGGAAGAGGGAGACACCGCCTACCCACGGCATTGAGATGCGAGGCATGACGAGCCTCGCAAGGGCTTCTGGGGGGGGGGGGGGGGGGACGTCCTGAACAGATCGGGCTCTCGGCGGCAGCGCGGGCCTGAGCGCGCCGCGAAAAGAAAAAAACGAAAAAAAAAAAAAAAAAAAAAAAACGCGGCCGCGAGCCACGAATAGACTCTTCCTCTTCCTCCTCCTCCTCCTCCTCCTCCTCCTCCTCTTCCTCCTCCTCCTCCTCCTCCTTCTCCTCCTCCTCCTCCTCCTCCTCCTCCTTCTCCTCCTCCTCCTCCTCCTCCTCCTCCTCATCCTCCTCCTCCTCCTCCTCCTCCCCCTCGTCCTCGTCCTCGTCCTCCCCCCGCCTCCTTCGGGCAGCGCGGCCGTGGCCGACGCAGGACCTGGGACCAGAGCCCTTGCGCGGCGGGGGTGGGGATCTACTCGGGCGCCCCCAGGCCCAGGCCAAGGGAAGGAGGAGAAGGACGAGGCGGAGGAAGAGGAGGAGGAGACGGAAGAGGAGGAGGAGGAGGAGGAGGAGGAGGAGGAGGAGCAGCGGGAGGGGGAGAGGCAGTCGGTGAGGCGCTGAGCTGTCGGTAGCGCTCCACAGAGCGACAGCCCTTCAGCGAGGCGGAGGAGGATGAGGAAGAGGAGGAGGATAGACAGGCGCGTCCAAGTTGCCCGAACACGCCCTGCGCAAGGAAAACCATCACTGACTTCTTAGCCGGATGCTGGTGAGCTCTATTCTAGTGAGTTTCGACCGCTGGTCAACACAAAACCTAAACTTACGCGAGAGCCCTTTACAAAGGAGTCGAAGGTCTCTGAGGACGGGAACAGGATCGGGGGGAGGAGGTCCTCCAGCTCCAGGACCCTCTGGTAGCGCCGGACGTGGCCCGAGCAGCGAACGCAGGGCGCCCCGTCGCCGGGCGCCTGACGACGGCGGCGACGCCTCCGACACCGACGACAACGACGCTGACAACGACGCCGACCCCGACGACGACGCCGGCTCCTCCGGCGACGATTCCTCGTTTCGGACGTTGCTCGGACATTAGTCGAATGATCGCTGCGTTTGTGCGGCCTGAGAAAAAGCAAAGATAGCCGACTTGAGCCTGCAAGCGAACAACTTGCGCCTAAAGGCTCCTCCTCCTCCTATTCTTACGAATTACAATATTAGTTGGATTCTCATTCGTCTTCTTAGTAGTACTCGTATTCTTATTATGGTTACCGATAGTATTGCTAGTCGTCTTGTTTTCATTGCGATTCGTATTTTTTGATGAATTTATTATGTGACTAGTATTACTAATGTTGTTGTTCTTCGCCCTAGTCGTACTAATATTATTGTTTGCCGTATTCTTCTTAGCATTACTATGATTCTGCTTCGTCTGATGACTATTATTACTATTACTCCTCCCCCTCCTCCTCCACCTCCTCCTCCTACTCCTCCTGCTCCTCCTGCTCCTCCCATTCCTCCTATACCACCGACGACGACAACGACGACGACGACGACGACGACGACGACTTCGACGACGACGACGGCGGCGGCGGCGGCAGCGGCGGCGGCGGCAGCGTCTTCGTTTCGGCGGCTTTCGGGTGCCCTCGAGAAAAGAAGACGGGCAAGGTGAAACGCCATAGGGGGTCGAGGGCTCGGGCTAAGGGCCGCCGGCTCAAACAAAAATCGAATCGCCGGCGATCTGGGCTTTCGCCCCGCAGGCCTCGGACGTTTTGTTTCTTTCAAGAGCGCGCGCTCCTCCTCCTCCGCCCCCTCCCCCTTCCCAGCTTCCGCCTCCGCCTCCTTTCTCTCCTGGTTGAGAAGACCTATAGAACAAAAACACGTGTTCCTGGTACACTTGTTAAAAAAACATGTGCTTGTCTGGTGTTTCCGGTTCTGGGAACTAAACTGCCGATTGGCTTCCCAAGACTAAACCTCAGAAAAGAAAGAAGCACGTTGTACATGTCTTCGTTGGAAGGAGAAAAGGAAAAACATGTAAACAACCAGTTTTGTGTCAACAGGTTTTCGCTGCAAGAATCTCAATAAAAATGAAAACGGGTGTGTCTAGTTGCTTCTGGCCCCGAAGATTCGGAAACCTTCTTAAAAAAGCATGTGTGCCTGGTGTCTCTGCGTTTTGAGCTACTGCCTCGGGAAGCCAATCGGCGGCCATGGCCCCCCAAAAAACAGAACAACCAGAAAGCACTGCTTTTTTACCAGATGCTCGAACCTTCAAAACCAGAATACGAATAAAAACCAAACACCTATGTGGCACATGTTTTTTGACACCCGTGCAGCCAACACCTGTAAACGAAACATGGCTTCCTGGCTTTTTCTGAGATTTCGGGCTCGGATACAAGTCAAAAAGCAAGAACAACAAATATGTTTCAAGGATTTCTCACCTCGGGAACCTGACAAACCAGAAAAACATGGTTTCACAGGTTCTCGTGAAAAGAAAAATAGAGGATGAGGAGGATGACGAGGAAATGGAAGAGGAGAAGGAGGAAGAGAAGGAAGAGAAAGCGCAGGAGGGGAAGGAGGACAACGAGGAGGAGGAGGAGGAAGAGAAGGAGAGAGAGGAGGAAGAACTCACCATGAGGAGGAGGAGGAGGAAGAGGAGGAGGAGGAAGAATAAAAACTAAAACCGTCCAGGCCTTTCACGATCCTGCCGCCCCTCCGACTACAGGCTGTTTCTCATCCTCATCCTCCTCCACATCATCATCATCGCCTGGGGGTGCAGAAAGGTACCGATACCGCTACTCTTCTCCGGATCTCTCTAGGGGTGGGTTCTGCCCAGAATCCCACAAGCCCTTTGGGCGAAGGTGGTCTGACGAGTTCTTTCCTCTTCCACAAACCCTCTCTCCTTCGGAGAGGGGTACACTCCCCCTCCCCATCCCTGCGGTTTTTGGAGGATGGGCCGCGAAGTGTGAGGGCACACATGGCCCAAGATGGCTCCAAAAGGGCGTCCAGTGCTCCAAGATGGCCTCCAAGATGACTCAAGAAAGCATACGATGTTTCAATATAACTCCCGACGTACCTCCAAGAGGCCCAGTGAGGGCCACAAGACGGTCCCAAGTGCTCTCGGAGCGCCCACAGGACCCCTCCGAAGAGGCCAAAATCATTCACAAACATACCTACACGACCACCCTGCGGGTGATAAGGAGGTTGGGGGGGGAGGGGGGCCAGCAATGGGCAACAGTGGTGAAATCGATCTCATTCGATCAATTTCACTGTCGATCTCACTCTGGATCTCGCTATCGATCCCACTAACGATCTCCCTATCGATATCACTCGATCTCACAATCGATATCACTATTCATCTCACTATCGATCTCACTGTAGATCTCACGATCGATCTCACTATCGGTCTCACTATCGATCTCACTATCGATCTCATAATCGATTTCGTCATCGGCCTCACTATCGTTTTCGCACCAGCGGGACACCGAGACACCAGCGGGACACCGGCGGGACACAGGCGGGACACCGCGCGCCACCGCTTGCCGGAGGGAGAATCATTTGGTCCGGCCGGGGCCCAGCCACAAGCGAGACACCGGCGGGACACTGGCGGGACACCGCGCGCCACCGCTTGCCGGAGGGAGAATCATTTGGTCCAGCCGCGCTTCAGCCACAGGAGACTTTCCTCTCGCCCGCCCACGCAGCTTCGCCTCGCCCGCACGCACGGCACGCACGAACACGAAACCGAAACCGATTTCCCGGTGGGGGGCTCTCCGTTCCACTTCGATCTCACCCCCCAACCTCCGATCTAAAATTCAATGATGTTTGACTTATCGCCTTTTCGCTTCCGATGTGCTCTTGGGGCATTAAGATGGCCCCTAGATGGCCAAGGAGAATTACAAGAAGGGGCCAAGCGGGCCCCCCACACGGCCCCAAGAGCGGCCCAAGAGCGCCCAAAGAGCGCCCCAAGAGGACCCCAAGAGACGATATTGATGGCCCCAGGAGTGCGGGGGAACGAAAATCGGATCCCCCTCTTTGATCGACGGCCTCCAAGATGGCCCCAAGAGACCCTTCAAGGCTCCCAAGGGAGCCCCAATAGGGCCCCAAGCGGGCCCCAAGATGGCCCCAAGACTTTCGAAAAGAGCCCCACGAGGACCCCAAGATTCCCCCAAAGAGTCCCAATACTACTCTCAAAGGTGATGTTGAGGGCTCTGTCATCGAGTTGTCCTCCTCATCCTCCTCTCCTCCTCCTCCTCCTCCTCCTCCTCCGCCTCCTCCTCCTCCTCCTCCTCCTTCTCTTCCACCTCGTCCTCGTCCTTGCCCTCAACGTCTTCCTTTTTCCCTACCTAGGCTCTGCCTAGAAGGGTTCTTACCCTCTGGGCTTAAAGGGGCCGGGCAGTGGAAATCGCCCCGGGCGGTTCCCCCAGGATCCGCCCCGCGGTTCCCCCAGCTACGTCCTCTTAGCTTAGCGTTGCTTATCTCATCTTATCTTAGCTGATTTCATCTTAGCTCAGCTTAGCTTCATCTTAGCTCAGGTGTATATTAGCTTAGCTTACCTTCATCTTAGCTTCGCTGAGCTTTAGCATAGCAGAGCACAGCATTGCATAGCGTAGCACAGCATAGCGCAGCACAGCATATCATAGCATAGCCCAGCATAGCATAGCATAGCGCAGCATAGCATAGCATAGCATAGCATAGCATAGCGCAGCATGACATAACATAGCTTAGCTTAGCATCGCATAGCATATCATAGCATAGCATGGCGCAGCATAGCATAGCATAGCATAGCATAGCATAGCACAGCATAGCATAGCATAGCGCAGCATAGCATGGCATGGCATAGCATAGCATAGCATAGCATAGCAACGAATGCTGCTTTCCTAGGGGCTCCAACTTCTAGGTAGGGTCGGTAGGGTCGCACTGGGGTAATCCTTCTCCCTTTTCCCCATCGTCGCTGTCGTCATGGTCGAAATCGGCCCTCTCATCCGCCTCCTCCTACTCCTTCCCTCGCCCCCACGCGGGCCCCAGCGATGGCCCGAAGAGGCCCTCCAAGGCCACCCCCGTGCTCCCAGAGATCTCTCTGCTCATCCTGGTTGCCCGCTTTGTTTCACTACATGTGTCTGTTCGTCCCGTTTCCGGTCAACTCTCATGGGTTGTTTTCGAATGGACTGGTGGGGAGACGCGATGCCTGAAGAACTTCAAAACGAATCCAGCCGAGGCCGCGAGGGAAGGGCAATGGTATCGGTATGCTTCCCTCTTCCCAACCTCAGACGGGGAAAGAGAAAGAGGAGGAGGAAGAGCAGGAGGAGAAGGAGGATGAGCCCGCGCCACTGAGAAACAGCAAAGGAGGAAGGGGGGAGGAGGAGGAGGAGGAGGAGGAGGAGGAGGAGGAGGAGGATGATGAAGAGGAGGAGGAGGATGAGGAGGAGGAGAAGGACGAGAAGGAGGGAGTAGAAGAAGGAGTGGGGCAAGCAAGGAGCAGGAGACGCAAAGAAGGAGCAGGAAGGAAGGAAGGAGGTGGGAGACAAGAGGGAGGGGTGGAAGTGATAGGAGAGAAGGAGAGGAAGGAAGGAGGAGGAGAAAGGAGGAGGAGGAGAAGGAGGGGTAAGGAGGAAGGGGATGAGAAGAAAGGGATGAGAAAGCAGGAGGAGGACGAGGAGGAGGAGGAGGAGGAGGCGGAGAGGGAGTCGGTGGGGCGCTGAGCTGCCGTTGGCGCTCCACAGAGCGACAACCCTTCAGAAAGGATGAGGAGGAGGAGGAGAAGGAGGAGGAGGAGGAGAAGGAGGACGAGGAGGACACGGAGGAGAAGGGACGAGGAGAAGGAGCAGGAGGAGGAGGAGGAGAAGCAGCAGGAACCCAGCAGGAGGAGCAGGAGCAGGAGCAGGAGCAGGAGCAGGAGCAGGAGCAGGAGCAGGAGCAGGAGCAGGAGCAGGAGGAGGATGTGGAAGGGGAAGGAGGAGGAGGAGGAGGAGGAGGAGGACGAGGAGCCCAGCGTAAGGGGGGAACGTCGATCCTAACCTCAAAACCCAGACGCACCCACGGGTGGGGGCAGGGCCAGCGGCGGGCCGGCGGGCGGCAGGGGCGGAGGGCACATCGACGCCGACGCCCGCGGAAGCGAGACGGCCGCGGCGCAGGGCTGCGACCGCGCGCGTGGGTGTGCGAAAGTCCCGAGCGATTTATGACCGAGATTAATTAATCTCGGTCGCGAATTTTGCGAGACATCCCCAGAAATCTGGGGAGGGGAGGACGGAGGGGAAAAGCGGGGCGAGGACCGCGATCGGAGGGGCGACGAGCGGGGACGGTGGGAGAGGCATGGCAGGCCGCTCATTTTCCGCGAGATGCTCAGAGGGCGCCGAGGGCGGCGCCATTGAAGTCGACGGCGCCACTGAGCCCGTAGACGAGAGCGTCACTGGCGGGGACGGCGACACCGGAGCACAGGGCGAAATTGTGGCTGTCGGCGACACTGACGAAGAGGCAGCCGCCATCCATGAAGCTCGCAACGCCGTTGGTGATGAAGGGGCCGCCCTCAGAGCTGAAGTGGAGCGCGTCGACGACGGGGGCGCGGAGGGAGGCGGGGAGGATGACGCCGAGGCCGATGGGGTGCACGTAGCCAGCGGCGTCGCAGGACACTGGAAGTCATCATCGGCGTCGGAGTCCGACGGGATCGTGGCGATGGCCGTGGATACTGTGGGTGTGTCGGTGTCCGACGACGAAACGGCAGGGGTGAGTCTCGGAGACGATCCCGTAGAAGAGGAAGACGAAGAGCTGCGGATGAGATAGTCCCGTCGGCCGAGCTGGTCACGGTCGATCTCCGTGCTCTTCATCGGTGACGCAAGCTGCATCGAGCGTACACCAGCGAGAGCGCAACTGCGGAGGAGGGACGGGGATAGGGGCCACACGGGCGCCAACCTCGCTTCGTTGTACATGTTGTAAGCGGCCGCCATAGCCGAGAAGGTGGCCAGCGAGGGAACAGAAAGACCCCATCTGGCCATCCACGGGAGCGGGAACGGTCTCGCGAGGGCCTGTCGCAGGGCACGGTGCATGACTGGGCATCTCGCGTAGTGACGCAGCGAGTCGAGCTTGCCAAGACACCCAAAAACGCAAGGCTTCTGCCCGTCAGGCGAGATGATACGGGCCGAGGTCATCCACCCATCAGTCCAGGTGCGCAAGACAGCCATGGCCCATGAGCACGGGCAGCGGGCGAGGACGCTCTTGCAGACGCCCCAGTCGATGTGCGCAAGGAGGCCCGCAGACCTGCCTGCAAACTTTCTCAGGCGCAGCACGAAGAGGTCGGTGATCGGCTTGTTCAGGAACGCCAGGTCCCGCAGAGCGACATGCGCCGCACGCTGAGGACGAGGGCGAGGACGGCCACCCTCACGCAGTTCTGCCAGCGCAGCGTCGGCAGCTCGAGCCCCAAAGACCGCCAGAGGGCCAGGAGGAGGGGTGCCCGCGGCAGCCAGCTCCAGATTCTCCACGAAGGCGGGGGCCAGCCAGAAGGACGGGTACGGCTTACCTGACGCAAGCATGGATAGGGTGGCATCGTACGGGGCAGAGCTCGCGTGGTCCCGCAGCTGCTGGAGAAGCGCCTCCCAGGCAGGGAACGTGAGCAGCGCAGCCCGCGTGATGGTGGCAGCGGCCAGGTGCCCCCACCGCGTGCAGCGAGGGCCGCCCCACGGAGCGAGCTGCGTCCAGTGGTCGAGGGCGAAGGTGCCGAGCGGAATGCGGAACACCTGCGCGAGCGTCGACAACTCGGGCTGCAACACAGATGCTGGTGGCCAGCAAAATTGGGCAACGTAAGATATTGTCGTGACGGCCCGCGTATTGTACAGTGTAGCGGAAAGGCTGGCGGGAGTGGTTCCCCGCCCAATGGCTTGGGCCCTGAGACGCAATTTGGCGACGGGGTCAATCCACGACGTGGACGGAACAACAGCAGGTCCCAGCCAGAGGCCCAAGTAGAGCAGCTTGGGGGCCACCTCGAACGAGCTCCATTCGGGGACCACATGGGAAACCCAATGGGAGACTGCTGCAGAGAGGCTGGGCGAGAACCTGTCAGAGAGCGGGACAATCTTGCATTTCGAGACCTTCAGAGCGAGGTTGGCCATGTCCGAGGCCAGCTTCATGACCTGATAAACCTGAACAAGGTGCCGAATGGCCAATAGCGTACCCCCAATGTCATCAGCACAGGCCCGAACAAGGCCAAGGCCAGCGGCCTCCACCCGAGACGCCAGGTCGACCAGGAAGACAGCCGTACTTAATGCATAGAGAGTGCCCGACAGGGCACAGCCCTGGATGATGCCGCTCTGGATCCAGAAGATGTGCACAAGTGGATCCGCCGGCGCGGGGGAGCGCGGAAAACGGTACGCGGTGGAACGGGAGAGGGCACCGTGGAACGCGGGCGGGGAGCGCGCGGGCGAAGCGGGCGAGCGAAGCGAGCGCAGCGTCTGGGGCTGAGCGCCGGGGGGGGGGGAGCGCCGAGGGGGCGGCGCGAGCGAGGGGGGGAGAGGGCGGCGGGAACGAGCGGAGCGAAGTGCGAGACCACCCCCTCCACCGAAGCATAAAGGAACGCGACGAAGGACACGAAAGCGTCAGGCAGCTTGAGAGCCCTGAGGGAGAGAATGAGGAAGTCCTGATTCAGAGACGGGAAGGCTTGGCCGAAGTCCAGGGAATACAGCACAGGGATATCGGAGGACCCGTGGGGCACGATCGACATCTGGCGAGACGACACGTCGAGCTCGAGGATGTTGTTGCCGAAATTCCTACCCGGTATGAATCCACGCTGGCACGGCGGGGCAAGGGAGACCAGGGCGGGGCGAATCGCCCGATTGACAGTGGACGAGATGAGCTTCAAGTCACAGTTCCTGAGGCCCAGGACCCGAACCTTGTCTGGAGAGCGTGAGCAGCTGGCGTCGCGCAGCTCCAAGTCCGTGACGTTTTTGGGCAGAAAAATCTGGATCGTGTCACTAGTGTTCGCAAACAACTCCTGGCCCTTGAGAACCCAACCAAGAGCATCCCACAGTATGTCAGCCCCCCACGAGGACGCCGCCCATGCCGCATACGGAAGAGCATCAGGGCCAGGGGCAGAGTGTTGGGCAGACCGAATCGCACGCCGTAGCATGTTTTTCGAAGGCGGAGGGAGGTGAAGGTCGGCAGGAAGGACAGGAGCAAGGCGGCGTAGGTAAGGAACAGCGGCATCGGAGTCCCACGGCTTTTTCTGGAATACGGGGGCCCAGTGCTCCGAGAGAACCCGCAGCCGATCAGAAGGGACACTGACCGCAGAGCCGTCAGGGGCGATAACCGACGAGAGCGATATTCTTCGGTTGAGCGGGGACCAGAGACGAGCACGCCGTTCAAGTGCGCGGACCTGGGCACGAATTTGGGCGCGGTCACCTTCACGCCGCCTGCGGTCTTCAAGTTCAGCCTTCGCGGACTCAGCAGCCTCCGTCTGGACCTGGTCGACCCAAGCCTGGAAAGAGGGCGGATGGCGGATCTCGACCTTCCCGTTGGTGACCGATATCATGTCTATGGCCAGGGGGTGGGAGTCCTGGAGCCTGGAAGCCATGCGCAAGTCCTGCCTCCAGACCACACGGGCAAGGGCACGAGCAAGCAGGAGGCAAGTGCGGGGATGATGTGGTCTGTCACGAAAGAGGGCGTCCCTGGTCTCCGCGGCCGAAATCTTCAAAAGCTCCTTGTACTTTTCAACCTTGAACGGGGGCGACATGGAGTCCCACGGGATGCAAGAGCACAGCCCCTCCAGGCGACGCTTGAAACCAGGCTCAGAGAACAGGTGCTTGGGAATAGGGCGGGATTCCACAGGACGAGGTGGACGGCAGGCAAGCGAGAGAACGACAGCAGCATGGTCGGAAATCTTTTTGCCAAAGACGGCCGCGGGCGAGCCAAGCGTGCCGATCTGGACAAACAGCTGGCAGAGCTGCCAGCCCGTGATCGAGCAGAAGACGCGGTCGATCGTCGCGCACGAATCGTTGAACTTCTCGTAGTGCGTGGGGTCCTCGCACGCGATCTCCGTCAGCAGGGCGAGGGCCTGGCGCCACTTGGGTGCCTGCACGTGGTGGCACTTCGACAGCTTGCGCACGGCCGCCGCGGGGGCAGCGAGCGCGAGAGCCTCGTGCGTGGCAAAATTGAAGTCCCCGAGGACGAAGGTGGTGCACATGTCGGGGTCAAGGGCGGCAGCACGTTGCGATGCACGTATCGCAGCAGCGACTTCACGAACCTGCTGGGCGGACAGTCCATGGTTGTGAACGTTGAAGATGTCGAGCGTGCGGCAGTTATCCCAAACTCGGACTAGCATCACTCGGCCAGGCACCAGAACAGTAGACGATGAGGACGGAGCAGACGGACCCTGACTAGCCAGCGGCGGGAGCACCACGGCAACCCCACCCCGCCGATGACCGTCATCTGCGTCCGA
The DNA here is from genome assembly GCA_963575745.1 of Prorocentrum cordatum. Taxonomy (NCBI): domain Eukaryota; class Dinophyceae; order Prorocentrales; family Prorocentraceae; genus Prorocentrum; species Prorocentrum cordatum. Next base: position 502 of record CAUYUJ010021092.1, on the reverse strand, counting down.
AATGAAGCTGGAGTGGATCGTGAGGCCCGAGGCGATCGAGCGGAAGAACGAGACAAGCTGGCAGTGGTCCTGGTGCACCTCCTGCAGGGCGATGATCGTGGAGAGGGGACGCATAGAAAGAACGTACTTTCTCTTCAGGATGGCCTTATCCCCACCAGCCTGAAGAAGAGCCCGAGAGCTCCACGTAGCGATCCGAAACGTAGGTGCCGTTGAACCAGGCGGCGGAGGAGGAAGACGAAATAGCCCAGCGGCGCTAAAGGCACCACTGGCTGGGATCGGACGGGTGCGTGAGCTCCTTGACCGCATTGCGGAGCGTGTCGATCGCCATGGCGTGCTTGGACAGCTGCGCCGAGTCCCAGTAGATCTTGGGGGGGGTGTCGCCGTGGAAGACGCTGACCTGCATGATCTTGTCCCACCCGATGGAGAGGACGCCGTGCTCGCGGTCCGAGTAGAATCTCTTGCCGGGGTACTGCAGCTCGATGATCGCCCTGGCCTTGCGGAG
>CAUYUJ010021091.1:114075-144833 GCA_963575745.1 Prorocentrum cordatum | reverse complement strand
GGAGAAGGAGGAGGAGGAGGAGGAGGAGGAAGAGGAGGAGGAGGAGGAGGAGCAGCGCGAGGAAGTACGAGCGGGAAAGACAGCAACAGTCTTAGGTAGGGCGACGGGGTATCCGCCGGCCCCCCTGCGGGCCCCTGTGCGCGCCCTGCGGGGCGAGGCGCGCGGAGGAGGAGCAGCGCGAGGAATGCGAGCAGGAAAGGCAGCAACAGTCTTCGTAAAGGCCTCCTAGATGGGGTCCGAGTAGATGGGGTCGGAGGATCGCGCCGCATCGCCGATACATCGGCGATGTATCGGCGATGAATCGGATATGCACCGGCGATGCATCGTCGACGTCGGCGATGCATCGGCGACGTCGACGTGAAGCAAATCGGGCTCCACATCGAGGCGCATCGACGATGCATCGGCGATGCGGCGCGATCCTCCGACCCCATCTACTCCGACCCCATGTAGGAGGCCTAGACTTAGGTAGGGCGGCGGGATATCCGCCGGCCACCCTGTGGGGCCACCAGGCTGCAGGCCGAAGTGTGCTGCTCCCTGCGCCAATTGCAGTTTCAAGTCTGCAATCTTACAATCCTGCTCTCTGCTTCCTACTGCAAAAAATTCAAGGCCGCGCGAAGCCGCGACCGCCTGGTTGCCACCAGCAGATCGCGTTGCCCGTATTCCCAGGGGGGCGCGGGACACGTAAAAAGAACTGAGATTCGCGCTCCCGAGGACATAGGTCCAAGTAGAGGACGCAATCCTCGCGTCCCCGAGGCCACAACCCTCGTACATTATAGTCATATCACTGTTGCGTCCCCGAGGCAACAAGCCTTCGTACATTACACCAGATTCGCGTCCCCGAAGCCATACACTTTCGCAACTGACCACATATTCGCATTGCCGAGGCCAAGTGTGCTCCAAGGCGCCCGCAGATGGTTCCAAGCCCCACGAGTGCCCCAAGAGGCCTCCCAAGAGAGCCCCAAGGGGCCCAAATCGTAGATGCGACTTAGGTGTTTGAGGTATCTTGGCCCTCTCGCACGTTCGGCCATCCGACGCTCCAAGGCGGCCCAAGAAGCTCCCAGTATCGCCCCAAGACAGCCCGAGACGTCTCCAAGGCGGCCCCAGGACGGCCCAAGAGGGCTCCGAGGTGGCCCAAGGAGCGCTGCAGACGGCCTGCCCCAAGAGGGGCCCAAGCAGGGGACCACGAGCCGAACATTCGATGTCCGTGCCCCGAGAAGCCCCCTCGGGAGGCCCCAAGAGGCCGCCAAGAGGCCGCCAAGAGGCGCCTGAGAGGCCTCCAAGAGGCCCAAAAGATGCTCCACGAGGCCCCACGAGGCCCCCAAGAGGCGCCCAATCCGCCCAGGCCCCCGAGAGGCTCCCCACGACACCCCAACACATATACATGAGGCCTCAGACCCACAACCCAGGCACAGTGGCGGGATGGGCCGAAGGCCACCAGGATCCGCCGCCCCCTGTCGATTCATCGCAGGGGTACCTGGCGCGCCGAATACTATCGGTTTTCCAAAAGAACTTCCCCTAGGACTTCGGCCCGTCCCGCTGGCTGCCTGCCTCGTCGGCTTTTTCGCTCAAGATGGCCACAGATGGCCTCCAAGATGCCTCCAAGACGGCCAAGATGGCCTCCAAGACGGCTAAGATGGCCCCAAGACGCCTCCAAGACGGCCCAAAATGCACCCAAGACGGCCTAAGATAGCCTCAAGATGACCCAAGACAGCCTACGAGGTCCCCAGGAGGCCTCCAAGACGGCTCAAGAGGCCTCCAAGAGGTCCTCCAGGACGGCCCGGAGAGGTCAAAATCATGGATTTTCCTAAGGTTTTGAAGGATTTTGGCGTTTGCTTCTTGTCGGCATTCCGACGGCTCAAGACGGCCCAAGAGGCCCCCAAGATCGCCTACGAGGCTTCCAAGATGGCCCCATGACGGCCCAAGAGGCTCCCAAGACGGCCCCAAGATGGCCCCAGGAGGCCTCCAAGACGGCCAAGATGGCCCAAGATGGCCTCCAAGATGGCCTCCAAGTCCGCCCAAGAGGAGGAGATGCCTCCAAGTCCGCCCAAGAAACCTCCAAGACGGCCCAAGACGGCCCAAGAGGTGCCCAAGGGGCCTCCAAGACGGCCAAGGAGGCCTCCGAGAGGTCCTCCAGGAGGGCCCGAAGAGGCCAACATCGTTGATGTTCCTTGGGTGTTTTAAACATTTTCGTAGCTGCTCCTTTTCGGCTTTCCGACGACCCAAGACGGCCCAAGGGGCCCCCAAGATTGCCCCCACAGCGCCCAAGGGGCCTCCAAGGTGGCCTCAGGGCTGCCCAAGAGGCCCCGAAGACGAGTAGATGGCCCCAAGAGGGCACAAAGACGGCCCAAGAGGCCTCCAAGACGCCGAAGATGGCCTCTAAGACGGCCCTGGAGCACCCCAAGAGGGCCCCAAGTCGGCCCAGAGAGGCCTCCCAAACGGCTTCCGACGGCGTCAGACGGGCCAGGGGCCCACCAAGATGGCCGAAGTTGGATCGAAGCTGGTCCAAGACGGCCCAAGAGGCCTCCAAGAGGGCCTCCAGGAAGGCCAGAAAAGGCAAAACACATTATTTGTCGTCAGGTTGTTGAAGGATTTTACATGTGCTTCTTTTCGGCCATCCGAAGGCCCAATACGGCCCAAGAGCCCCCAAAGATCGCCAAAAGAGATCGCCCAAGAGGCCTCCAAGATGGCCCCAGAACGGCCCAAGCGGCCCCCAAGACGGCCCAGGAGGCGTTTAAGACGCCCAAGACGGCCGCCAAGGCGGCCCTGGAGCATTCCAAGAGTGCCCCAAGTCAGCTCAGAGGGACCCCCCAAACTGCTTCCGACGGCGTCGGACGGGCCAGGAGCCCACCAAAACGACCGAAGATGGCCCTGAGATGGCCCAAGAGGGGCCAAGAGGCTTCCAAGAGGGCCTTCAGGAAGGGCCGAAAAGGTCAAAACCAGTGATTTCACATGAGCTTTTGAAGGATTGTGGCATTTGCTTTTTTTCTGCCTTCCGATGGCCCGAGGGCCCAAATGCCCCCAAAGATCGCCCAAGAGGCCCACGACGGCCCCCAGAGGCCCCCCAAACGGCCCAAGAGGCCTCCAAGACGCCCAAGATGGCTTCCAACACGGCCCAAGAGCCCTCCAAGACGTCCTCCAAGAAGGCCCGAAAGGGTCAAACTGGCCTCCAGGCGGCCAAGATGACTTTCAAGATGCCCACGTGTTCCCCGAAGGCTTTCCGAACCGACTCGGGGAACACATGGTCCGATAACTTGGCAGGTCTGGCCTCAACGTTCGGCCACACAAGCGCTTCCAGAAAAGCAGGGGGCGGCGGTGATTCGCCGTAGGCGTCTTAGATCCGCCACCGTTCCCGGGCCCAGCGTGGGCCAGGCCTCAGGCAGTGGACATGCATGGATTTCGCCCCCCTACTCGGGAGCATGTTGCGGAGCAGCCGCTGTCCCTCTCTCTCCCCGCGGCCGTCCTGGGCGGCCTGGGGGAGCAGGGGGCGGGAAGACTCAACGTCACGAGCATGCTTGGGAGGCCCCTCTGGGCGGAGCGCCAGCCTTCAGATATCCGCGAACATCCTGAACTCCATGAGGGGGTGGGAGAGCACCCTCCGACTAGCCGCCTGAGGTCAGGGGAGCGCGGCGCAAGAGGCGAGGCCGCACCGCCCCCGAAAAGCTGAGCCTCGGCGTCCCCACGACCAGTCTCTGGGACAAATCCGACTGTGAATTCGCTCCAGTTTGCCCGGGCGGCTCTACCAGCAAAAACGTCGGCGCACTCGTTGCCGATGACACGGGGCACTTCGCGTTCGCTGGAACAATCGATGTCCTCAGCCGACGCGCGGGACGGGATCCACTCGACAATTATCTCCGCACCCCTCCCCTCGGCAGCCCTGGAGATTCTGGCCCAAAGGTCGCCGTTGCGAACATGGCCCGCGCACTTGCCTTGGGACCAGGCCTTGGGGATGAGGAGGTGGTCGGTTAGTTATATATTTTTATCTATACATTTACATACGCATACTTCGCTATTCATTCACCAGCCCGTGTATCTCTCTAGGGCCTCAACGAACGCGGCGAACTCAACGCGGGTGACGGTCTGGGACTTACCCGAGACGGCGGTTGCAAAACCCGCGCAGCCTCCCTAGGCAAACGGGCCCCCATCGAGAATAGCAACCGCTGCTCCGACCCCGCGGCGCCGAGGGTCGTCGGAGAACTCGCCCCCCGACCATCCCCGAATACGCCGACACAGCCCTCGGCATCACGGGTGCGGAAGGGAAGCGGCCAAGGGAAAAAGTGGTAGACTGCTTGCCTCATGGTGGATGCGCGCCTGATCCATCAGGCGGGAACTGTCGTTGTAGTCCTTGTGACCGCAGTTATTGGGACAGCTCCTGGTTAAGTGAAATAGCGTTTCATCTGCTTGGCCACACCTGGCGCAAGTGAGCGAGACCCCCCAGCGGTTCGGAGGCGGGATCGCGGCCGCCGCCCGCCAACAGTGACGGCGGTGGCGAGGCCGACCAGGACGCGCTCGTCGGCCTCGTCTCTATATCGCGGGAGATGTGGAGGAGGCCTGCGCCATGACGTAGGTCGCCCGCTGCCTCGCGCCGCGAAGCCTTGACCCAGAGCGCCTCGTCGATCGGGCCCCCGACGTCGTCCGACATCGCCGAGCAGTCGTCGGTCATCTCAGCGCACGCTTCGTCGGAGGCTGGCGGGATGCGCCGCGAATGCCCGCCGTCCGCGCCCCGCTGCGCGGCCGAGACAGGGGCGCGGCGATCGCGGGGTTGACGGGGCCCTGGGCGATGCGCCACTTCCTCTGCCCAGCGCGCACGAGCTTCGGCACGACGACGCCCCGCGCCCTCTGGATGCGCGGGTGGATCGCGGGCTTCTGCCGCCAGAGCGCGAGCCGGGCCGACGACCTCTGCGCGTGGACCGCCGCGGCGGGGCCACTGTCGCCGAGCGAGGCGGCGAGGGCGGCGGTCAGGCACCGCCCTGGGCCTCGACGAGCGACCGAGCGGCCAGCTCGACGGCGAACGCAGGTGATCTCGCACTCCGGCACGACCATCTGCTGGTGCCCGCGCGCGGCTTGCGGCGAGCTGCCAGTCCGCCGCAAGCCTTGAAAGACGCGGCGGAACTTCGCGATGCGTGAAAAATCGGCGGTGGCCTCGGTCCTCTTGGCGGCCTTCCCCACTATGTCACGGGCCTTCACCCGCGCGCGGGCGCGCCCGGCAGCCGCGACGCAGCCCGGGTCAGCGGCAGTCGCGGCCGCCCGAGCGGGGGCCCCCTGCTTCTTCAATCCCTGGACTATCTCCTCGGTCCTCGGACATGGCGGCGCAAGTGGAGACGACAACACCATCGTCGGAGATCGCGAGCCCCGCGTCGCGCTGCATCGCCCGACCGACGTAGCCTGCAGCCTCGATGCGCCAATCGGCGACAGTCTCGACAGCGCCCCCCGCGCGAACGATCGCGCCATCAACGAAGGTCCTCGTCTTGCTGTTGTCCTGACACCGAAGATGGGCAGCGCGCGGGAGAGGCCCGAGCGCGGCCTTCGCCAACGTGCCTCCGCGGGGCGACCCGGCAACCAGCGACTTGCTCGGGGGGGCCCCTCTGGAGACCCGGCGCCGCTCGCAGAGGTGCCGCGGCGCCAGGAACATCCGGGGCCCCAGGGCCGAGATGATGGCAGGGGGGCCTTGGTTGAGGCCTGCCTTGCACGGGAGGGGGTGGAGATGCTGTCGTAGAGCTTCTCCAGGTCCAGCAGAAGAGCGCCGCTGGCCACCGAAAGGAGGCGGCAGCGTTCGCCCATGCAGCTGCGGACGGACGCTGCTTGGAGCGACGGCGAGCCCCACGCAGCAGTGTCCCAGGACCCCCGCAGACCCTCGCCCCATCCTTCTGACAGCGGGTACCTGGTCTCACAGTAGGGAGCTTCAGAAGTGAAGGGGGCTGGCCGAGGACCCCGAGCCCCGCCCGTGGGCTCGGAGGTCAGATCGCCCAAGACAGCGAACAGCTGGGGCGGCCTCGTGCCCCCGCGCTCGACCTGGCCGCAGGGCGAGGCCACCTCCCGGCGAGCCGGGGCAGGTGGACGCTGGACCTCCATCGGCCCCGTGGCGTCCATGCCCCTCGCCCTCTTGGCGCCGAGGTGGCCCGCGACTCCGTCGATCTGGTCGACGGCGGCGGCCTCGCCGCCCTCCTGCTCGGCCCTCTGGCATGGCCACCTGGAGGCCGTCGAGGCTAGCAGCCTGGCTCGCGCGAGGGCCCGTCCACGCCCTGCCTGCCAGCACCCGCGCGCAAGTCCACGAGCCGGCTCGGTGCGGCGCAGGCGTTGCCCTCGCCGTCGGCGCGCTCGCCGCGGAGAGGCGCGGCAAGTTTGACGCGGCGGCGTGGGTCACCAGGAGGGTCTCGCTACACCTTGAGCACCCACCTGCCGAAAGCGCGGCGACCAGCTGCGAGGGCCTTGCACGCGGCCCTCTGGCCACCAGCACGTCGTCCTTTACGTTGGTCAGGGGCCGCCTCCGTGGCGATCTGTACATCCGCGGCCCGACGGAGAGCAGCGTCCTTCTTCTCCAGATTCTGCGTGGTGTAGTTGGCCTCTTGGTGCAGAGTGCACTGTTTGACGGGGCTGGCTGTGTAGGTGTTCTCCATATCCTTGATGGCCTGGACGGGGCATGCGAACGCGGGGTTGGCGGCGAGCAGCTTGAGCATGCCGACTGGGTCCACGGGCTGCTCGTTTTTTGCCAGCGGATTTCTTTTGGACGGAGGTACACCTTCACTTGTCCTGAAAAGGTTGACGACGTTGTTGCACTACGCGCACTTGCCATCACAATCGAGGGTGCGGAACGTGCACGCCCAGTTTCCACACTTCGAGCACGCCGAGAAGGGTTGGCTGCGCCCCATGCCGCGGTGCTGGAGAAAAAAACGACTGGCAACAGAATAGCGGTATCCGTGCTCTGCCACGCGCAAGAAGCATCTTGGGCAAACTACGGAGGGCGGAGGGCGGAGGAGGAGGAGGATGAGGACGGGACGACCTTGCGGCAGAACGTCAGCTTCAGGCAGCAGCTAGCGCCTGGATGCCTCCTCCTTGGCCTGAATGCGGGCTGCGAGCGCTCGCAAGCGGTCGGAATCGACCAAGCGAGACGACCCCGCAGCGAGAGGGCCAGGAGGGGCAAGAAGCACCGACTTCGACGGCGCTCTAGCAGGCGCCAGCGAGTCATCACCCTCAGTGTTCTTTCTGTAATGAGGGTGGAGGCCAGCCTGCAGTCGTGTGAGCACCTGTTCACCAGCAGTGCTCAGCTTCTTGACGCAGGTCTGACCTAGCAAGTGACATCGCCTGCTGGTGTAAGCACCGCCGGCAAAACAGAAAAACAGCGGCCTCTGGGTCTTGTGCAGGATGGCAAAACCCAGCTTATGTTGCCGCTCGGTCTCAGCACCCTGGGGCGTCTCAGTGCTGTGGACAAGCCCCCGCCACCATTCATCGGGCGGGACTCGCCCTCGAACGAAATCCTGAGACATTTCTTGCATCTGAAAGCAGGTCGATCGCCACTGAGCTCATCCCACTCATGCCAGTCAGGCGGGGGAGGGACTCTAGGCAACCTCTTCTATTTCGGGGGTCTCTCAAAGTGCAGCTTAGGAAAAAGAGAGAGCACCTTCCCGAACATTAGCGCGCATGCTCGAAGGGCCTGCACCTGCCTATCTAGCATCTCCAGATCAGCAGATGCAGGCTGCGGATGAATCGAGAGGGCATACTTGGCCAGGCGGTCAGCATCCTGGTCGGCTAAAGCTATTCGCTTCTGGTCTGGGGGAAGGGCCTGTATAATAGCATCCGGCCTATGGGCGGGCGCATGCTGGGCCTCCCCCAGGGCGTCAAAACCAGGCGACTGCTGCGCGGCACGTCGAAAGCCAGAAAACATTTCACGCGGGCAAAGCTGCGCCTCGTCCGAGAGGTTATGCAACCGCACGGCCCCTTTGCAATCACTGAAAGGGGAAGTCATGCCCGAACTAAACGCACACGCAGTGGCCAGGCCCAAATTTTCAGCCGCCTGGGGCGTCTGGTGCAACACTGGCCACACAGTGGCCATGAAGCGGGTCCGAACCTGGTAAACGTCCCCTGGTTCCAAATGGACCCCCGCGAAAGAAGCACGGTTGAGCTCAAGAATCGGATACTGGGTAGCCGAGCCGTCGACCACTAGGTCGCAGCTCTCACTCCGTTCAACAAACTCATCGGGAGACAATGGCTGCCCATTCGCATCCTGGAGGAGGGGGTCCGAGGCCACCGAGGGGGGAAAGGAGTCCGCATCGGGCTGAGCCATTATCAATCGAGACCAAAACAATCGCTCAGAGGGCTGGCAACTACGGGCAGCCTCAATCAGATGAGGTTCAACAGCTTCGCTGCGGGCCGTTGATGCCTCTGGGTCTTCACATAACCACTGGCGGTGGAAAATCGAGTCAGGTTGGCCGCACTTGGGACAACGTCCATCTGAAATATAACCCGACTCTTGCAAACGGTCTGCCGTCCAGCAGCCATTTGAAAAAAAAACAAAACAGCAGCAGATCCAGTACTTTGTTCGCGGCGGGGTTCGCTTCGAACGAAGGAGGGAGCGGAGAGGGTCCACACGCACGCACGCCATCGAACGAGGGAAGACTCGCCGCCAATCGCCTCTCATGGGATCTCTGAACTCCTGACTGCAACAGGCTATCAATCATGGCTGGGCTGTGATACAGTAAATCCACAACGTTGCCCCTATCATCTTGCCACCTACTAAAGCTAATCACCTTCCAGCCTATGCGCTCTAAGCTCAGAAGCATTCGATGACCTGGTCCCCGAGAGTTCCTCCACTCAGATGGCCCCAAACGTAGCCCCTGAGCCTCAAGGCTCCTCCAAAGCCTGATGTGATCCCTGAACGAAAAGGGGCTGGTGGGCGGCGTCGTCAGACTTCTCCACAAACGGGTCGACCATTGCCTGGCGGGCGCCGTCGCCTGCAGCCATGCAGGATCTCCGCGAATACAAACTTTTGCCGCAAGCGACGCACCTCTATGCGCTGGCGACAGACCTGAAAGCAGCACGCCCTTGAGATCATTGAGTTCCTGATCGGACATTCCCAGGACCATGGACCCATAGCCCGCGACAGGCCTGACCCCACATATGTGAATCTTGTTCATGCGAGATCGGTCCCTGGGCAATTGCTTTCGAAGGTAACGAATAAAACCAATAACGGGTCCTCATATCTTTGAACCGAGCCTTCCTTTTTGCGCGCCCTCCTGCACATGCCCGATGCTGTCCTGGCGCTAAATCGCAGCCCAGCGAGATGGCCGAGTTGCAGGCGAGCGACGGGCAGTAGCGGGCAAGCTTCTTGGCCAAGCGAGCAGCCACACGCTGAGAAGATGCAAACGTTGATGCCTTGTCAGCAGCTAGTTGCACTCCCAGTCGGTGTTGGAAGATATACTTCATTTCATACGCGGCTCTAACAAGATCCTGGATGATTTGTTCTTCTTCACCAAAAGCGAGGATCGTGTCATCATCAATGTACGAGCCCAGGGAGACTTGTGGGTTCCGAATAGCAAACTGATCAAACTCGAACAACGCGTAAACCTCAACGAAAACATCATTGTATATATCACCAGCTGGTAATCCTGATTCCGCGAAGAGGGGGAGAGGGCTGCGCTGGGCTCCCAACCTCAAAATCATCGGGCTCCTCCAGATATTATACAGGGTCTTGACGAGTACCCGCGGGATCCCCCAATACTCAGCACGCACACGGAGCCAGAATAGCCTAAACGATTCATAGTACTTCGTTCCATCCCAGATAAAGCCTGCAGTGACCTTGCCCTGAGACTGGGCTTCTTCTGCCAACATGCTCTGATGCCACACCGCTGCTTCAGGCGACTGCCCCTCCCCGAAGGACCAATATGTCCTATGGGCCCGAACCAGGGAACCATCAACTTCAGGGCGCCTCAGCTTTTCCCAGATACGCACTGGTGCAGCCAGGAGCAATATGGGCCGAAGACCGCCTTTGGGCTTCTCAAGAAGCGGTAGCAACATCCACAGCAACTGCATCGGGAACAACCCAAGGCGCTCGACCGCCTCGAACAAAAGAGACATCACCTCCAGACCAGCATCGCTGAGGAGGCTGAAGTGGCGCACGCGCAGCCCGTCAAGCGACTGGGCCGTGTAAACACTGAAAGACCTCGATGCCGCCCGAATTTGATCAGGCCCAGCTCGAGGGAAACAGCTCCTGTCAGGTATCCACGCCTCTGGGGGTCTTACCTGTGCATTCCAGTAGCCTCCAAGGTGAACAGCTTCGGCCTCTAGGAGCTTGACGGGGTCCGACGAGTAGATCCCTGGGGCCACTTGAGTAACCGTGGGCTGCCACTTTTTGGGGAGCTTGGTGAACCTGCGCATGAGCCTTGCGGGGCCTGCTAGAGCCTTCTGTCGCCACTCATCCCAAGACTGAGAGGCCCTCCTGAATAGTATCCAAGAAATAATCAGCTCTATCGCGCCACTCCTGCAAATGGGGATGGCCTGAACTCCACTCTGCCGCAAGGGCTCTCATTTCCTTTAAAGACGCATCCAATCTGATGGTGAGGCCTTCCCCGGGGCAGGAGTGCTGCAACGAAACCTGGAGGGTCAGGATCTGGGCCTCGCCCTCTGCGGCGCTGGCGGTGATCTGCACAAACTCGGCAAACGCGTGATAAAGCCATCGCCATCCTGAGCAGACTTGGAGCTGATCATCCGCATGCTTGGGGCGATAGGACACGGGAGCCCAGGATGCTTTTTATCGTTTGCCCCCTCATACCCAAAATCTTGGCCTCGGTGCCCAGGAAACGAACTAGCTCCAACTCGGCGCAGCCCACGAAGGTGGTCCAGGCAGCATTCAGGCTAGTCCAAGCCTCGTCAGCAGGACTATGACGTGCAAGGGCGACGGCATATGCTGCCTGATGCAGCGCACCCTCCCAGCATCCTGGCTCCGGTACTGGTCCGAAAGGTAACTCAAGCGGTAGTTTGAGGTGGATGCGATAAATCAACTGCTTGACCTGAAGAGCAGCAGGCCGAAGCTGTAAAAGCACAGGGCGATGTGGTTTGATCTCCCACTGCATATCAGCTTGAACTCCCGAAATACCCCTAGCTACACCAGCACCCAAAGCGAAGAAATCAATAATGGAGCTGGAGGTAGGGCTTCTGCACGTGGGCGCTGTGGGGGCCATGAGGAGCATGCCCAGTTTACGTGGGAAACCTGAGCTCTCTACAACATCGGGGGTCATATTCCAATCCCCTGCAATAACCGAATGAGCTGGATCACTTACAGCACGACCCAATTTGGCCATCAGATCAAGATTGAACTCACTGGGTCCTTCGGCCGGCTTGAAATACACCGAAAACAACGATATGGTAGGCCACCCAGGGAAATCCACGAGGACCGTCATGAGCCTATGCGGGGCAATGGGTGCATCTCCTTCTGGTGGCCACCTGAGGCCAATGTCCAGACGTCCGAAAACAGCAACACCTGCAGACTTATTACCTGTGTCAGGGTTGTAATAGCTGGGCGCGAACAGTGCATGCCATCCAAGACTGCGTGCTTTGGCAGTAGCCCTGCCAACAAAAATCAGCGCTGGTGCCCACTTCCTGCGCACAAAGAAGCACTGCTGAACTCTCTCGAAGACGTCGTTTGGGAGTAGTCCAGCACGAACCATTGAAACTCTCTACCTGGTACTGTCTGTCAGTACTCGGTCTATGCGGCGCCCCCTTCAGAGGTGGAACGGGGGTGTCTGAACACGAGAGCGGGATCCCACAACACTTGGGAGCAGGGCGCTGGAACATAGTGTCACCCACACTTTTGTTTATTGGCCTTGATCCCCAGAGCTTTGACCATGTGTTCAAAGACACGCTTGTTATCTGGTCCCTCGGCCTGAGCGGCCATAAACAACTTCTCGACATCTTCTGCATCCAAATCGTCCAAATCCATATCTTCTGGGGCGGGGATATTGGCATGCTCATCTCCACCATCGTCTCCTCCCCCCGTGCTCTCCTGGGCGGGACCCGCAGAAGTAGGAGGTGGAGGAGATTGAGATTGTGCAGCCTCAGCCTGAAGCTGAGCCTGCAGGAGTTCCTTGTACTTGCCGAAAGCGGCCGAGGACACGAGCTGCTGCACCTCGGGGTCGTTTGCACCGTCTCGGCCTTGAGCTCGAAAGACGGGACAACTGGGGGAACCATTTTCGACATGGTCGTCTGCAGCTCCACCTTCGTGGTCTCCACCTCAACCCGCAACTGACGAGCCTTGGCCTGCATGGCAACCAGCTCCTCCTGTGCCGCCTTGATGAGGGCCTCTTGCGCCTTGATGTCATCCTCCTGCTTATCAAGCTTCTGCTGGGTCCGCTGCAACTTGTGCCCCAGCGCCGTGTGGCGAGAGAGAGAGAGAGACGGCTTCTGGCTGTTGAGTTGATCCCTGGCAGCCTTGAGCTCCTTCTCCAGCGCCTCTTTGACCATGGACGGGAAAGCATCATCATTGCGCACTGAGTTGAGCGTGGTCTCGAGCGATTTGACACGTGCCAGAAGCTGCCGACCTGCGTCATCAGCGGGCGAGTCCACGTTATTGTCACCACTGGCGGCTGCTGCGTCAGGCTGCTGACGTTGACCACCGCCTGCGGCTCCAAACTGCTTGACGAACTGATCCATCTGCTTCTGAAGCTGGCTGATCTGTTTGGTAACTCCTTTGTCCAGCACAGGAGGACCGCGAGCCCAAACGCCGCGTAGAGGACGCTGCACCGCATCGCCACCACATGATGACGACTTCTGCTTGTGGTCCTCAGCCCGCTTCTTAGCCTTGTCGATGATGCTGCGCGGCGCTGCTTGCCCACACTGGCATCTGATGCGGCTCGCGAAGTTCGCATTGCGACCGCAGCTGTGACATCCCCACTTAGGCTCTCTTGGGCCTGGGAGGACATCTGGATCCACCATGAACGCCCCTCCAGGAGCTCACTGCACACTGCGGGTTGAGATCCCGCGAACTGAGTCGTGACGAGCCAAAATGACCCGCAAGTGCGATTACCGCTCTGAAGACGGCACTTGCAAGCCCAAAGAACCTGGGCCAGAACGGCTGACGAGGATGAGGAAACAGAAGAGGAAGAGGAGGAGGAAAAGGAGAAAGAGGAGGAGGAGGAGGAGGAGGACCAGCGTAAACCGAAGACTCATCCACGATATTGCAATCCACCCTCCTTTCCAAATTCCCTCTTCGCAAATTCTTGCACATATTCCATTTCACTGAAGAAGACGCTTCGTTGGAACAGAACCGTTTGAAAATCAGGATTTGTGCCAGAACGCCATTCCCGGGATTTCAACGCCACGAATCACCGGTACTGCTGCGTCTTGACGATCCTGAAGCGTGCCAGAACACCATTCCTGGGGCTTCAACACCGCGAATCAACGTCATTGTTGCGCCCGCGTCTGGGACGTTAACCATGGGAATCCGTGGAACTGGTGAAGAACTCTTCGAACGAATGTGCGCGGCACTAAGGCAGAAATCACATTTTGAAAAAGGAACCGCCCTCCACCCGTGAATCTCTTGCACAGTTTAAAACAAGCGTGCGCGGAGATAAAACGAGAACCACGCGTGAAAAAGAACCTCCCTCTATCAGCTCTGGCAAACTGTTGAAACAAATGTGCGCGGCAAGAACCACATTTTGAAAACGACCCGCCCTCCATCCGACAAACGGTTGCAAGCATCTATCAAGCCGAATGCGCACGGCGCTGACGCGAGAGCCACATTTTGAAAACGGATCGCCCTCCATCCGTCAAACTCTTACAAAACTTTGGAACGAATGCGCACGGCACTAATGCGAAAACCACAATATGAAAACGGCGCGCTCTTCATCAGTAAAACTGTTGCGATTTTCGAGCTTCAGGATTATGAATTGCGAGGAAATGTCATGCGAAACGCCCGGCCCGCCCTTTCGACCAGCCTCGCGGTGCGGCAGGGAGAAATTATCGATACGGGAGAGGAACGGATGAGGAAGGGGGGAGGAGGATGAGGATGAGGAGGCCTAGTGTAAACCCAAGACGCATCATTCATCAAAGGATGTTGGGATAAACCCTCTCTCCTAGCCCCCTCTTGCATAGGCCACTACAAAGGTCCCTTTACTCAGGGAATGGGCCCGTTGGGAAGCAATCGTTGGAATTTCCTGAAGCGTCCAATCACCACACTCGGAAGTTCAACGCTAAGAACCATCTTGACTGCTACGTCTTGACGACCCCGAGTCGTGCCAAAGCACCGTTCCTGGGACTTCGACACCGTGAGTCAACGTACCTGATGAACCCTGACAATCCTGAAGCGTTTCGAAACACTATTTCTGCTACGTAAACCGTGGGCACCCGCGATAGCCGTGCAATTTCTTAAGACGAATGTGCGCGGCGCTGAGGTGAGAGCCACATCTTGAAAAGAAGCCGCCCTCAGTCTGTGAAGTTCTTGCAAGTTGTTAAAACGACTGTGCGCGGCGCTGAGGCGAGACCCACGTTCTGAAAAAGGCCCGCCCTCAATGCGCTCCGAAACACCATCTCTTGTACGTTTACCATGGGCACCCGTGATGCTCCTGCAATTCCTGAGGACGAATGTGCGCGGCGCTGAGGTGAGAACCTCATCTTGAAAAGAAGCAGTTTTCAATCCCTGAAGCTATTGCAAGTTATAAAAAACGAGTGTGCGCGGCGCCGGAGCGAGAACGGCACTTTGAAAACGACCCGCCATCAATCTGCGACCGTCTTGCAATCTCTACAACGAGTGTGCGCGGCGCTAAACGCGGAAATCTTCCACGTCTGAATGTTCCTCCTCCTCCCCTGGTCCTCTGCGCGGCCTCCCTAATCATTTCCTTCCTTGTGCACGCCGGCCAATTCGCCATTTGGTTGCCCCGAAACGCCACCCGCTGGAGCAGTTTCTCTGCCTCGCCGCTGACGGAGAAAGTCCGCGGCGCCAAGGCGAGAGCCACATTTCGAAAACGGCCCGCCCTCAATCAGTGAAACCCTCGTTACTTTTTTGTTGAACAAAAACGAATGCGCGCGGCGCTAAGGCGAGAGCCACATTTTGAAAACCGCCCGCCATCAACCCGTGAAGCGTTTGCAAATATTTAAGACGAACGCAAGGCGCCAAGTCGAGAGGCATATTTTGGAAGCGACCCGCCCTCCATCTGCGAAGCTCTTGCCAAGTCTTTGACTTCAGGATCACAATAAATGGTGAAGAAATCTCACTAGAAACGCTCGGCTCGCCTTTCCGATTGGCCTCGGGGTGCGACAGCGAGGAATTAGTTATGAGGAAAAGGAACTGAAGAAGGGGAAGTGGAAAGGGCGGGGGATGGGAGGAGGAGGAAGTGGAGGAGGAGGAGAAGAGGAGGAAGATGAGGAGGAGCATGAGGATTTGATTGGCAATGGCGGCGACGAGGAAAGAAATTAGAGGATCGCCCAAGGCCCCGTCCCGACTGTAACCCCAGGACGCTGAAGATGCTTGCCCCTCGCAAGAAGCTTCCAATTATCCTGGCATGACTGGTTGGGTGGTCGCTTTAGCCTTTGAACAGTCCTCGAATATGTCCATGGCTCGAGTTAGCATCTACACTTGAGGCATACCGTGAGCAACGCACTGTCACTGAGTTCGAGCGAGATGCAACTATGCTTCAGAGCTCGGAAGGCGGATCCAGACAAGCCGCGCACTTCCGTGCAGTCGCCAGGGGCTGACTCCGTCGACCTTCGCCTCACTCTGTCGTAAGTCAAAAACAAGAAGAACCCACGCAATCTCTGCCACTCGTGGCCAGGAACAGGAGGCGGGACCGAAAGACCAGACTCGACACGAGGGGGTCGGACGAGCTCGACCTCTGAAAGGTCCAGCTTCGGCCAGAGTGGGAGAAGCGTGGACGCAAGATCGCAAACTTGTTCCGCAACTCTAATTCGAAGCTGGAGCTCCGTATTTCGCCATCAGACCCAGAAGGGTGCATTGCAGCTCCAGCCCGAGCGGCAGCGTCGGCTGCCGAATGACCCCGCCGACGCCCCCGCTAAGGGTAGTAGGAGGAGAAGGAGGAGGAGGAGGAGGCGGAGGAGGAGGAGGAGGAGGAGGAGGAGGAGGACGACGAATAGATTCCTCCCTTGCTCTGGTGGGCTTGCACCCTCGTGCACTTGGCCAGTGGCCCTCCTGGACCAGTGTGCCACCGGCTGCCCCGTGCACCCCACGAGCGCCCTGGGACACCCGAGTCTGCCCATGTGCCCACAGCCACCAAAGGCGCAAACCCCACCAGGGAGGGCGGGCGGGAGACCCTTTTTTGATCCGCGGGTCGAGAGCGCACCTCTTCCGGTCGAAGCCAAGCGGGCCGCGCACAGCTTTAATTAACCAAAGGGGGGGGCAGCAGGAGGGGCCTCACGTCACACGCGGGCGGGAGACCGAGATGCACCCGAGTCCACTCGCAGCGAGCCGGCGGCTCCCCTGCCTTCCACCGCCCGGCGCGCTCGAGAGTGCCCACCGTGCGCGGGCCTCCGTGGGCCTGCGCCGGGGCAGGCCGCTCTCTCCCAGCGCAAGCAGCAGACCAGGCGGACGACAGGACGACGAGGACAGACAGACGGGAAGACGATTTTTTTTTGAGGTGCAGGAGATGGAAGCGGACAGCGATCATTGACACGATTCATGTACGACTCATGTACGTCGCAAGGCCAAAGAGTCTGGCAAAGAAGAACGGGTACGGCAACACACAACATGGGACAAGAGAGACAAACGGAAAAACGACTGACAAAACGACAGACAAGACGCCAAGACCAACGACGGACAGCCGCAGCCCCTGAACGGGACGCCACGCCGTGAGAGCACGATGCCCCCCCTCCGTGACGCAAGCAGGAAGAACTCCCCAGAAGCCAGGAATGGAGGAGTGGATCACGA
Source organism: Prorocentrum cordatum (assembly GCA_963575745.1). NCBI lineage: Eukaryota > Dinophyceae > Prorocentrales > Prorocentraceae > Prorocentrum > Prorocentrum cordatum. The sequence goes on along the minus strand of CAUYUJ010021091.1, from coordinate 127,969 downwards.
ACTGTGCTTTCGTCAGACTTTCCTGCCCCCCAAAATCTGCAGTGCACGGGGCGAATAATAGAAATACGTTGGACAAATGACTATGCCATATCAAAAAATAGAGAAGGTTGCCTGCTGGACTCATACGGGCAACTTGAGGCCCTCGCGCCTGCCCGCGAAGAAGACACCCGAGGAGATGAAACGGACGCCGCCTGTAGGAATTGACCGCCGTATGTACCAAACACAATACGGTATTGTTAAGCCGAACGCGCCCAGCACCGCGCGCCTACCGCGTACCACGAATATCAGCCCAGAAGAAAAGGCCACCCTGCCTTCGCATGCGGCAAAACAAAGGACAGCCCATACGAAACAGTCGTGCGTTGGCAATCACCGAACCTAGGGCGTTGTCATTACGGCGAGACTTCAGCGAGTGAGAAGCCAAACGGCCAGTATAGAAACGAGGAAAGTTGAATCAGCGTGGAGTGTACAGCTGCCAATACGCACGAGAGACCCCAGCCTTACTGTACCCCTCGAACGCAACAAAAAAACAGCAACTACCACTATACCACACCCAGCCAGAACATAAGCATGCGATACCAGACAAACCATGCTGGATCGGGGACACACCAACAAGGCCATGCATGACACCGATCGGCGCGTGCCCAGGCCAACACCAGCGAAGACTCGAACCCCTGCCCAGGAGAGCAAGAGACGCACCAAGGACAGCTGGACAGGACGTCGGACACCGTGTACTGCAACCGTAGCCGTACTCGACAAATTCGTCCAGTCTCCCCGTCCGACAGCTGCTGCAAGCCATACCCGCGGCAGAATTCGGAGCCCCCACAAGCGCCTCGAGAAGGCAGTGGACGCGGCTGAAGGCCCATCGCCAAGCCAAAAGCTACGGATGAACCTCGAGCCGCATGTGCTTGAGCCGAAATGGTTACGCAGGAGGATTGACTTGGACACTTCGAGAGACAAGGCTGGACCTTCCAGCGACACAGAGGAGGAGGAGGAGGAGGAGGAGGAGGAGGAAGAGGAGGGAGAGGAGGAGGACGAGGAAGAGGAGGACAAGCGTAAACCCAGGACGCACCAACGATGTTGCAATAAACCTCTGCCCCCCTTCAAGTTTCCTCTTCATAGGCCCCTTCAAGGATTAATTTTCATCGCGGGGAGTGCCCATTGGAAGAAACTCGTCTGAGAATCCTCAATCGTGCCCGAACACAATTCCTGGGACTTCAGCGCCGCGAGTCAGAGTGACTGACGACTGCGTCCTGGCAATCCTAAATCGCTCCAGAGCACCACTCCTAAAACTTCAACATCGCGAATCAACGTGACTGCTGCGATCTGTCAATCCTCGACCGTGCCAAAATACTGTCACACACATTCAAAAACGAATGGGCGTGTTGCAAGGTGAGAGCCACATTTTGAAAAAAAGCCGCCCTGCATCAGTGAAACTGTTGCAACGTTAAGTGGGAAATATTACGCGAAACGCCTAACCCGCCCTGCCGACACGTCGTGCAACGTAAAAGGAGGAGCAGCAGAAGGAGCATGAAGAGGGTGAGGAAGGGGAATCCTCCTCCTCGTCCTCCTTCTCCTCCCCTTCCTCCTCCTCCTCCGTGCCCTCGCCGTCCCCCTTGCACTGCTCGTCCTTATCGTCCTCCTCCACCTCATCCTCCTACTCTTGATTCTCCCGCCTCCTTTCCCTCGGCATGGGCTCGAAGCTGGACCTCATCATGTGATCCACTCCCGCCCCATCGCATCCACCATCGGCTCGGTTCGAGGCCGCCCGCCAGCATGAAGGAAGCGGGCCCTGGTGAAAGCGGGACCTGGTCCATGGGCTTCCCTGGGATCACTTCTCCTGAGTACCGTTCATCCGATCCCCATCCCCAGCGGCGTGGCCTGGGCCCCACTGGCCGATTTGCCCCCTAGATGGGGATATAGGCCGTCCCCTTCGGGTTCCGACGGGGGGGTGGTAAGTTGGTGGGGGTCTCGAAGGGGACGAGGATGAGGATGGGGGTCGGATAAGCGATACTGATCTCTATCCCCAGCCATGTTTCCCCAATGAGGCTCTGCCGAATGGGCTCTGTACTTGCCTTGTGCAAGCGCCGCTGGGTGCGGGGCCGCAACTCCAGAGGCTGGCCTTGGCGCTGCCCGCTTCCCGGCGTCCTGGCCCCGGATCCCTTGAGGCGCTGCCCGGGCTCCCCCATCTTGCTCCTTGGCTCGGGTTCTCCGGTCTTGTGCCTCGGTCTTGTGCCTCGGGTCTTGGCTCCGTCTGGCCCTGTCTTGTGGCTCGGTCTTATGCCTTGGACCATCTTGTTCCTTGCCTTGCTTCCTCGGGTTCCCCCGTCTTGTGCCTCGGGTGAGTTCCCCGGCCGGTCCCTGTAAGGCTAAGCTGTGCCAAGCACTGCTGAGCAGTGTCAGGCAGCGTCAAGCAGTGCTTGTCAAACACTGCTTGGCATTGCCTGGCAGTGCTTGACAAGCATTGCCAGGCAATGCCAATCAATACCAAGCAAAGCACAGCAACGGCGAGCACCCCTCAGCAACGCAAAGCAACGCCAAGCAATGCCAAGCACATCAAATCAAAGCACAGCAATGCCAAGCAACGCCAAGCAATGCCAAGGAATGGCAAGCAATGCCCATCACTGCCAAGCAAAGCAAAACAATGCCTACCAACGAAAAGCGAACCCGAGCAATGCCAAGCAACGTCAAGCAATACCAATCATTGTCGGGCAATGCCAAGATGCCGAGCAACGGCAAGCAAGCAATACCGAACAATGCTTTGCCCTGGTTGTGTCTGCATTGCCCAGAACTGCTTCGAACTGCTGCGAAGCTAAGAAGACCCTTCATTGGAGTCGCGCCGGGTTCGCCTCAAGGCCCGTGACCCCTCTCAGGCGGGCCCAGGACAGAGATAGAAATCGCTGCAGAGCGGTCCAGAGCGCTCTCGGAGCGTCCCAGAGCGCTCTGGCACGGCCGCGGCTTCAGGGCCCCCAAGCGGGGTGGTGGCCACACCGTGTGGTGGGGATTCGGGGTCACCGCACGGTTTTGGGACTCGGGTCGTTTTCCGGGGATGTCTCGGGCGACTGGAGCCTCCAAGGTCCCAAAACCGTGCGCTGACGGATCGTGCGATGAGGTCTTGGGGGACTTCGAGGTCACCGCACGGTCTGTCTCCGCACCGCTTCGGGACTCCAAAGCGGCGCCCGAACCGTCCTCCCAAACTGCCAGATCCCCAATGTCCCGCTCCGATGTTGTCCCGGTCCTGCCGACCAGCCGCAACTGGGGGATCCGTGCTCCTCCCCCATCCCCTCTGGGAACCCGTCTCTCGAGAGGGGCGTCGAAGGCGAGAGGCGTCCCCCCGAGGGGGGTCAGGACCAGTCCCCCCCCTGATTGTGTTGGCTGGTCCTGGCTCCGTCTGGCCCTGACCTCTGGGAAAAGGAGGAGGAGGAGCAGGAGGAGGAGGGCGGATGTGGAGGAGGAGGGCGGAGGTGGAGGAGGAGGAGGAGGAGGAGGAGGAGGAGGACGGGAGGAGGAGGAGGAGGAGGAGGAGGAGGAGCAGGAGGACGAGGACGAGGAGGAGGAGGAGGAGGAGGAGGAGGAGGAGGAGGACCAGCCCCTTCGCACATGGCATGGGCGCCCCAACTTTCTGTGCGCCGCGGTTCTCGGCCTCCGGCCAGTCCCCGCCGGAAGAGGGGGCGCCAATGGTCTGCAACTGGAAGGCGGAGGCGCGTGCGCAGTTCCCGCGCAGGCCGCCCGCGGCCCTCGCAGTCAGGAAGCAGCTCCTCTGGGGGGTCCTCGTGAGCACGATCAGGGGCCGTTGAGCCCGAGCCCGATTGAGGGGCCATGAGTCGGGTGTTGCCAGAAGTGCCCCTGGCCCAAGGTGCCCCCAGGTTTCCGCTCCATTTTGGAGCCCCTGGGGCCCTCTGGGCCGCGTGATGGGTGCTCTGGAGGCCGTTTGGGCTACCCCGAGAATTCTGGGGGTACCTTGGCCCAGGGGCACTTCTAGCAACACCCGACTGAAGCTCGGATTCAGCCAGATTCAGCGGGATTCCAACGGATTGAGAGGAGCTGTGCTGGATCAGGCTGGCATGAGACCACGGAGCTACCAGCGCCGATTCCTGAGGGTCAACCTCCCACGCAATTCCGTCCTAATCGCGGGCACCGCAGAGGGCGCACGCGCAGGCAGTCGGCGGCAGTCGAGGAAGGGGAAACAAAAACGGCAGAAGCACAACTTCTCGGAGCTCCGCGCGACTTTCGGCTTTCTCGGCTCGGCGCTGGGGCCCCCTCCTTGACTCAGGACGGGCATCTCCCCCATACAGGCGGATTTCGGACGAAAACGAAGAAACACTCGACAGATGCCCAAACATCGCCAAACTAATCGGGTAATCATCGAAACGCCGTCCCCAGATTAGTTTTTTGGGGGGAACTCTGAACATTCCTCCTGTACACCCTGCGAAATGCTTAAGAAATCATGGGTTAAGAAATTCATAGTCTCAGAATTCTAATAAAAACCCAGAATGTGTATTCAAATCTTAGGATTTACATTGAAACATTAAGAATAATCGAGACTCTGGCCGAAAACTTAGGTTTTCTTAAGCATCGCCTAAGGCGTAGAGGGAGGGGCACGCCCGACTCAATCCTTGACGCGCGGAGCGCGCCCCTGGCCGCCGGGGGAGGCCCCGCGCCGATCCAGGCAGCCCGCGCGGAGCCCCGACGGCCGACGCTCCTGCCGCCTCGGGCGACGCGGCGAGCTGCAGCTCGGCCGCAGGGAGCCCTCCTCCTGCGCCACCTCCTCCTTCGCCTCCTCCTCCTCCTCCTCCTCCTCCTCCTCCTCCTCCTCCCCCTCCTCCTCCTCCTCCTCCTCCTCCTCCTCCTCCTTCTCCTCCTCCTCCTCCTCCTCCTCCTCCGCCTTCTTCTTCTCCTCCGTGCTCCGTGATCGGCACGCGCAGCGGCGGGGCGCCGCGGCCGAGGCGCGCAGGGGCGAGCTGCAGCGCGGCGAGGAGCACTGCTCCACGGCCGCGTGCTCCGCGAGCTGCACGGTTTCCCCCTGGGCCGCAGGCGACCCGAGGAGGAGGAGGAGGAGGAGGAGGAGGAGGAGGAGGAGGAGGAGGAGGAGGAGGAGGAGGAGGAGGAGGAGGAGGAGGAGGAGGAGGAGGGAGGAGGGGGGAGGGGAAACGGTCGCCAAAGCCCTTCGGAGAAACCCTTCACCGTGATCGGCACGCGCAGAACATCAGCGGTAGGACGCCGACACCGAGATGCGCAGCGGCGAGCTGCAGCACAGCAGGGAGCACTGCTTCACGGCCGCGTCTTCGATGACCGGGTGCTCCGCGTCTACCGCGGCGCCGCTCCGCAGCAGCGCGTCCTCTCGAGGCGGCGCCGGCCAGGGCAGTCGGTTCGAGCAGAAGCCGACAGCGAGGCGAGCCCTCCTCCTCCTCCTCTCCTCCTCCTCTTCTCCTCATCCCCCTCCTCCTCCTCCTCCCTCCTCCTCTTTCCTCTCTCCCTCTTCTTCATCCTCCTCCTCCTCCTCTCCTCCTCCTCCTCCTCCGCTCCTCCTCCCTCCGCTCCTCCTCCTCATCATCATCCAATCACTCACATCATCATTCACTCATCATCATACATATTCATCATCACATCATCATCAGCAGCAGCAGCACATCATCATCATCATCATCATCATCATCATCATTCCATCATCATCAATCATCACATCATCAATCAGCATCACATCAGCATCAGCATCAGCATCAGCATCAGCATCAGCATCAGCCATCAGCATCATCATCATCATCATCATCAACACCATCATCATCCATCAGCATCAGCATCAGCATCAGCATCAGCATCAGCATCATCATCATCATCATCATCATCATCATCATCCATCATTCATCATTCATCATTCATCATCATCATCATTCATCATCATCATCATCATCATCATCATCATCATCATCATCATCATCATCATCATCACATCATCATCAGCATCATCATCATCATCATCCCCCTCCCCCTCCTCCTCCTCCTCCTCCTCCTCCTCCACCTCCTCCTCTCCTCCTCATCCTGCTCCTGCTCCTGCTCCTGCTCCTCCTCCTCCTGCTCCTGCTCCTCCTGCTCTTTTTCCTCCTCCTCCTCCTCCTCCCTCCCTCCCTCCCTCCTCCCTTCCCTCCCCCCTCCTCCTCCTCCTCCTCCTCCTCCTCCTCCTCTCCTCCTCCTCCTCCTCCTTCCTCCTCCTCCTCCTGCTCCTCCCCCTCCTCCCCTCCTCCTCCTCCTCCTCCTCCTCCTCCTCCTCCTCCTCCTCCTCCTCCTGCTCCTCCTGGCTCAAGCCGGTTGGGATCTTGAGCGTGCTGAGAGACGCGACACGACTGGACAGGCCAGTGACACAGCGTTGGGGCTCAGCTTGAGAATGCCCAAGAGTAAACCCTTCACAGTCTGCAATGAGTGTGGCCAATGGGTGTACAACTGGCGGCTGGACAAGCAAGGAGGGCAGTGCAAGTGCGGCGCGTGGCTGGAACCGTTCCAGGGCAAGCCGCCCTGGCGCAGCAACCACTACGGGCAGCAGCACGCTGGAAGCTCAGCGGCGGCGTGGTGGGGGCCAAAGCCAGGAGAAAGCGATGGCAAGGCGGCGGCGCTGGATTTCCTCGCAGGGGGGAACAAGCAGCTGGCCAAGGAGATCGAGGAGCTCCAGCGCAAGCATGCGCCGCCGCCGCCCCAGCCGAGGCCACCTGATGCATGGCAGGCGCTCACGAAGGCCAAGGGACAGCATCAGAAGGCGCAGAAGTGGCTGCTGGAGTGCGAGGACGAGCTCGAGCGCTTGTCCATCCTCCACGATGAGGCGCTCCTCCGCCGCGACCAGGCCTTGGAGGACGCCTTCGATGCGGATCAGGCCCGCGCGAAGGCCTCGGCGGCCTACTACAAGCAGGTGGGCAAGGGAGAGCTCGTCAAGGCTGAGGGGGAGGAGCCTGCGCAGGCTGAAGTGCAGACGATCCTGGACTTTTCAGTGGATGACCGGCTCCTGGACGCCAACCTGGACGACTACGAGGACGGCCCAGAGAAGGAGGCGGTGTTGGCCTTCCGCACCAAGTTGGCGGACATCCAGCAGGCGGGGAAAACATCTTTGCAGAAGATCGAGGAGGCAGAGGCGGCGCTCGCTCGGCAGCAGGCAGAGGTTCGCCAGAAGCACGCGGAGGAGGCGAAGCAGCTGCGCGACCAGGCGGAGCAGCACCAGCAGCTCCTGGTGCAGCAAGTCGAGCAGCTCCCCAGCCTGCGCAAGCAGCTCCGGAAGAAGCGCAGGACGGAGGACGGCCAGGCGGCCTCAGGCGAAGCCGCCAAGGAGCCCGGTGAGCAGCCAGCGGCGGAGCCAGGAGCCACGGCCGCGGAACCAGCGGCTGCCCCAGACGCCGAGGCAGCCCAGAGGAGGAAGCAGGTGCTGCTGGACTACCAGGCGAAGGTCAAGGCTGAGCGCGCCGTCGCTGTCGCCAAGGGGGGCGGCAAGGGCAAGCCAGGCACTGCGGGGGCTGCTGCGGCTCCTGCTGGCGCTCCTGCTGCTGGGACGAGCGCAGGCGCAGGCAAGAGTGGAGCAGCTGCCAGCCAGGATAGACCGTCGCACCTTTGACGATCTACGTCCTGACGCGAGGCCAGCGTCAGGCACGGCTGGCGATCGCCAGCTCTTCTTTGCGAATGTGGAGAAGTGGGGCCCACAGGCCCACAAGTACGTGAACGAGTATCAGGAGCGACACCCACGGGTAAGTGTGATGGGCATCTGCGAGACCCACCTCTTGCCCGACAAGCAGAAGAAGGTCACGGCCGACCACGATCGGGACGGCTGGAAGACCACGGCCACGGCAGCGCGGCCGTCTGGGCTGAGTGAGACGGGGTGCTGTGGTGGAGAGATGATAATAGCGACGCGGCATCTGGAGACGACCTCGTTTGATCATGTGCGAGTGGCAGCACAGCAGCGAGGCAGAGACGATCCCTTCCGCGGGTTCGTGGCGACCACCATCCACGCGAAGGCGGGCAATGTGGTCTACGTGACGGCGTACATGGCGCCCCAGTGGGGGAAGGGGTCCCCGAACCCCCAGAAGTTGGCGAGCCTGGCTGCCTTCCTGAAGGCCGTGGACGACCCGTGGATCGTGGCGGCGGACTGGAACCTGGACCCAGAGCAGCTGCTGAAGAGCGAGTTCCCGCAGAAGGTCGGCGGGGTGGTGAAGGCGCCGCAGGGGACGAAGGTAACGTGCGCCAAAGGGGAGCAGGGGTCTCTGCTGGACTACTGCTTGGTGCGCAAGGACTTTGCGGACCAGGTGATGGTAGAGGCGGAGCTGGAGGTGCCTTGGAAGGTGCACTGCGCGCTGCTCATCACACTCAAGGGCTCCTACCAAGAATGGTGGGTGAGGGCGCTCGTGGTGCCCAGGGCGCTGCCGCGGACGCAGAGGCCGAGGAAGAGCGCGGACCTCAACAGCAAGACGAGCAAGATGAAGCAGAAGAAGCTGCAGGAGAGGAAGTCGAGACTCCCCCGGAGGAGCAGGAGGCCTTCGCGAAGCTGTACGAGGAGGATGAGGTCTGCCAGGAGCCCAAGGCGCCTTTCCAGGTGCCACTGGAGTGCTGGAGGCAGGCGGAAGAGCAGCTGGCGCAGACAGGATTTCCAGGGCCCGTTGTGGGCACGTACACGGGCCCGGTGCAGCAGCTGGACGACCACGTCGCCTACCAGGGCCGCGAGGAGCAGGAGAAGGACCTCTCGCATAGGTACGGCAACTGGGTGAGCAAGCTGGAGCTCGCACTGCTGGCCGTCCACGAGGTGGAGGAGTCGGAGAAGGCGCGCTACCTGGGGCGCGGGAGGGGCTGCGACCTGAAGTGGGTGAAAGCGAAGGTCACGCCAGGCAGGGCACACATGAAGTGCCACAAGTCTGACGCCATGTGCTATGCGCTCACGCTGATGCAGAGGTACCAGACGCTCGCGCGTGGCAGGCGCGATGAGGCTCAGGGAGGCCGGGTGAGCTGCAAGCTCAAGAGGATCGCCAAGGAGACGCTGGACCAGGGCATGGCAGACTTTTTCGGCAGCGCGCGCTTCATGGTCTGGCAGAAGATGATGGTCAAGGTCGAGACCCTTTCGGCGGCGCACCGACAGAAGCTGCTCGAGCTGACGGGCACGCTGGCGGCGGCAGGGCAGGCGCGCGCGATGGGGGAAGCACGAAGAGCCTACACCAAGTGGGTGAAGGAGATGTGGAGCGACAAGATGGGGGTGCTGCACAAGCACGTGAAAGACGAGCCGACCATCATCAACGAGATCTGCACGGGCACCTCCACCACGGCGGACCCTACGGCGATCATGAATGACCGGGCGTCCAAATGGAGAGGGTTGTGGCAAGACCCGAAGGTGAGCTTGGAGGACATCCAGGGGCAGCTGCAAAGGACCCTGGAGATAGCGAAGGAGGAGGACTACCCGCCAGTGGAGCAGGAGGAGTTCGACAGGGCGCTGAACTCCATAAACGGCAGGAAGGCGATGGGCGTGGACGTGCTGAGCTCGACGGAGGTGCAGAGGCTTCCGCACGAAGCGCGCGAGGAGCTGAGGCAGCTGATGAACGATGCCGAGGCCCAGGGCGTCTGGCCTCGCCAGTGCATGGCGGTGGTGGCGGCATCGGTTCCGAAGCCTGCTGGGGGCGACAGGGTGCTGGGCATGATTGCCCTTATGCCCAAGATATGGAGCAAAGCTCGAGGCGGTATCGTGGACAACTGGACAGAGCAGCTCGGGGCATTCTGGGACGGCGCCCTGCGAGGGTGCTCTGCGCTCAGGGCTGCGCTGTACCGTGCCCTGCTCGACGAGGTGGGCAGGGAGATGCAGCTGGCGTCGGCCACTCTCCTCCTCGACCTCCAGACCTTCTACGACACGATCAGCCTGGCGCTGCTCATGGAGCTGGCAGTGCAGGTGAAGTACCCTGCCATCGTCGTGGCCATGGAGGTGGAGCTCTTCTTGGGCCCTCGCATCCTGAAGGACCAGCGCCACGGCATCAGCGAGCTGGTCTGGCCGACGCGCTCGGTGGTGGCGGGGTCGGCGAGGGGGGTATCCCTGGCCAAGGTGTTCATCCACGGGGTGCTGGAAAAGGCCCACCAGGTGGCCCCGCAGGCGTCCCTCTGGACATTCGTGGACGACACGACGGCCCGGTGCGAGGGATCTCGTCAGATGGTGAAGCAGGAGATGAAGCAGGTGGCGACCCAGTTCGTGGAGGGCTTCGTCGAGGAGCGAGGCATGATCATCTCGAACAAGACCAAGCTGCTGGCGTCGGACACGCAACTGGGCCGAGAGCTACAGGCGGAACTGGAGTCGCCTGCTCTGCCGCTGCAGTTGGCGCTGGACGCCACTGACCTGGGCGGCGACGCGGCAGCTGGGCGGAGGCGCTGCTGCAAGAAGCAGCGCAAGAGGCTGCTGGCGGCCGGCAGGCGCGCTAGCCGCATCACGAGAATGAGGAGGAGCGCGGCTCTCGCCAAGGAGGCGCAGGGGCTGTGGAGCACGGGGGCTTCTCCACAGGCCACCTACGGCCACCAGCTCCAGGGCCTGGCGCCGTCGAGCGTCAGGAAGCTGAGGCAGCAGGCGGGCGCGGCAGTTGGAGGCAAAGCTGGCGGACGCTGCCTCACCACGGTCCTGGCGGCGGGGCTTGAGGAGGACCCAGCCATCAAGCTGCGCATCCAGTTGGTAGACTCGTGGCTGGAGCTCTGGGAGACGGCGCCTGAGGTCCATGCGAGGATCCATAGAGTCTGGCCTGCCATCCGCGGCGCGCTCCTGAGCGCCGGCGCAGCCCGGCGCTGGCGGCGCGTGCGTGGCCCTGTCGGCGCACTCGTGGCAACGCTCATGGACGTGGGCTGGGATCCGCGCACTGCTGGCGCGTGGAGCAGGCCAGAGGTGGACGGCACGATCACGGAGTGGCACCTGGTGGAGTCGAGCTCGGAGGCCTTTGGGAGCTTCATCGATCGGCAGCCCATCCTGCACGACCTCCGCGAGGACATCATGCGCCAGCTGTGGAAGCAGGCGGCGGCCCACGAGGACGGCGGCAACTTGGGGAGCGGCGCGGACATGCTGCATGCGAGGCGCGAGCTCGACCGATATGCTCGAAGAGCCATGTGGGCGGAGTGGAGTCGCACGATGACAGTGATAAGCGGCGGGCAGTGGAGCCGCGCCAGGAAGCGAGAGCGCGGCTATGCCGTCAGCGCCACCTGCCCAAGATGCGGGCTGGAGCCAGAGACGCTGACCCACAGGATCTGGAAGTGCACGGAGAACATCAGCGAGGGCAGTGAGTTCGCCAAGTCGGAGCACCTGGTGGCGAGGGCGCTGGCCAGTGTAGAGAGTGAGCCCTCGGTCTGGCTGCGAGACCTAGTGCCGAACCACCTCACCACCCCCAGGTTCGATGAAGAGCGATTGGCTCAGGAAACCTTGTTTTTTGGGGTAGGTGAGCTGGGTGACTATCGGAGGGACGGGGTTTTGACGCTGTTTGGGGACGGGTCGGGAGGGAAGCACTCGGACGATCAGCGTCGCCGTAGGTGTGGAGCGGCTGTCGCTGCCCTGGCCTGTCGTGAAGATAGCTGGCGCCTGGGGGCGATGATAGCCGCGCCGCTCCCTGGCTGCCGACAGTCTGTGCCCCGATCGGAGACGCTGGCCCTGGCGATGGCCCTTGAGCAGACTACGGGATCGGTGCACTTCGTGACGGACCATCAGGGTCTTTTAAAAGCCTGGCCCCGGAGAAGGCGCAAGGCCACCAGGGGGCCCAACGAGGATCTCTGGGCGAGAATTCGCGCGGCGGCCGAAGGCCGCGAGGTCTCTCTGGAATGGGTCCCCTCTCACGCTGAAGAGGAGGACGCGGGCCGTCTGGTCACAGATAGGGACCTCTTCCTTGCTGTGGGCAATGCCACGGCCGACCATGGGGCGGGGGAGGCGGCGGATCGGGCTTGGGAGGGATTCGTCATGCATGCTGCTCCCCACGCTGACAGTTGCGATGCTGTTGCCGCTCTTGTCAGACGTCGAGCGTCCAAGGCCTTACAACTTGCCCAGGACTGCGACACGACCCGGGCCGAGCGCGAAGATATCGCGCCTCGTGGGGCCCGCGAGAGCGGCGTGAAGATAGCTCTCCGCGAAACGGGCCACCAGATGGCCCAGGACGGCGCTAAATGGAGATGCGAGGTGTGCAACCAGCGAGTGCATGCCTCGAGCCTGCTGGAGTTCTGCAGCACTGCGTGCGCACCTCCGCCAGCCCCGCCTGTCCCACCCCCCCCGTCCTGAACAGGGCCCCCAGGGCTGTGGGCGAGGGTGTTTTAAGGGGCCTGGGCGGGAGGGAGCTGCACAGCACTCACAGACTTGGAGAGTGGTCCAAGTATTGCATGGTGTTCTGCCACGAATGCGGTAGGTATGCGACGGAAGATTTCAGACATCTCGAGGCCAGATGCCTTGGGAGATCACGGAAAGGAGCCGAGAATTTAGCTCGCATCAGGCGAGACCAGTACCCACGCCGCGAGGGCCCTCCTAAATCGGTCATCGAGGCGTTGCATGCGCGCGTTTGCGCTGAAGAGGTGGCCAAAGCGACTGTGGCGGGGGACCCTGGGGCCCGAGGACCTGCCCCATCGGCTGCGGCTGCGTCGAGAGCTCAGGACCGCGCTCCCACGGTGATTCCTGGCGACTCCTCTCAGCCTGTGGCAAGGCCCCTCGACCCAGAGGACGAGGCAGCAGAGTGGCGTTTCGGCGGCGCGGACGAGGACGATCCGCGCCCGCCTGATTTGGCGTGAGATGCGCCTGATAATTGAAGCCGGTTCCGCGACCTCTTGAACCCCCGGAATGCCTGGAATCTGTTTAACAGTTTTAACGCCGGCGTGTTGCCGAGCCACTTGTGCCAGCGTGCTCCGGCAGAGCGTTTCCGGAGAACGCTGGATAAATTCGAAGACGGCTCTCTCGGCACCAGGGTCTTGGTGTTGGTTTCGACTTTCCCCTTGGTGCTGCGATGCCGAGCTGCGAGCTGTGCCGCGTGGACGGCCACACCGCGTAATCCTTACAGCGTAATCCTCCTCCTCCTCCTCCTCCTCCTCCTCCTCCTCCTCCTCCTCCTCCTCCTCCTCCTCCTCCTCCTCCCCCTCCCCCTCCCCCTCCCCCTCCCAACAGGATTCCCCATATGTCCCCGTATTCGTGGGATGTTCGTCTTCCCCCCCACTGCCCATATTTTCCCTTGTTTTCCTGGGAGTCGACGATTAATTGTGTTTGTGTGTCTTTTCCCCTCCTTGAAAAAAGCAGGGCGGGAGGTTTTCGCTACTTTCGGCCCCGGGGGCCCTCGCCAGGCCTCGGGACCGTCAAACAAAGATTCAGGACGAAAAACCAATCCCGAGGAAAGGGGGTCTGGACTTCCGGGGACGCCGTCCTGAAAAAATCAGGACGTCGCATGTCTGTGTAGAGACATAAAATGCCCCCCTACGTGGGGATTTTGGACGAGAAATGGAAAAATACCCCATACAAATATCCCCGAATTCGGGGAAAACGAACACCTCAAAAAATGGTCCCCGTACTGTTCTTTGCCAACTTTTTATTACTCCGTACTGTTCTTTGCCGTGCTGTTCTTTGCCGTAGAGGGACAGGCCCGACTGAAGCCTGGATCCACTCTGTCGTGGCCCCTGCGCCCGACAGCAGCGCGGACCACACAGGCCAACCGGCGCCGACGAGAAACGCCCGCATCGAGCAAAACAGACCAAAACACGTCGGAGATCAGGGGGGGGCAAAATCGGGACCTCCGCCTCCGCCGCCGCCGCCGTCGCCGTCGTCGTCGTCGTCGACGCCGCCGTCGTCGTCGTCGTCGTCATCGCCGCCGCCGCCGCCGCCGCCGCCGTCGTCGTCGTCGTCGTCGTCGTCGTCGTCGTCGTCGTCGTCGTCGTCGTCGTCGTCGTCGTCGTGGTCGTC
>CAUYUJ010021091.1:105000-113975 GCA_963575745.1 Prorocentrum cordatum | reverse complement strand
CCCCCTGGGCCTCCTGGGGGAGCTCTGGGGGCCGCGGGGGCCTCCCTGGGGACCCTGGCGACCATTCCTGCTCGATGCGTGGACTCCCCGAGGTCTGGAGGAGGGAGGGAGGAGGGAGGGAGGGAGGAGGGAGGAGGGAGGGAGGAGGGAGGGAGGAGGGATGGAGGGTGGAGGGAGGGAGGAGGCAGGAGGGAGGCAGGAGGGGGGGAGGGAGGGAAGGAGGGAGGGCTCCGAGCTCTCTCTCCGGCGCCTCGGAGCTCCAGGCTGCTTCTCTCCATGATGCGGGGCCCCGGACGGTCGACCACACGCACGGGAGCGGCCCCGGGGCCACGTGACCGCTGGCGCGCGGCGCTCGGGGGCGCGCGGGGAGGGCCCGAGCGCGCGAGCCGCTGCTGCCGCGTCGCAGGCGGGCCACCGGGGGGGGCCCAGCTCGGGGATGCACAGCGCCCCCTTTAGAGCAGAGCGTGGTTCAGTGAAAACGACCTCGGGCCCAAACCTGGCGGGCGCAAGCCTGGAGAACGACGGCCGCGGCGCCCCGTCGAGAACCGAGGACGGACAAGTCGCCGATCGACGCGTCAGGGTGGGGGTTCTGTCCACCCCCGACCAACGAGATGGGCTGTCAGGGATCGCTGTGCTTCGGTGCAGGCATTCCTGGTGCAGAGGGCCAGCCTGCAGAGCTGGCGCTCTGGGGGACTTGTACCTGCCACCTCTCCCCTCGGAGCCCCAAGGGTCGGGGGCGGCCAAGAGCGGGGGCGCAGATCATGACCGGCGGCATGTGCGCGGCCCAGGGGCGGGGCCAGGGACATAATGAAATAAGAAGAGGCGCCATGAGATCTGAGGAACTATCATGGCCCACGCCATGATATCCCCCCTGGCCATCACACCCTCTTTGTCGCCCCCGAAAGGGCTACTCCGGCGAAAGGCCACTCCCGCGAGAAGACCACTCTGACGCGTGGCCGCACTTGAGCAGGGACCGACCGTCCCGGCATTCCTATAGGCCTACCACGAAGTGTTCTTAGAACCCGAAAATGCTGTAAGAACAATACTGTTCTTGGAGCATAGACCCGACGGGCTAAAACAAAACAGTCCCAGCCAGAAATGTTCTGAGAGCACTTCGGACGAACCACAAAAGGTTCTTAGAACACTCTCTGGTGGGCCTACAAGCGAGCCAGGACGCTCCGCCACTGCTTGACGCACGTCGGAGGCCTGGCCCTGGGCCCCACTGGCCGCTGGGGATGCGTACACCCTGCGAAATGCTTAAGAAATCATGGGTTAAGAAATTCATAGTCTCAGAACTGGAATAAAAACCCAAAATTCCCATTCGAATCTTAGGATTTACACTGAAACATTAAGAATAATCGAGACCCTGGCCGAAAAATTAGGTTTTCTTAAACATCGCCTAAGGTGTATCGTTTTCCCCAGCGGCGTGGCCTGGGCCCCACTGGCCGATTTAACCCCCCTAGATGGGGATTTAGGTCGTCCCTTCGAGCTGCGTGAGGTGAATCCCCAACTAGAGTGGTAATCTGGTCGGGGTCTCGACGGGGATAGGGGACGATGGGGATGGGGGGTGGTTAGACGATACCGAGAGAAAGCCACTTTGACGCGTGGCCACACGTCGGAGGCCAGGGCTGAACCTAAACGGTGTTTTTCGTTTTCGTGTTGTTTTCGTTTTCCCCCGTTTTGTCTTCAGTCCGCATCTACCGCAAAGCGAAGTCGAAACGAAAACGGCCCACGAAATCGCCAGAACACCGTTTAGGTCCAGCCCTGTCGGAGGCCACTACTGGGAGGTTTTCGTCGGAAGGACTAAACAGGATTAAGCCGCCTTGGGGGGCTGTTACGCCAGAATGGGCCTCGGATCAAGCCAGATTAAGCGGGATTTAGCAGGATTAAACCAGATTCAGCGGAACCAAGCGGGATTAGGCGGGATTAAGCCGGATTTCGGACCAGGGCAAAATCAGAATTCGACCTCCCAGGAGTTGCATCCGAACCGAGGAGAGCGCCACTCTGATCGGGAGCGGCCAAGAGGGGGGCGTCCAAGAGGGGTGGGTGCAAATCGTGGCCGGCGGCACGTGCGCGGCCCAGCGGGAGGGCCAGGGACGCAATGAAGCAAGAAGAGGCGCCATGAGATCTGGGGAGATATCATGGCCCCCGCCATGACATCCCCCCTCCGAGTCATCAACCCCCTCTTTGCCGCATCCGACGTCGTGACTTTTTCATTACGGGGTCCCCGGAAGTCTCGACCCCTTCCCCAGGACCGGCTTTTCATCCTGAGTCGTTTCTTGACGGTCCTGCAGCCCGGCGAGGGCCCCTGGAGGCCGAAAACTGTGAAAAACCGCCGCCATGCTTTTTTCAATATACGTTGGACCTCTGGGTAGGGATGTGCTTCGAGCTGCTAAGCTCCCTCGCGCGCTTTCGCGCCACCGCGCCCATGGAGCGCGCCCGCTCTGGCACAGCCGGAGGGCTCGGGGAGGCGTGCCGCATGCTCGTCGGAGGCCCGCTGCGCAAGCGTCGTCGTGATTTTCTCAGTGCGTTCTCAGAGCGTTCCGGAACGCTCTGGAGCGGCCGCGGCGCCCAATACATCCTCCAAACCCGCCGATTCTCAGAGATTTCGAGTTATCCCGATCCGATTTTGTCCCGATCTCCGCGTCGTTTTACGAGGGCCCCTGGAGGCCGAAAACTGTAAAAGACCGCCGTCGTGATTTCCTCAGTGCGCTGGATCTCTGGGGGGCCTGGCCCCGGCAGCGCCCGGGGGCAGAGGCTGCGGCGGAGGCCAGCCTCCGCGGGCCAGGGCACGCCGCGGAGCAGGGCGAGGCCGCCGCCCTCGCGCAGCAGCGCCCGCCGCGCCTCGGCGAGCGCCGCCGCCAGCGCGCCTGGGGCGTCGCTCGTCGCGCGGGTGGGCTCCTCCTCCTCCTCCTCCTCCTCCTCCTCCTCCTCCTCCTCCTCCTCCTCCGCCTCCTCCTCCTCCTCCTCCTCCTCCTCCTCCTCCCTCTGCTCCTCCTCCCTCTGATCCGGCGACGTAGGACGAAGCCAGGACGAGGGTACAGTCATCGGCCTGACCTAAGGAACGATGCACAAGGAACGAAGCCCCCTTTTTTTTTTCTCAAGGGATCACGCACAAGGGGCCCTGGGGCACACAAGCAAGTAGACACAACTAACAGGATTCCCCATGTTTTCCCATATTTTCTGGGTTTTTGTCTTCCCCCCAGCTTCCCATGTTTTCCCGTATTTTTCCTGGGAGTCGACGATGATTTGTGTCTGTGTGTTTCTTTCCCTCCTGACAGACGTAGGACGAAGCCAGGACGAGGATACAATCATCGGCCTGACCTACGGAACGATACACAAGGAACGAAGCCCCTTTTGCCCCCAAACAGCTTGCTGAACGGGTTTGCCGTTGTGGTAGAAGCTAACTCCGGCCGAGGGAATTCAAAGCAGAGACGTCCTCCAAAAAATTTGGTGGTCTGGGCCGTTTCGCCTGAGACATCCTCGCAACTCTCGTTTCTGAGTTGTCCGGGATTGGGCGTTTCGCGTGAGACATCCTCCAAACTCTGAGTTCCCAGATGCCGCGCAATAGGTGGTCCAGCCCTTTTCGCCTGAGACGTCCTCGAAACTCTGAACTCCCAGATGCCGCGCGAGAGGTGGATCGCCTGAGACATCCTCCAAACTCTGACCTCGGAGATGCCGTGCGCGAGGTGGTCCAGCGCGTTTCGCCTGAGACATCCGCGCAACGCTGAGTTCTGAGATGCCGCGCAAGAGGTGGTCCAGCCCATTTCGCCTGAGACATCCTCGCAACTCTGGGCTCCGAGATGCCGCGCAAGAGGTGGTCCGGCCCGTTTCGCCTGAGACATCCTCCAAACTCTGAGCCCTGATATGCCGTGCGCGAGGTGGTCCGGCCCGTTTTGCCTGAGACATCCTCGCAACTCTGCGCTCTCTGATGCCGCGCGAGAGGTGGTCCGGCCCGTTTCGCTTGAGACATCCTCCAAACTCTGAGCCCCGAGATGCCGCCAAAGAGGTGGTCCGGCCCGTTTCAATTGAGACATCCTCGCACTTCTGCATTCCGAAATGCCGCGCGAGAGGTGGTCCGGCCCGTTTCGTCTGAGACGTCCTGAGCTCTGAGATGCCGCGCGCGAGGTGGTCTTGCCCGTTTCGCCTGAGACATCCTCGAAACTCTGAGCTCTGAGCTGCCGCGCAAGAGGTGGTCCAGCACATTTCGCCTGAGACATCCTCGCAACTCTGACCTGGGAGATGCCGCGCGCGACGTAGTCCAGCCCGTTTCGCTTGAGACATCCTCGCAACTCTGAGCTCTGAGATGCCCTGCGCGAGGTGGTCCGGCCCGTCTCACCTGAGACATCCTCGCAACTCTGAGCTCTGAGATGCCGTGCGCAAGGTGGTCCGGCCCGTTTCGCACAAGACATTTTCGCATCTCTGAGCTCCCAGATGCCGCGCAAGAGGTGGTCCAGCCTGGGGGCCCGGAAGACCACATGTTACATGTCCCCCCTGGGACCCTGGGAGCCCCAGGAGGCCCCAGAGAGCTTCAGGAGGCCGCAGGACGCCCAGGACAAGCCCCAGGGGTCCCCAGGAGATTCCCAGGAGGCTCCCAGGAGGCCCCAGGAGGCCCCCTATCAGAACGTGTCAAGTTAATACGCATTCGGTGCCGATTCGTTGATTTGCTCTTGTGGCCCCCCCTCTTTTTGGGGGGCCCAGACGGCCACATGTCAGATATCCCCCCCTGGGAGCCCCAAGAGGCTTCAGGAAGCCCCGGGTGGGGTCCAGGAGGCCACAGGAGGCCACAGGAGGCCCAGGAGGAAGCCCCTGGAGGTCCCCATGGAAACCACAATGGGTTTAAAAACCCTGTTTGGTGATACTGCACTCCGGCTATAATTCCAAGGAGTAACGCACAAGGAACGATACATTCATATATATATATATATATATATATATATATATCCGCCGGCCCCCTTGTGGGGCCACCAGGCTGTAGGCGCGGGTTCGCAGTTTCCTGTACCAGTTGTAGCTTGTAGTTTCCAGTGTTACAGTTCTGCTTCTTGCTGGTTACTGTAACTAGTTGATTGACCGCGCGAGGGGGGGGAGGCCCAAACGGAACTTTTAGCACCCCCTGGGCGCGTTGTCTGAATTGCTGGGGGGGCTCGAAATCGACACCCCTCACGCAGATCCGCGGGGTCAGGGTCCAAAAACACATTGGATTTGCCACATTTCTGAAATTCGGTGCCACCCCTCACGCAGATCCGCGGGGTCAGGGTCCAAAAACACAGGGGATTTGCCACATTTCTGAAATTCGGTGCCACCCCTCACGCAGATCCGCGGGGTCAGGGTCCAAAAACACATGGGATTTGCCACATTTCTGAAATTCGGTGCCACCCCTCACGCAGATCCGCGGGGTCAGGGTCCAAAAACACAGGGATTTGCCACATTTCTGAAATTCGGTGCCACCCCTCACGCAGATCCGCGGGGTCAGGGTCCAAAAACACATGGGATTTGCCACATTTCTGAAATTCGGTGCCACCCCTCACGCAGATCCGCGGGGTCAGGGTCCAAAAACACAGGGGATTTGCCACATTTCTGAAATTCGGTGCCACCACTCACGCAGATCCGCGGGGTCAGGGAAAAACACAGGGGATTTGCCACATTTCTGAAATTCGGTGCCACCACTCACGCAGATCTGCGGGGTCAGAGTCCAAAAACGCAGGGGATTTGCTACATTTCTGAAATTCGGTGCCACCCCTCACGCAGATCCGCGGGGTCAGGGTCCAAAAACACAGGGATTTGCCACATTTCTGAAATCCGGTGCCACCCCTCATGCAGATCCGCGGGGTCAGGGTCCAAAAACACATGGGATTTGCCACATTTCTGAAATTCGGTGCCACCCCTCACGCACATCCATCGCAAGGCGTGGTAACCCAAACTGCGAGTACTCCCTCGGCCCTTTAATCCCAAGGTGTGGTAACCAAGCTCGTAAACCATACACGTCTTACCAATCGCCCTGTGTGGTAACCCCTCTTGTGATCAGTTGGTTTTGCCGATTGCGAATCGGCCTCGCATGAAGTTCCGATACTGCTGCACGACAGCGCCAAAGCCTCATGACTTAGCTCTTCCATGGCCCATTCTCCGAGAGAGGGGGCCGGCGGCAGGGGGTGAAGCCCTTACGGATACATATATATATATATATATATACATATATACTTAGATTTATACATATATATAACGCAAATCGCGCACAGTGGACGATAACAACGCATGCAAACCTAAGGCCCCTTTCGAAAAAACAAGTGTTGCCTACCCAGGCCACCCACCGTAGGGCGGCGTGGCCTGAGCCGCACTGGCCGATGTACCTCTAACTGGGGACATAGACCATTCCCTTCGGATGTCGAGGAGGGTGTATCCACAACTGGGGTGGTAATTTGGTGGGGGTCTCGAAGGGGATGAGGATGGGGATGGGGTTAAGTCGGGCCTGTCCTCCTACAGGGGGATTTTCGACGAAACATAAAAAATAGCCCCAGAAATAACCTAAAAATAGTCCAAAAATAGTCTGGGGACTATTTTTTGAATATTTTTTTACCTGTTTGAACAATTTTCTGAAGATCTATAATTTGTCATCGAAAATCCCCCTGTAGGGGGACACGCCCGACATAAGGATGGGGGTCGGTTAAACGATACTGAGACAGGATCGGGTGAGGATGAATCGAGAATCTCTGAGGTCCAGCGGCTCTGGAGGATGCATCGGGCGCCGCGGCCTTCTCAGAGCGTTCTGGGACGCTCCGAGAGGGTCCTGGAGCGCTCTGGGACGGATCTACCCTCGTCCTGGCGCCGCCCGAACATGAGGGGGCGAAGAAGCGTTGACCCTTCGTGCTCCTCCAGGGACCCCCAGGGGGGCCCCATCCCGGGCCCCTCTAAGGCGCAGAAGGTGCACTCTTCTTCGCCCCCCCCCGTTACGCAACGCCCGCGCGCCGCCGGCGCCGAGCGAGCCCGGCCCGACCGCGCTCTCGTCGGGCTCGATGCCGAAGTACCGCATGGCGTCCACGAAGCCAGACAGCGCCTCGACGGCCTCGCGGGGGAGAAGGTGCCGATGCTGCGACAGACGAAGCATGGCCACAGGAACGCGGGTCAAGAACACGAGCCCCTTCACCAGGGGCCCATGACCCCCAGGAGATGCCCAAAACAAGAAGCAGTTCAAGGTGGAGGGCGCCCAACACGAAGAACCTAAAGGAACCCCCCAAAGCTAGGGTTGCTTTTACCCCCCGCGCCAGCTGTACCCTTGTCTCGTTTTCACCTGTTTGAGCGAGAGGCCCGAGCTCAGTTGTGTTTGAAAACGCTGCGGGGCGCTTCTGCTTCGTTGCCCACTTTCCGATTTCAACTCTACCAAGCGTCCAAACATGGCACCCCAGAGAATGGGTATCTCAGGCTGTCGGCATCGTGACATCTAGAGTTCGGTCGGGCGTGTCCCCCTACAGGCGGATGTTCGGCGAAAAATTAGAAATACGCGAAACATACCCCCGAATAGTCAAACAATACTCGAAAAATCGTCCCGGACGAATGTCTGATCATTTTTGAACATTCCCCCTGCGGAGAGGGACAGGCCCGACTGAACTCCAGAGGCGCCTGCAAAACGCAGCGAAGAGGGACGGCAGACGGTGGGGTGGGCCACGGGCCGCCGCCCCCCCGCACTCGAAGACGAAGCAGAGACTGCGTTCCAAACTTAAGGAGAAAAAAAAAGCAGTAGGAAAAAGGAACCTTAAATTTTTGACACCCTCCTTGTAAAGGTCGCGCACTGGCATGGAGGGTGATGTAGATTTCGCGGCCTCTGGGAACAATTACCATTAAGATCGACGTGCTCGTCATCAGTTTAACTGATGACGAGCACGTCGATCGTCCAGAAGGGACCTCAACCAACCCGGGCAAGAACCCCAAAGTGCAAGCGCTGCTCGGGGGAGAGCTTTGCAGCAGGCCTCGTTTTGTTTTCGTTGACCCTCGCTCTTGTCTCGAATCCGCCTTTCCCGCAAAACGAAATCGAAACGAAAACGGCCCACGAAATCGCAAAAAAACACCGTTTAGGTCCAGCACTGCTTTGCAAGAGCATCCCAGGTATCCAGGGAGCAGCGGTAGCGGCAGCTTTTGGCCCCCCAGCCTCTGCGGCCAGCACCACCGCTGGCAGCCAGGGCGGCGGCGCCGGCGCGGGCCCGGCGTCTTCCTGACTACCTACCAGACCACCCCAACCCAACCCGAAGACCCGAATTTCGGGTTGGGGGGGGCAAGGGTTCCATACGTGTTTTTTCGATGGTTCCCGACCCCCCCCCAACTGGAAATCGAGGGTAAATGTGAGCCTTCGGGTTGGGTTGGGGTGGTTTGGTGGGTGGTGACTTCCTCCTCCGCCTCCTCTAGAACATCACAACTTAAGAGCTGCACAACAGCTGCCGGCCAGGGGAGGAGCCCGCGCCGATCCGAGAGCCGCGCGGAGCTCCGAGAGCTTCTGCTTTCGGGGATGGACAGAACCCCCTTTAGCAAAACGTGGTTTAGTGAAAACGACCCTCGGGCCCAAATCTGGCGGGCGGAAGCCTGGAAACTGGCGGCCACGGCGCCCTCTCGAGAACCGAAAACGGACAATTCACGAATCGACGTGTCACTATTGGAGGTTCTGTCCAGCCCCGATGCTTATGCCGTTCGTGGCTCCTCGATTGGAGGCCTCCCAGACGGGGTCCGAGCAGACGGGGTCGAAGGATCGCGCCACGTCGCCGATGCACCGGCGACGCCTCGTCGACGGCGGCGATGCACCTGCAATGCCGACGTAGGGAAAACTGGGCTCCGCATCGAGCCGCATCGCCGATGCATCGGCGATGCGGCGCGATCCTCCGACCCCATCTACTCGGGACCCATCTGTGAAGCCTGGATCGATACTCCTCGTCCTCCGAGGGCTCCTCTGACTCCCGCACAAGGGGGGGCCGGGGAGGACCTCTACAGAGTTC
>CAUYUJ010021091.1:70000-100000 GCA_963575745.1 Prorocentrum cordatum | reverse complement strand
ATAAGACTGTTCGCCCTTATATGTTCGAGTGTCCAATAACGCGTAGTTCATTAACCCTCGATGCCCGCCCTCTTCGTCTCCGATCGAACCCCTTTTGGGGGGCATGCCTTTCTTCCCTGCAGGCCGGGCCCCGGCAAGCGGCGGGGCGGCCGCGGACCGTCGGCCTGGCCAGCGGCAGCGCTGATCGGCGGGGCGGCGGCCGCGGACCGTCGACCCGACCCCAAGAGGGACGGACAGGGGACCGACCACGACGACGACGACGACGACGACGACGACGACGACGGCGACGACGAGCGAAAGCGAGAGCGAGAGAGAACGACAGCAGGGCCACGAAGGGCACGAAGTAGGCCACGAAGGGCGACAGTGGGGACACGAAGGGGATGCGTATGGGGCCACGAAGAGCGCGAACGAGCGGGGGCCACGAAGGGCAGATAATGCGGGGCCACAGATGGCAACTATGGGGCCACTGAGGGTAGCAACTGAGCCACGTAGGACAGTGAGGGGGACACAAATGGCGACAGCGGGGCCACGAAGGGCATGCACATGGGGCCACAAGGTGCCTGGGTGTCGGGAGCGCGGCGCTGGGGCAAATTGCGGGAAATTCCAACGCAAGGCCATTCTTCAGCAAGTTGCAAGCAAGTCTCCAGCGAGAGCGCGACTCCAGAGCGCCGGGAGAGCGATTCCTAAATCAATTGTAAGGAAGTCCAAAGCGAGAGCGCGATTCCTGAATCAAATGCGAGGAAGTCTCGGGCGGGAGCGGGGGCCCTGGCTAAATTGTAAGGAAGTCTCAGGCGGGAGCCGTTGTTGTTCTAACCCAGGGGCCAGGGGCACAGTTTGAGCACCAAGACTTTCCCTGTCCAAGAACAGGGTGCGACCGTCGAGGGGCACACTTTGATTGAGAGAAAACAATATGCACCGGTGGGGGGGGATCAACAATAATTACTCTTCAGAAATGAGAACTCAACAACAACAACAACAACAACAACAACAACAACAACAACAACAACAACAACAACAACAACAACAACAACAACAACAAAATCCATGGCCCGCACCCCCGAGGCCGTGCGAGCCTCCCAAATGGGGTCCGAGTAGATGGGGTCGGAGGATCGCGCCACGTCGCCGATGCATCAGTGCTGTCGGCGGTGCAGCGGCAACGCCGACGTGAAGAACACCGGGCTCCACATCGAACCGCCTCGCCGATGCATCACCGATGTGGCGCAATCCTCCGACCCCATTTGCTAGGAACCCATCTGGGAAGCCTGGATCGACACTCCTCGTCCACCGAGGGCTTCTCCAGCTCTCGCACACGGAGGGGCGGGGGAGGACCTCGACAGAGTTCTCCGCCGCGCCCCGACGAGGGCAACGTGGAGGGGACCTCGACAGAGTTCCCCGAGAGGACCTCGACAGAGTTCTCCACAGAGGGGGAGCCGCGGGGGACCCCAGCTCCGATCTGAGAAATCTGCGCGGACCTCTGGTGGTGTGTGTTTACGTCATGGACCAGTTCCCGACCCTACATCTCTGGAAAGTGCCCGCGCCTTCTGAGAAGCAGGGGTGCTTCTATGAGGCCGTCCCCCCTTCCCCTGCCCCCCTCTGCGCGCGGCTGGACTCGGGGGACCTGGATCCTCGCACCCCCGAGGCCGAGCCACTCGACGCCAATCGACGCCCCACCGACGCCGATCGGCGCTGAATCGGCCCTTCCTCATTGATTACCACACGCCAGCGCACGCTGAGGAGGAGGAGGAGGAGGAGGGCCGCACTCCGACGGTGGAATCTCGATAGGGGTCCTGAGGGATGGGGCCCCGAGAACGGTGTGCCTCCGACAGCGCGAATCCCGTCTTGGATCCCTTTCTGCCATTTTAGCCGAGCGCGTTCCACTGACTCGCAGACTACCTGCTCGAAGATGGCCTGGATCCGCCGCGGGGGATAACTGCTCGAAGATGGCCTGGATCCGCCGCGGGGGATCTGCGACAGCTCACATCGGAGCAGACATGTGCTTTGCCTGACGTCTACGAGCAGGCACGCTGCGGGTGGTGGAACGCGCTCGGTGACACTGCAGGCTCCCATCCCTCAGGAGCCCATCGTTGAGCCACCGACACGAGGCTCCCATGTGAAGGGGCCCTGGGACACACAAGTAAATAGACACAAATAACAGGATTTCCCATATTTCCCCATATGTTCTGAGTTTTCGTCTTTCCCCCCCCCCACTTCCAATATTCTCCCATATTTTCTGTGGAATCGACGATTAATTGTGTTTGTGTGTGTTTTCCATCCTGCTGAAGACACCCCCGAAACGCCTCCCCGAACTTACCATCGCTCGGACGGCCACTCCCCGTGCACGTTCGGCTTCGAGCGTGCTTTTTTGTAGGACGATCCAGGATGCTCCTCGATGGTCCTCACCGAGAAAAATGAAGGGACCCAGAGGCACACAAATAAATATACACAAATAACAGGATCCCCCATATGTTTCCATATTTTCTGGGTTTCTGTCTTCCCCCCTTCCCATATTTTCCTACATTTTCTGGGGAATCGACGATTAATTGTTTTTGTGTGTTTCCCTCCTGATAAGTTGTGTAAGACGATCAAGGATGGTCCTCACCGAGAAAACATGCACATACGCCCGAGCGATGCCAAACCAAGGCTCCCGATCGTCTGCCGCCAGTCATTAGGAGGCAACTGCTGGGAAGTCTTCGTCGGAAGGATCAAGGAGAATTAAGCCCCATTGGGGGGCTGTTACGCTGGATTGAGCGGGATATTGAGCGGGATTAAGCCGGATAAAGCGGGATCAAACGGGATCAAGACAGATTGAGCGGGATTAAGCCGGATTAACTCGCATTTCGGCCCAGGGCAAAATCAGAATTCGACCTCCCAGGAGGTGCATCCGAAGCTCCCTATCATCTGCCGCTAGACACTCCCGAAACGCCACACACACACACACACACACACCCTCGGGAGGCCCAGCCGGCGTGGAGAAATTTGAAGGGGCCCTGGGACACACAAATAAATGCACACAAATAAAAAGATTCCCCATATTTTCCTATATTTTCTGTGTTTCTGTCTCCCCCCCCACTTCCCATATTTTCCCATATGTTCTGGGGAATCGAAGATTAATTGTGTCTGTGTGTTTCCTTTCCTCCTGAAAATTGGGGCTCCGCATCGAGCCGCCTCGCCGATGCATCGCCGATGCGGCGCGATCCTCCGACCCCGATCTCGGAGGCCCAGGCCCCGATCTCGGAGGCCCAGGCCCCTCGTGGAGGCCCAGGCCCCGATCTCGGAGGCCCAGGCCCCTCGCGGAGGCTGGGCGAGAACTGGCAAAGCCATGGCTGCTAAAACGGCCTCCCCGGAAGAAGAAAAACAACAACAATTCCCAGAACCAAGCTCGGCGCACCAAATAGTTAAACGGGCTGCTTCTGGTAAGACATGGGTTCCGCGGCTCAACCAGAAAACCTAAAACGCAAGGCACCCCACTCGCCCCGCAAGTAATGCCGCGAGGCTCAACGTTAGAGCCGCCGCTGAAGGAAACTGCCTCAACTTTCCCCCTTCAAAATGAACAACGTTTCTCCTTCTGGGAAGCAGCCTGAACAACGTTTCTCCTTCTGGGAAGCAGCCTGCTTCCCAGAAGGAGAAGCGGGCTTGCCAGCCTCCGCCCAGCTTCTGACACCCTCGCGGCCCCCAGAAGTGAAGGGGCCCCAGGACACACAAATAAATACACACAAATAAAAAGATTCCCCATATTTTCCCATATTTTCTGGGTTTCTGTCTTCCCCCCCACTTCCCATATTTTCCCATATTTTCTGAGAATCGAGGATTAATTGTGTCTGTGTGTTTTTTCCCCTCCTGAGTTTCTCCTTCTGGGAAGCAGCCTGCTTCCCAGAAGGAGAAACGGGCTTGCCAGCCTCCGCCCAGCTTCTGACACCCTCGCGGCCCCAAGCAGGGGAGCCCAGAATCGAATCGATAAGTCGGATCGGCGATCGAAATAAGTCGGATCGGCAGAAATCGGCAGCCGAGTCGGGCAAAGTCGAATCGGCGGAAATCGGCAGGCTAGTATGCGTCCAATAAGAAATCGGAGCCCAAATCGGAATCCCAAGTCGAATCGAATCGGAATCGGAATCCATCGGAATCGAATCGAATCGAATCGGAGGAATCGAAACGAGCCCAGAGCCTCCGCCCAGCTTCTGACACCCTCGCGGCCCCAAGCCGCGCGAGCCTCGTCCACGCGCCACTCGCCGAGGCCGCCCTCGCCCGCGCCGGCGGCGCCGCACCGCGGGCCCGCCGGCGGCGCGGCGGCCTCCTCCGGGCCGGGGCCGGGGCGCGGGCGGCGCGCCCGCCGCCATGGCCGGGCCCGGCAGGAGGGCGGTGCCAGAAGTGCCCCTGGCCGAAGGTGCTATTTTTTTTTGCTGTTTTTATATATATAATAATATATATATTATATATATATATATATATAATATATATATATATATATATATATATCTATAATACATATATATATATAATATATATATATATATAAAAAAAAAAAAAAAAAAAAAAAAAAAAAAAAAAAAAAAAAAAAAAAAAAAAAAAAAAAAAAAAAAAAAAAAAAAAAAAAAAAAAAAAAAAAACTCGTCACAGAAAAGGCTTACCCCATGTGGTTTCATCCCATCTGCCAGTCGACCAACTTTCAAGTACCCCCCGGGATCTCCAAGGAGGCCCCCACGGCCCCCAGGGAGCACCCCGCACGAGGCACGGAGGGCCCCAGGGGGCCTCCAGATCGGGCGAGAAGCTGGGGGCGCCCTGGGCCATGGGGGCACTCCTGGCGGCACCCGACGCAGAGAGGGGGCGCGGCTGTGGGAGGGCGCCGGCTACCGCCAGGCTCGAGCGCATCCCCGTCCCTCGAGGTGGGCGGGCCCAGCGCGATGGCACAATCTCAGCAGGGCTGGACCTAAACAGTGTTTGGGCGATTTCGTGGGCCGTTTTCGTTTCGACTTCGTTTTGCGGAAAACGCGGATTGAAGACAAAACGAGGGAAAACGAAAACGAAACGAAAACGAAAAACACCGTTTAGGTCCAGCCCTGAATCTCAAAGATGTGCCCGCAGAGGCGGAGGGAGTCCTGAAGAGCGGCATCGAGGTGAAGTGACGCCAGGCATAAGGTTTGGACGCCCGAAATGGGTACGGAAAAAATGGGTACAATGCCCAACAACAACTGTTGTCCCAAACCAACAGCGGCCGCTGTTGGGCAGGCGGCCTTCTGTCTCGAACGAACACAGGCCGCGGCGGCGTGGACAGCGAGTCCTGTTCAAAATGACCAGGAACTGCTGTTGGGCGTTGTACCCATTCCTTCCGTACCCATTCCGGGCGTCCAAATATCGGGGGCGGCAAAGAAGGGGGTGTCCCAGAGGGGGGAGGTGCAAATCATTACCGGCGGCATGTGCGCGGCCCAGCGGGGGGGCCTGGGACGTAATGAGATAAGACGAGGCGCCATGAAGTCTGAGGCAAAATCGTGGCCCGCGCCATGAAATCCACCCCCCCCTAGTCATCACCCCCCTCTTTTCCATTCGGGCGTCCAAATACATCGGCGTTACAAAAGTTTCGTCATAAAATAAAAATCGATCATCTTGCATAAGCAAAGACAAATCCCGCCCCGGTGGGATTTCTAGAACCGTGTGAATTTACGTCGGGATCTCAAAATGTCCCGTTTTAAATCTATACTATTATAGTAAGGGATGAAATCCCACTTTTAGAAATCCCGGATCTTTGATCCGACCGCTCTTGACTCAGTCCGCTAGGATTCTAGGGGGGAAGGGGGGGCCAGCTCGGCGCGGCCAGGGCAGTGGTCAGCCTCTGCCCGCTTGCTCACGCGGAAGGAAGACACGAAACCCATGCCACTTTCAAGCTCTCATGAAATGTGACGAACTTTTGTAACGGCGTAGCGGTATTTCAGACACCGCGCGGCGAGCGTCGATCCCCTGGAAATCTGGCGTGGCAGGCGTGGCCTTCCTTATCCGGCGCGGCAGGCGAAGCCTTTGTTTGTCCGGCGTGCACGGCGAAGCCTCACCGTAGGCAAGCAGACTGGTCTAACGCAATGGCGATCATGGCGGATGATGCGCAGGGTTGCGCGCGATGAAATCGATGGGGTGAATGATGATGCGTCGCCATCGTGGATCCCTGTATTTCAGACACCGCGCGGCGAGCGTCGATCCCCTGGAAATCTGGCGTGGCAGGCGTAGCCTTCCTTATCCGGCGCGGCAGGCGAAGCCTTTGTTTGTCCGGCGTGCACGGCGAAGCCTCATCGTAGGCGAGCAGACCGGTCTAACGCAATGGCGATCATGGCGGATGATGCGCAGGGTTGCGCGCGATGAAATCGATGGGGTGAATGATGATGCGTCGCCATCGTGGATCCCTCATCGGCGTTACAAAAGTTTCGTCATAAAATAAAAGTCGATCATCTTGCATAAGCAAAGACAAATCCCGCCCCGGTGGGATTTCTAGAACCGTGTGAATTTACGTCGGGATCTCAAAATGTCCCGTTTTAAATCTATACTATTATAGTAAGGGATGAAATCCCACTTTTAGAAATCCCGGATCTTTGATCCGACCGCTCTTGACTCAGTCCGCTAGGATTCTAGGGGGGAAGGGGGGGCCAGCTCGGCGCGGCCAGGGCAGTGGTCAGCCTCTGCCCGCTTGCTCACGCGGAAGGAAGACACGAAACCCATGCCACTTTCAAGCTCTCATGAAACGTGACGAACTTTTGTAACGGCGTAGCGGTATTTCAGACACCGCGCGGCGAGCGTCGATCCCCTGGAAATCTGGCGTGGCAGGCGTGGCCTTCCTTATCCGGCGCGGCAGGCGAAGCCTTTGTTTGTCCGGCGTGCACGGCGAAGCCTCATCGTAGGCAAGCAGACTGGTCTAACGCAATGGCGATCATGGCGGATGATGCGCAGGGTTGCGCGCGATGAAATCGATGGGGTGAATGATGATGCGTCGCCATCGTGGATCCCTGTATTTCAGACACCGCGCGGCGAGCGTCGATCCCCTGGAAATCTGGCGTGGCAGGCGTGGCCTTCCTTATCCGGCGCGGCAGGCGAAGCCTTTGTTTGTCCGGCGTGCACGGCGAAGCCTCACCGTAGGCGAGCAGACCGGTCTAACGCAATGGCGATCATGGCGGATGATGCGCAGGGTTGCGCGCGATGAAATCGATGGGGTGAATGATGATGCGTCGCCATCGTGGATCCCTCATCGGCGTTACAAAAGTTTCGTCATAAAATAAAAGTCGATCATCTTGCATAAGCAAAGACAAATCCCGCCCCGGTGGGATTTCTAGAACCGTGTGAATTTACGTCGGGATCTCAAAATGTCCCGTTTTAAATCTATACTATTATAGTAAAGGATGAATCCCACTTTTAGAAATCCCGGATCTTTGATCCGACCGCTCTTGACTCAGTCCGCTAGGATTCTAGGGGGGAAGGGGGGGCCAGCTCGGCGCGGCCAGGGCAGTGGTCAGCCTCTGCCCGCTTGCTCACGCGGAAGGAAGACACGAAACCCATGCCACTTTCAAGCTCTCATGAAATGTGACGAACTTTTGTAACGGCGTAGTAGGAGTACCCATTCGGGCGTACCCATTTCGGGCGTCCAAATAGGGACAAGGAGATGCTTCACACCGGCGCTGCAAAGGCTACCCGCCCCTATCCAGAAGGTTCAGACCTCCGATACCATCGGGGCCGGGGGCGGGGGGCCTCGGGGGCCCGAACGGGAGCTGCCCCGGGCCGCAGCAGCTCTCCCGGGTAAGATTCGGGCGCCCAGCTGGTGGGCACGCCAGAAGCGGTGCCAATCTCAGGGATGCGCCCTCAGAAACGGAGGGAGTCCTCAAAAGCGGCATCGAGGTGAGGCGACGCCAAGCATAACGATAGGGATACGTTGCAGAGTGGTGAAGCTATACAGGCTGCAACGCTCCTGACCAGGCTCACTCTGTGGTGGGCCCAGGATCTAGAAGGGGAGCATGGCGACCCGAATCCCCAGCTTCTTGTGCGGTTTTCGCATCTGCCGAGAATTGGGGGCCAAGCTCTGGGGTATACGAGGGGGGAGGCGTCCATCCTCGACAGGGGCACACTTGAATAGCCCCCCGAGGGGTGTATTCCCGAGTGCCTTTTCCGAGTGCCAGTTTCTTTGGGGCGGGACTCGGGGATTGGGGTCGCTGAATCGCCTGCGAGGATAACTGTATGACGCCCTCCTGGCTTAGACAGAGGGCGTACACACCGCTCATGAGCCCAGGATCAGCAAGGCTGCTTGGACGCCTGCAATGGACACAAAGAGAATGGGTACGATATCAAAGAACAGGTGCTGTGCAAAACCGACAGCGGCTAGTGTTGGGCAGGTGGCCTGCTGTCAAATGGATATAGACCGCGGCCGCGCCGACAGCGACAGCGAACCCTACTCAGAATGAACTAGAAATCATTTTTGGACCTCGTTAGAGAAGGGGCGTAAACCTAAACTTTCAGAGGTCCGCGCCGAGTTCTTGGATCGGCGCTGGAGCCACCCCCCTGGCGCGCGAAGCGCGCCGGGGGCCAGAGGCGCCGCCACGGGGGCTCAGCGCCGATCCGAAAAGTCAGCGCGGAATCCCGAGTGTTGCTGTTCCTCGCATCGGCGCCCCCCATGGCGTGCAGCTCCAATCCAAGAGGTCAGCGCCGCATCACGAACGTTATTCTCTTGCGCAGCTGTGTTCTAGAGCTCGGACCTCTTGATTTTCGTTCGTCGTCGTAGTTCGTTCGTCGTGCGTCTCCCCCCCTCCGGCCACAGAGGGAAACTCCTGGAGGAATGAGGCGAAAGCCTGCTGTCCCTCGCAGCTCCTTGGTGCAAGAGCCAGGGCACGCGTGCCACTTGTTGTTCCTCGCGTCTGCGCGCCCCATGGTGAGGGCAGGAGCACGTGAGCACCCGTCCTTGGCCCAGACTCGGCCTGGCCATCTGGCCGCCCGACAAGGCATGTGGAAAATTGAGGAGCCCTGGGACACACAAACAAATAGACAAAAATACCAGGGTTCCCAATTTTTCCCCACAATGCTGGGTTTTTGTCTTCCCCCCGCCTTCCCATTCTTTCCCATATTTTCATGGGGAGTCGACGATTAATCGTGTCTAGGAGTATTCTTCCCCTCCTGACAAAAATGGGGTCACGTGTCAGGCAGTAAATGCTGCTCCTCCTCCTAATCTTCCTCCTCCGCCTCCTCCTCCTCCTCCTCCTCCTCCTCCTCCTCCTCCTCCTCCTCCATCCGTCTCTCCTCCTCCTCCTCCTCCTCCTCCTCCTCCTCCTCCTCCTCCTCCTCCTCCTCCTCCTCCTCCTCCTCCTCCTCCATCCGTCTCTCCTCCTCCTCCTCCTCCTCCTCCTCCTCCTGCTCCTCCTCCTCCTCCGTTTCTATGTTGTTTTCGTTTTCCCTACCTCTGTTTTCGTTTTCGGTTTCGTTTCGTGTTCGTTTTCGTTTTCGTTTTCGTTTCGTTCGCTTTTGTCTCCGATCCGCCTCCACCGCAAGACGAAGTCGAAACGAAAACGGCCCGCGAAATCGCTCAAACACCGTTTAGGTTCAGCCCTGGTCCCCGCCTCTATCCTCGCCGCATGCGGCAGGTCCGCGTCGTGACGATCCTGGCGCTGGCTTCTGACGCCGCGTGCATCGCTCGACCCTGAACGATTGGCGGCATTCCGATGGCGCCGTGCATCGTTGAACCTCGACCTGACACCGACGTATCGAGGGCGCGCCAACACGGACTAGTGATCCACGGACTTGGCTCAGGGTCGCCCAATCCATGGATCGGGGGAGGTGCCCTCCCCAGAATGCGGCCGGTGCCGCCTCGTTCGGCGGCGGAAATCCGCGATTTCCCATGGAAACGGGACCCGTCGCTAATCCACGCCCCCTTAATCCATGTTTGCTTCGCTAACCCACGCCCGCTTAGTGTATCATTCCGATGGCGCGGATCGTCCGATATCGCCCGATTCGGGACCGCTGGCGGCGTTCCACCTTGAACGAACGCCCGCGCTCGCGTCGTCGCCGCGCCAGCACGAAGCGAACCTGCCGTGCCCAGCTCGATCGTGCCGAAGAATCGGTGCAGGCGTGGTCACCTGGGCCCCTATCGGCGATAGATGGGCGATTGGGGGTCGATGCATCCCCCCCTGAGCTTATCCTCTGCCCTTCCCCCCCTTCCCTAACTGAAGGGGCCGAGGGACACACAAATAAATACACACCAATCCCAGGATCCCACAATCTCATCTTCCCCTCCACTTCCCTGATTTGTTTTACATTTCCTGGGGCATCGGCGATTAATTTTGTGTCTGTGAGATGTTCCCCCTCCCGACTGACGCTGCCACCGACTCGTGCCATGCTTGGGATGGGCCTGGGCAGGATCGGTGCGGGACTGTGTGCGCCGGGTGGCCTCCGAGGCTCCTCCTCCTCCTCCTCCTCCTCCTCCTCCTCCTCCTCCTCCTCCTCCTCCTCCTCCTCCTCCTCCTCCTCCTCCCTCCTCCCTCCCTCCCTCCTCCTCCTCCTCCTACCTCCTCCTCCTCCCTCCTCCTCCTCCCTCCTCCCTCCCCCTCCTCCCTCCTCCCTCCTCCCTCCTCCTCCTCCCTCCTCCTCCTCCCTCCTCCTCCTCCCTCCCTCCCTCCTCCCTCCTCCCTCCTCTCCCTCCTCCCTCCTCCCTCCTCCCTCCTCCCTCCTCCCTCCTCTCCCTCTCCTCCCTCTCCTCCCTCCTCCTCCCTCTCCTCCCTCTCCTCCCTCTCCTCCCTCCTCCCTCTCCTCCCTCTCCTCCCTCCTCCTCCCTCTCCTCCCTCTCCTCCTCCTTCCCTCCTCCTCCTCCTCCTCCTCCTCCTCCTCCTCCTCCTCCTCCTCCTCCTCCTCCTCCTCCTCCTCCTCCTCCTCCTCCTCCTCCTCCTCCTCCTCCTCCTCCTCCTCCTCCTCCTCCTCCTCTGGGAGGCGCCCGCGGGCCTCGAGGAGGGAGTGCCGAAGGGGCGGCCACAATGGGCCGCGGTCGAGGGCGGGGGCACCGGCCACCGCGCGGAGGGCCCGAGCGCGCCTCGAGCTGCTTTTCGGAGCAGGCGGCGCTGCTGGCGAGAAGTCGAGCCTGTCTCTCTGCAGGGGGACTATTCAAAAGTAGTCAAAAAAAATGTCTAGCATTTCTAATCAAAAAGTGTTCCAAAAGCATGTTCAGCATTTTTAGAAGCATTTGTTCTAGTCCAAAAGCATTTTCAAAAGTTGTCCAAGTAGGGGGACTCTTCAGAAGTAGTCAAAAAATGTGGGAATGATGTTGGTAATGGTGATGCTGATGATGCTGATGCTGATGATGCTGATGCTAATGGTGACGATGATGATACTGATCATGAGGAGGAGGAGGCGGAACAATAACAGCAATAATAATAAGGGACTATGTTCTAGCATCTTCGAACATTTGCTCGATATCGCCTGACTCTTTGCATTTGCCCAAAACCCCCCTGTAGGGGGACACGCCCGACTTCCTGCTAGCGCCATAGGCAAGACTGAGCTGAATCGAATCGCGAAGGCGGATCGGATCGAAAACAGATCGCATCGACAGCGAAAATCGTCCCCACCCGAACCAACATCGGATCGCCGAGCCCGATTCCCGTTGACCCCGGCCGATGCCAATGAACTGAGCGGAATACCGTGCGGGCGCGGCCGCAAGAAACCTTCGCAAGAAACCCAACGCTGAAAACCCGCGCGCGAGGTGAAAACCTGAGCATCCTGCACGCAGCAGCTCCTTCAGCGCTTGCGGGAAGTCACAGCGCAGTGCGCGGAGCTTGAAGAAAACCAGTGTACTCCAGATTTCGTAATAATAGGGAGGGGGTCTGGACCCTCCAAGACAAGCCATTTCAGACCTCCCCTGTGGGAGAACCCTCCAAAACATCGTCCCCAGACCACCCCAGGCCCTCCAGGATAGCCTGGAAGAGACCCCCCCCGAAATGAGACCCCCCTCCCTTTCTTACGAAATCTGGAGTACCTTGACGAGAAGCAGATGGTTTCTTGATGCGCGCCCCCACTGCAGAACCGAACCCGAAGCGCGGTCCCAGCCGGCGAAGCGAAGCGCACCGGATCGGATCGCGGGCGGCACCCTTGCCAGGCACCCTCGCTCCCCGAGGGCTCCCCCTGGCAGTCCCAGCGAGGAGGAGGGTGAGGAGGAGGAGGAGGAGGAGGAGGAGGAGGAGGAGGAGGAGGAGGAGGGAGGAGGAGGAGGAGGAGGAGGAGGGGGGGGGGGGGAGGAGGGGGAGGGGGAGGGGGAGGGGGGAGGGAGGGGGCCTGCAGCGAAAACGAGATCGCCGATCATCGATGGCCAAGCTTGCCTCACCCCTCTGCACCGCCGAGGCCAGCGCGGCGGCGGCGGCGCATGGCGCGCAGGCGCGGCAAAAAGCGAGCAGCACGGGGGGGAGGCAGAGGGCAGCGAAGGCAGAGCTGGTGAAGCTCGCATGATCGACACAGGGTTCGGCGGCTCCGATCCCGGAGGCTGAAAAGAACAACTGTGTAAACAGAACCTTTCAGACCTCCGCGCAGATTTCTCGAATCGGCTCCAGACCTGCCTCCCTGGCGCGCGGAGCGCGCCGCGGGCGGCGACGGAGGCGCCGCGGGCTGGGGTGTGGGGGGGAATCCAGCGCAGATCCCAAAAAACCTGCGCGGACCTACAACATGTGACGCTCCGGCGGCGTCTCCCTCGAAGGCAGGATCGCCTCTTCGTTCTGACGAGACGAGCGATCAGCTTACAACCGTACCCATAGGGGGCGACGGAGGGGGGCCATGGGAGCGTGTTGTCGCGTGGGGGGCCCCGCTTGAACGGAAGCCTCCCCCGCGGTTCGCCAACCCGCACCCATACCCATAGCCAGCCTCCCTCCGATCCCCCCATGGCCCAGACCCCCGACGCCATGATCGTTTCATGACGTCGACCCCCAGGGGTCTCGACCCATTCCCCGGGACAGGTTCCTCATCATGAGTCCCTTTCTGACGGCCCCGCGGCCCGGTGAGGGCCCC
This sequence comes from Prorocentrum cordatum, assembly GCA_963575745.1. Lineage (NCBI taxonomy): Eukaryota > Dinophyceae > Prorocentrales > Prorocentraceae > Prorocentrum > Prorocentrum cordatum. The sequence goes on along the minus strand of CAUYUJ010021091.1, from coordinate 87,010 downwards.
GAGAGGCCGAACATGGCGAAAAGCCTCGCGCCGTGACTTTTGCCCTGCCTCGAGGGGGTCTGGGGGGTATGGTGTGTGTATGGATGGTGTGTTGAGTGTGTGTTGTGTGCGCGTTGTTGGCTCGTCGCTTCCGCTCCCCGGGTCAGCAGCTGTCCGAGCCCACCGGCGAGCGCGTGCCGCCGGTGTCCGGCGAGGCGCGGCCCGCGCCCGGCCCCGTCGGCCCCGAGGGGCGCGGCCTGCCGAGGGCCACGGCGAGGGAGCGGGCCGCAGAGAGGGCGAAGGCCGCGCAGGCGACGGCCGAGGATGGGCCCTGCTGTCCACCACCACCACCAGGAGTTGGAGGGGGGCGGACGTGGAGGAGGGGGAGGAGGAGGAGGAGGAGGAGGAGGAGGAGGAGGAGGAGGAGGAGGAGGAGGAGGGGGAGGAGGAGGAGGAGGAGGAGGAGGAGGAGGAGGAGGAGGGCCCCCTCCCCCCCCCTGCCTCTGGTGGCGGCGGCGGGGAACAGGCCCACCAGCCGAGACGCACCAGGCGGGCATGTGCAGCCACTCCCACAGCACCAGCCGGACGCCGATGAAGGTGATGACGAAGCTGATGCCGTACTGCATCCCCTCCAGCACGTCCAGGAGGTGGTTCAGGACGAAGAACATCGCCCGTAGGGCGAAGGTCGACACGACAGTGGAGGTGAATGCCAGAAAGAGGCCAGGCATGGCGGCGACTTTAGCACTCACGCTGTCGAGAGCAAAGATGAGGTCGACAACCAGCAGGCACAGGACCACGAAGGCCAGCAGCGTCACGCGCGGCTTGCCGCCCCTCGCGGTCACGAAATGCTCCTGCGCATCGTAGGAGTCGTCGAGGCGGGATCCCAAGCACCTCTTGAGAAGGCGCACCCCGACCTGAGTATCGTTTAACCGATCAACATCCCCAGCGGCGTGGCCTTGGCCCCACTGGCCGACTTGCCCTCCTAGATGAGGATATAGGCCGTTCCCTTCGGGTTACGAGGGGGATATCCCCAACTGGGGGGCAATTTGGCGGGGGCCTCGAAGGGGATGGGGATGGGGGGATGGGGATCGGTTAAACGATACTGACGACCGTGTCCGCCGCGTCGTCGTGCTCTTCGCCCAGCGCAGCCGCGCCGCTGCACATCAGCAGTAGCCCCAGGCCGACCCTGCACCATCGGTGCACGTGCACCTCGTGGCCCAGAACCACAAAGATCGGGCCGGGCGAAATGGTGAGATAAAAAAGGGGGGGTTGAGAATCAGCTCGCGTAGCTGATTTTCCCGGCGCCTCATGGCGCCGGAGGCGGCTATGTATCGAGGAATGGGCCCCTCGGTGGAGCCGAAACCAGCTGCACGCAGCAGATTCCGTACCCCCCCCTTTCCCAATCCCCCCCTGTCGTCCAGCCCGAAAAAAGCGCCAGCCGCAGGACGAGGCTCCCCGCGACGCCGAACAGCAGGGCTCGGTGCATGAGGTGCCGGGGCGTGCGGTAGGCCCTGAAGATCATGCCGAAAGCAAGCAGATTGTCAACCGAGAGCATGAGCTCCAGGCAGTAGCCGCCGAACCAGCAGAGGCCCTGCTCTCCGCCCCGCGCGAGCCAGATGCAGGCGTTGCAGCACATCCCCACGCAGATCCAGAAGAGCGCCAGGGCGCAGTGGGACGCGATTCCTCTGGAGAGCTTCTGGAGAATGCTCAGCTCCTGAGGCGGGGGAACATCTGCAGCTGCTCCCCCAGACCTCTCCTGGGGTGCGCTCTGACCAGGATGCCGAAGCGAAACCGGCCGTGGCGACGAGGGAAGGGCAGCGGCATCGGTACATCTTTCCTCCTCTGATTGGCACACCGGCAGTGGGTACGGGAGAAAAAGGGGTGCGATGCCTACCAGCAACTGTTGTCCAAAGCCAACAGCGGCCGCTGCTGGGCAGGCGACTTTTCGTCTCAAGTGGACAACGACCTCGGCGAGACTGCCAGCGAGTCCCGCTCAAAATGGACCAGAACTACCGCCGATCTTCGCCCCTACTCTTTCCGTGCCCATTTCGATCGTACCGATTTGAGCTCCAGCACGAACAGGAAGACGATGGCCTCGACGAACACCAGCCAGTCCAGAAGGCTGCCGTCCTCCGCGGAGGCCGCCACGTCCGCCAGACTCTCCGAGGGCCTGATCGGCTCGCTGCCGCGAGCCACGTGAGGGGTAACGTCAGGGGGGGACAGGCTGAGGGGGGGAAGCATCGACCTGGAACCAGCGGTGCATCGCCGATAGTGGGGAGACCAGAAGGTGCCCATACCGCTGCTCCCCGGACCTCTGCTGGGGTGCGTTCTGACCAGGATTTCGAAGCGAATCCAGCGGTGACGACGACGGAGGCCCAAGAGGCCCCAAAAAGGGGAAAACGAGGTGAGGCTACAGTCGGGGCGTTGACCTACGGAACCCTAAATAAGGAACGAGGCCCCTTTCTTCCATAAGTTAAACTTCGATTTCCCATCGAAACCCTAAGCAAAACCAAAGGCGAACTGCAAAACAACAAGGAACACCGAGCCCCTCCCCAACGAAAAGGGTTCCTTCCTCAGCGCCCCGACTGTAGAGGTACGGATACTTTCTCCTCCTCCGAGACAGATCAGCGACAGGCGCCCGCCAACGAGAAACCGCACGCCTCTGGGCGGGGTGGGCCCTCGGGCCACCCATCTGGGGGGGCTGGAGGCGGCCGAGGGGTCCGAGCTGGTTGCGACAGGAGGGGGAGGAGGAGGAGGAGGAGGAGGAGGAGGAGGAGGGGAGGAGGAGGAGGAGGAGGAGGAGGAGGAGGAGGAGGGAGGAGGGGAGGAGGAGGAGGGGGAGGAGGAGGGAGGAGGAGGGAGGAGGAGGAGAGGAGGAGAGGAGGGGGAGGAGGAGGAGGAGGAGGAGGAGGAGGAGGAGGAGGGGGGACGATGCCAAATCCGCTCGATCAGTCCCCAAACCCCTCCCAAGGCGGTACAACTTTCCACCCGGATCCGCTTCTGACAGCCCCGGGGCCCGAAAACGGCCCCGAGAGGACGAGAAAGGCAACGGAACATGCATCGAGCCTCGCCCCCCCCGTCCTGCTCGCCCGAACCACTGCTGGGAGAGGAAAACAGCACCACCACCACCACCACCACCTGGCCCCCCTCTCCCTGGAAGCCCCCCCATTCGAGCAACGGGCGCCTTGCCTATCCAACCCGCGGGGGGAATGGCAGCGTTGAGAGAAGGGAGGAGGGGGACCAGGAGATGGCAAAGCACGGTGCTGGGAAGAACGGCGCCTCTCTTTTCCATGGGGCAGGGGCCGGCAAACATGCCGCAAAGGGCCCCCCCAAGACTCCACAAGCAACAATGCATCCATCTGGTCTTTTACGCTGCGCCTCATCGTCGCGCTGCAGCGCGAGCTCGGAGTCGCTGCGCCGCGGGCCCCCGGGAACCGGCCATCGCCCTCTGGGGCTCGCCAGGAAAATCTCGGAAACTGATTGTGAAGATGAAAAACACGCCACCAAAAAGCATACACCACCACCACCACCACCACCACGACCACCACCACATCACGACCACCACCACCACCATCAACAACAGAAACAGAAACAGAAACAGTAACAACAACAATGATAACAAAAGCAACGACAACAACAACAACAACAACAACAACAACAACAACAACAACAACAACAACAACAACAACAACAACAACAACAACAACAACGACGACGACGACGACGACGACGACGACGACGACAACAACAACAACAACAACAATAACCACAACAACAGCAGCAACAACCACAACAACAATCAGTTTAAGACTGTTCGCTCTTACATGCCCGCGTATCAGTCAAAACGAATTCCCCACACCCTCGATACCCGCCCTTTTTGTCTTCGAACACACCCCCTTTGGGGGGATTGTTTCTCTTTGCGGGGGGCGGCGGGCTTAGACAGGCGGGCAAACCCGAACGGGCGGACATCCGTCGTGGGCGTACATGTGCCCGCCATTGGAATTGGTGTGGGCCCTGCAAAAAGAGGAGGGGGAGAACGAGGGAGAGTGGGAGGAAGGGAGGGGGAGGGACGAAGGAAGAGGGAAAACGCCAGGAGAGAAGAAGCGAAGAGGGGGGCGGTTGATTAGAGGCAGAGAAAGAGAGAGAAAGACAGGTAAGAGAGGTAGAGAAAGAGAGAAAGAGAGAGGGGATAGAGAGAAAGAAAGAGGGGGGAAGAGGCAGGAGAGGGGAGGGAGAAGGGAGGAGGAAGAGGAGGGAGAGGGGATAGAGCAAAGAGGCATAAGGATGAGAGAGGAGAGGAGGGAGAGAGAAGGGAGGAGAGGAGGGAGGAGGGAGGAGGGAGAAGGAGAAGGAGCAGGAAGGTAACAGCGTGAACGTTCGAGGAAGTCCTAGGCGAAAGCGCCGTTCCGGAAGGAAGTCTCGGGCAGGAGCCTACGACGGGCGGGCGATCCCCTGACGGGCGGGTCGGGCGGGTGGGACATTCAAGCGGGATGCATGAGTATGGCGAGAGCGCGATTACTAAGTGAATTGTAACGGCGTCCTTGGCGCAGCGTGTTTCCTGAGCGTCGAAAGCGCGATGTCTGAATAAACTGCATGGAAGTCACAGGCGAGAGCGCAATTCCTGAATCAAATGTGAGGGGTTCTCTGGCGGAAGCGGGGGTCTGGATTAAATTGCGAGGAAGTCTTGACTCCACTGCGAGAGAGTCTCAAGCGGGAGCGCCGATCCTGAGTAAATTGTGAGGAAGTCTCAGATGGGAGCGGGGGTCCTAAATTTCGAGAAGTCACAGACGGGAGCACCGATCCTGAGTAAATTGTGAAGAAGTCTCAGGAGCGGGGGCCCTGAGTAAATTTGGATGAAGTCTTATGCGGTAGCAGTTGTTGTTGTAATCCGGGGGGGGCTGGGGCACAGTTTGAGCACGAAGCTTTTCCCTGTAAAAAAAAAGAGTGCGAGCGTCGAGGGGCACACTCTGATTGTGCAAAAAACAATATGCATCGGTGAGGGGGATCAACCATAAATATTCTTCAGGAATGAGAGTTCAACAACAACATCACCACCTGGTACCCCCCCTCCCTGGACTGCTGACTCTCTGATCGGGGCCTGGGAATCCTGGCGGGGAGGTGCGCTGAGCTGGACCGGGCAGGAATGAGCTGGACTGGCTCTGAACCTACTGTCAGACGCGTGGTCCGTGACATTTCTTTTGGAGGGGGCGGCCAGGTGGTGGTGGAGGAGGGAGGGAGGGAGGGAGGGAGGGAGGGAGGGAGGGAGGGAGGGAGGGGGAGGAGGAGGAGGAGGGAGGAGGAGGAGGGAGGAGGAGGAGGGAGGAGGAGGGGAAGGAGGAGGAGGAGGAGGAGGAGGGAGGAGGAGGGAGGAGGAGGACGGAGGAGGAGGAGGAGGAGGAGAAGGAGGATAAGATAAGATAAGACACGCTTGCGACCCATGTCCTCCTGTCAAGGCCATTGCTACACAAAAGAAGAAGAGCGGCCTGGAACAGAGGAGGACCCCCAGCCAACTCCAGATTGGGAGTCGATGCGTCCTCACCAAAGCCGTTTTCGGGTCATGACGCGGGTTTCTGGCGGCTGCTCGGACTGATCTGGGCTCCCCTGGGACGCTCTCGACGAGGCGCAGCGGATGGAAGCCACCCCGGGCCTCGACGCACTCCGAAAACACCCGACGACTGTCGCAACCGCCCCCTTCCCCTGGAGCCTATCCTGGTAGTCTCCAAACGTGGTGGTGACAGCACCCGGCGGTGAGTCTCGGGCGGTTTAGTGTCACCACCCGGTTTGGGGACTTGTGCGGTTTTTCGAAGATGTCTGGAACGCTGGTGGGTGCAGGAATCACAAAACCCGGCGGTGACTTTGCGTGGATTCCGAGTCACCACCTGGTATCTCACCACCTGGTTTGGGGACTCCAAGCGCTAAAATCCGATGTCGTGATGTTCTTCCATGCGGGGTCCCCAGAAGTCTCGACCCATTCATTCCCCAGGACCGGCTTTTCATCCTGAGTCGTTTTTTGACGGTCGTGAGGCCTGGTACGGGCCCCTAAAAGCCGAAAGCTGCGAAACAACCCCGTCATGCTTTTTCAATACGTTGGATCTGCGGGACGATCCCCCGAGCCTGTACCCCCTCTGAGGTTGCCCCCGATCGCGGCGTCGGGCTCCGGCCAGTCGCCCCGCGGCGCCGGCGCGGCGCCGGCGGCGGGGGCCGCGCAGAGGATGGCGCTGAGGAGCCACCTCGCGCCCGCCATGTTTGCTTGAGGGGACACCCCGGAGGGTGGGAGGCCTGACAGCTGGCTCGGACCGGCTCGGAGCGAGGAGGAGCGAGGAGGAGCGCAGAGGGGCGAAGAGGAGCGCGGACGAGCGGGGAGAGGCGCGGAGAAGCGGGGAGGAGCGAGGAGGAGCGGGGAGGAGCGAGGAGGAGCGAGGAGGAGCGGGGAGGATCGAGGAGCAGGGAGGAGCGAGGAGGAGCGGGGAGGAGCGAAGAGGAGCGGGGAGGAGCGAGGAGGAGCGGGGAAGAGCGAGCAAGAGCGGAAGGGCCACGTCAGGATGACATCGTGGTCGGGAGCACGGGCCCAAACCACGAGCGCATGCCAAACGGGGAAACTGGCGACTGGGAGCGTGGATCCTGGCCAGAACCAGTGCTGGGCCACCTCAAAACCCCAGCCGGCTCCAAGCCCTGGCCATGATATCCATCGCTCGCTTCCAATCACCACACTCCTATTGTCAGCGGCGAACGACGGGGAGGGAAGTGAGAACGAGAAGGCCTTTTCAGAAAGCTCGGAAATTCCCCGGGTTTCTGATAAGTGTCCTAAGCCAAAAGCGCCGGCGCTTCTGAAAAGTCCCGCCGCCTTCTGAGAGGGCCACCTCCTTCGCACTTCCCCCCCTCGCTCGCCGCCGAGTATTGGACGCCCTCGCACCAGCAAGCGCGCGGGGCTGTCTGGGGCACCGTCAGGCGCGCCCCTCCCGCGCCGATGGGAAGGCAGCCCGCCGCCTTCTGAGAGGGCCCCCTCCTTCGCACCCCCCCCCCTCGCTCGCTGCCGACTCTTGGCCGCCCTCGCACAAGCACGATGGGCCAATGCTCCACCACCACCACCACCACCATACGCATGACGGGGAATTGTTTGGAATTGCGTCCTGATCCGCCGAGGGGGCGGCCAGCTTGGCGCGGCACTCGCAAGCTGCTGGCAGAAACGCGCGGCATCTAGCAACAGGGGCGCCAAGGTGTAAAAGCTCCGCCAAACCTGTCCCATACCATCCCCATATCGTCGGAAGGCGCTCAAGGCGCATCACAACGCAGCAGGAGGAGGGAAAAGGCAAGAGGAGGCTGATCAAAGTGGGGAGCAGGCGAGATGGCCTGCGAAGGGCAGAAAGTCAGCTTAGTGGGCGGGCGCGAGGCAGGGGCCAGCGGGAGTGCACGATTGTCGCACGCTCGACCTGCGGCCCGTTCCTGCACCAACGCCGCAGCGCGAACCTCGCCCCCGCCAACACACCTAAACTCCACCCTCAGCCCCGACCAGAGTAAGCTGATCGCTAGGAAGGGTAGTGGGGAAGGTGAGACTGCGCGGCCTCTCCGACGCTAGTCCCCGCTGGAGGCCGAACGAAGAGAGAAGCACCAAGATCCCAATCGAGGCCAAAGAGGACAGCAACAGCATCGGTCCTGAGTCGCCATGCCGTCGGAGTGGAAGGAAGGACATCGACAACACAGTGCGAGCCACCCCCGCGCAAGACAGGCCGCTGGAAAGCGAGCAAGAGCACGGATAGAAGAACGGAGCGAGCAAGCAAAAGAGCGAGCAAGCCCCCCGAGTTGCGCGCCGCCAGAGAGCGAGCAAGCACAAAAATAAGTGGCTGAGATAGGCTGCACGGAAGACCAGAGAAGCTTGCTGTTCTGCACCTCCACCACCCCACCCACCCCCAGTCACCTACCGCCGCAGGAACCTCGCTCGATCTCCCGAACGGCAGCAACTTACCCAAACAAGCCCCTGTCAGAGCTAGGATCACGGGTCCAAGGGGCCACCTCGCGCAGGCGAGCCTGCCTCGCCTCCTGAAGTCTAGCGGATCTTCCGGCACGCACCTGCGCACGGTTCTGCGCGATTCGCTCCAAGACTTCTGGGGCCAGCGGGACTGGGGCTGGCGGGGAAGGAAGGGCCGCTGCCCCCTGCGAGTCTCCAAGGAAAGCTCGTGCATCGGCGTACTCTGCTCCTCATCTGCCTCTGGTGGGCCCGGAGGTCTAGCCTCCGCCGTAATGTCGTGAACCTGCGAGGAGGGAGGGGCAGCCTGGCCCGGCGTCGGGGGGTCGCGGAGCGGTCGAAAGCGACCCATCTCTGCATCGTGTCGGGCTCGGCGTGCTTGCCGAAAGACATAGTCGGGGGCCCACCCCTCGTCGGCGCCAGAATACGGATCCCAGGAGACCAGGCATCGAAGTAGCCCGTCACGCACCCTTTCACCCCCCCCCCACCCCACGTCGCGCGGAACAACAGCACTAGCACCATCACCCCCCCACATAGCACGCACTGCAGTAGCAATGGCATCAGCAATACACTTGCGCAGGCCAGCAGGATACGTCTTCTTTTTGGCTGTGCGCCACTCCCGCTGACCCCCATCGCACCCAAGAACGCGCCCGTCCCGACCGCGCGAACATCTGCCGCCCCCTGGCGTCGCACGCAGCGCAGCATACAGCTCTGGCAGTCTGAGGGCAACAATCCCAGTGGGAGCCCGCGACGTCTGACCATGTTCACATGGATCAAAATCGGACGTCGTGACTGCAGGGGGCGACTGGAGAGCCCGCATCGGGTGACAAGTGAACGAGCTAACAGCTTGGAGCCTCCATCCACACGGCTGGGGGTGCTCAAGCCATCACGATGTCCCAACCTGCAAATGGGCCGCCCAAATCTCAAGCATAGCATGGCATAGCGCATTGCCCACCCAAAGCTGTTCCATCTGGCGCTCAGTGACTGCCGTCTTTCCCCAAAACTGATCGCGCGTCCGAAGTGGCGGGGGGCCTTTGCCTTCGGCCCAGCGAGAGGCAGACCAGGTCCCACACGGCGGCCCGCCACCCGAAACGACCACCCGTCGTGCAAGGATACGGGACCTCCATTCGGCAAGTGTGTCACGATTCATAAGATTACCATCTACTGCATGTATGGCTAGATCCACCGACAAGACATATATAGCATAGTCGGTGCTGTAATGAGCCCATTCCACCTGGGCCTGCACGTCTCCCGCCCTCCGCCGTCCACAAAACAGGTTTAGGACAAAGTACTCAACTCGTCGGATGGCTCCTGGTATGGTCTCGGCGGCTATCCCAGTATACTATTCTGGTAAGAAAAGTCGACTAGGGCATCTCTCCGTTGCGTACTGAACTGGATCAGCCAGCAACGGCGACCCGTCAGCAGCAACCGCGGGTGTAGAAGGTTGTAGGCAAGCAGAAAGACCAACTGGGAGAGCAGGGTCGGCAGCCGCAAGCTCCGCTCGTGCAGTCCCAGGGCCCATCGTGGCAATCACCGAATATGCATGCTCTGTAGATGGGCCAGCTGCACGGACCGTCGGCACAACAACGTGACCACGAGACAAAGGCACACCTGGGATCCTGCCCGTCCTGGGGGCTGAGAAGTCAGGATGTGCGATCTGATAACACGGCGCTCCACCAGAAATAGTCACACCGGGTACTGAAACTGACGTGCTAAGATCGCTCATCAGTATAAACAAACAACGTGGGGAGCCGTGTGCGAGATGTCTACTGGGTGTGCACAAGCAGGAAAGACAGATAGACATGCATGGCATTGTCCGTCGGGGGGCGCCCAAGCTCGTGCCGAGGCTGCGTTATCTCGGTGAGTGCGCGCCACATGCACGCGCAATGATCCATGCTTTGCACACCATGGACACGCGACACTAACATCCCCTGCGTCAGCTGCGGCGCAGGCAGGAGGATCCACCAGTAGTCCGTTCACATCGGCCCAGACGCGGTCTGGCACCCAAAGAACGAACGCCCTGAAAAAACTTGGCCTCCACTGTGGCCGCCTCAACCTCGCGAGCATGGGATTGGGCCGTGGCGTGAAGTGCCATCTGGATACTGCGTTACCAAGCCGTTTGATTCCGCAAAACGCAGGACCCCCATTCACTGAAATGTTCAAGCGGCGGAGGAAGAGAAGCACAAGCGACGGCAGCATCGCGAAGCCACAAGCAATCGTCAGTGAGCACCCCCAGCCACGACCTGGCGCGGCATCCGTGCTGGGCAGCGCCACGCCAGTCGGCACGAAGTAAGGCAAATACAAGCGTGAATCCTGCATGCAAGCGTGATCCCAACAGTCGCAAACGAGCAGCTCGTCTGAGAGCCTCGGGCGGGGGTCTTCGAAGTCGGGCCAGCACTTGTCTATCACTTGTGCAGGATTCGGCTTCCACAAATCGAACCTTCGCAGCGGCCCGGTATCCTTTCATGTCTTCGGCGTCAGCAATTTTGGCCTCCGCCGTTGTCAGTATAGTCAAGGCGCCCGAGTTGCGATGACGCCCCGATAGCACCAGACTGTCGGCGAACATCATGCATGTCGGATCGGAAAGACCCTTGGTGGAACATACTCTATTACGCAACACACGCAATGTAGCTGTGGCACTGCTGGCTCGATATCGGACCTCGGGCCCCATGTAACCCTGGCAATCGATAACTGAACCGAGGTGTGCGTGGTGCTTGACAATCGAAGCGCGCATAGTCCCCAGAAATTGTGTCTGCGCAACCGCACGCCCACCACATTCGCGCCACGAGTGCTGCTCTGCCTGATTCGCCCCCTTCCCTCGGCAAGTCAGCAACGCAGCCGTTTCTGCAACCCCGAGGTTGAGAAAATTCCCTCTGCTAGCAAACACATCAGCAACCACGGAAAGCACTCGACACATGGCAGCATATAGTTCGGAGGCAAGGACAATCACAACGACGGTACCGTCATCGGCAAAGGTAACGTCCAACAGCGGCACGGCGGTAGCAGCATCGGCGGCCGTCACTATACGCTGCGCACAACTACGCTCATCTGCAGGGAAATGCAGGGCTAGTCCTTCAGAATCCAATTGAGCCCGCACAGCGCGCACGCACTCACCCATAAGCATCTCGTACAGTATATCCGCCAGGGGTTGCCCAGGGAAAACAGAACGCCGCGGCGAGGAAATCTGATCGGAGCCCTCGCACAGGAACCAGGGAGCATGATAGCATTGCGAAATCTGGGCAGCCGCGTGCGCATGGAGCGCGCCGTTCACAACTTGTTGTTCCAGGATAGGTACCTGCTCACGCATGCGCCGTGCAAGCTCACGCATGGCACTCGGCGGTAGCCCTGCAGCCCTGACAACACAAGCAACGGCATCGTCGTCGAGCGGCGAGCGAAGGAGTAGTTCACGCAGGGCCCGGTAAAAACCCTGCACCACATCCAGGAATAGGGCGCCAAAAGACAGAGCAAGAGCAGCAGCAACAACTTGCGCAAGACGAATGATGACCGACGCGTGCCCAGTGCCCCGGCCTGGGGTTCCCCCGAACTGTGTATCCCCCGCAATGGAGAGTAGGGGTGGCATCAACCTAGTCCGCGAGCATCTCCGCGATGCCTCACCAAGCTTTGAGGACACAAGAATAGAACGAGAGTTGACACAGGCACTAGGGTCGGCAGTGATGGACTTCAGCAAATCGTGGTAGAAACCACCCTTCCAATGAACGGGTTCAATTAGGGCGACGGCGGCCATGAGTTGTAAAGGATAATACAGGGCCGCGAGCTCGGTCGAAAACATGCGCACCCAGGCCCCAGTGAAGCCATCAAACCCAGGGGCGGCACGCCTGGTCTGACGGCAAGCCTGCTGGAACTCCGACAGGGTCGGCAAGGTTTCGATGGGCACAAGATCTGAGGACATCCGATAATACGGCACCCGTGTGACATGACCCGCCAGACGGCTGACATCTGTGTGCTCAAAGGTAGCAGCTAACTCCAGCGTGCCAAAGTGCTGCTGCCAACGGCGAGCTGCCTGTAGTTGTGAAGCTACTGGTTGGGCATGTATATCCTTGGGGATGGGCAGCCCTTTCAGCATACGCTTGCAGCGGGGCCCAGCAACGACGCGGCGGAGAGCCGCGAAGGCCTCTGCCGACTGTCTCGGAGACCATGCGTCTTGAATACCCCTCACAATGTCATCACAGTGTTTGGCAGCATCAAGTGCGGTATAGTTGTTGATCGCGAACGCCGTACCACGCATGAACACAGATGCGCAGGCCCACAAGAGACCCTGCCACCTCCAGAAGTTGGGAATAACACCATGCATCTGATACATGGCACGCGGAATGCCTACCAGGGGACAACCAATGGGCTGCAAGTGCCCGACATGGCTCCCAGGGGCTGGCACGCGACACAATCTCCAAAGGGCATCCAGATGTGCGGCATGAAAAAGAGGAACGCACAACCTACCTTCCATGCCCTGCAAGGGTTGCGCCAAGGCCACTGCAGCCTCGAGAACCTGGGGCCCCACGCGCAATTGCCTCGCACGCGTCTATGAGTAGAGCTCGAGAGGGACACTCTCGTAGTGACCACCTCCACGTGCACTCTGTAACCAAACCGCTCCTCAACTTCCTTCTCACCGGTGGCCCACGCGCAGAGAGCAGCGGCAAGCAGCAGTTGGTTCAGTCGTCGTCGTAACAATCGTAGCTCTCGACGTCCAGAAGAGCGATAACCCATTAGAGTCAGAGAGCGAACGGAGAGCCAGGTCCGTCGTGGCAACTGTCCCGCGGGTGACTTCTGGACAGGGAAGCACGCGTTGACCGCTCTAGTGAGATCATGGTTCAAATGTTGCGCGTGATCATCCGGGTGCCACTGGCAAGCGGGCCGCGAAATATCTCTGACCATGGCAACAAACTTGGCCGCGCAATCGGTGTCCTGGAATAGTTTCGGATCGCGGGGGATTTGGGCCCAAGAGGAAGCAGCCCGAACGGGGGCCGCACTGCTGACTTCCACACCGGCCATAACGACAAAATGATCATCAGAGCGCATAGGTAGATCCACTGCCAGATCAACTCCTTGACGACTGATCGAACTGAGAGAGGCTTGAGGCACAGTCACGTAATCGACGCGCCGTCTCGGGCCCTGGGGGGCCGCGCCAGGCGGCAGCCACGCGCCGTGCGCGCCGCAGCAAGGTTTCGAAAAAGTCGACACCGCACTCTGTCCCGTGGCCCGTAGAAAACCGCGAAACAAACGGCCCGTATCGTTTGTAGGTTCGGCGCCCGCGGGCCCCGCGCGACTGGGCTAACCCGCCCCGACAGTTGCGCTGGCATCCAGTAGACAGAACAGCGGGGCCTGACTAGGCCAAGCAAGAACGGCATCACTCACACGAGTCCACCACTGAGCAACCACATCGAGACCGCCCGTCGAACGCGCATGCATGTGGAGCGCTCGCTAAGAGAACATCGATTCATAGCGAGGGCGCACGCACAGCGACCAGCAAGTGTCGCGGGCCATGCGAAAGCACCCGAAAACGTCGACGCATGAGCGTGCAACCAGGAAGGTGATCCAGCCCTGTGTTAGCCCATAGAGCAACCCCAGAGCACCCATTATCTTCGGACGCAGACGTCATCACAATATACGGATCAACTTCGCACCAAGTGTTGCACTTCAGTCGTGTCCAGAGCGTGCCGACAAAAAGATACTGACAGCGTGCAAACTGATGTGCGAGAGCCAGCACGCGGCCAAGAACGCCAACCCCAGCCGCATCACGGCACGTGCACCGCATCCGTGTACCTTGAGATCGCGTCGGTCGTCTTCGGAGTCGTAGTGTAAGAACGCCAGCAACTGCAAGCCTGAATTGACAAAGAGGCGAAAGCGTGGTATCCGGCGGGCGATCGGGGTCAGGATGCTGGCTCTCTCGAAACCGCAATCCAGCAGCAGGCGACGAGAATGCTCGCAGAGGGTGCACCCCTGCAGGAGCGATCATCTCAAGATGGGCTGGGCTCAGATTCGGGAGTTCCCTCGCACCGCGGCGGGCGTCGGCGGCCAACCATAGCCATGGGACTTTATCCATTTGAAGACATAGTACAGACAAAGGAACGCCATCCTCCACACGATCCGAGATATCCGTCACCAACACTAGGCGCGCAAGTGCATCGACGAGTTCGTTCAGCGGGCACGAAGTGCGACCTGGAACGCGCGACCATGTTAGCAGGGTACGAACTCGAACAAGTTCTACCTGAGATGGGCAACACACCGCAAGAATTGTGCATCACACCTCCTGCAACAGCTTCTACCACCATCATGTGATCGGAGCGAACAATGATCCGCCTCGAGCGATAAATCGAAGGCGCCTGGAGAGGCCAACCCACGAACCAAAGAGCAGCATAGGACTCGGCGGGGCCCCACGGGCGACCATGCTCATCCTTGCGTGCACGGGCCGATCCAGCCATGCAACCGCCCATCCGATGTTTGCCGTCCTGCGTCACGCCACATACAGCAAATGCCCAAAACGGTGGCCTCTGTCCACGCTGCCTGGCCCTCCCGAGCCGTTTGTGCACACTGCATAATGAAAAATGCCGTCGTCGTCAACATCATTCGAGCAGGAATGCTGCGCCAGGAAACCAACTGCACTACAATGGAGACGATGACGAAAGAGGTAAGGCACATGATATTGGCGAGAGGGAGCAGCAACAAAAATGTGAGAGAGAGCGAAGCGCCCTGCCACTGGGCACAGAGCGAAACTACAACAATTGCAACAGTCGGACACTGCACTGACAGGCGGCATATATATATATATATATATATACATTACCAAAAAAAAAAAAAACAAAAAAAAAAAAAAACACGGGGCAGGTAGCCCCGGCAGGGCCGCGGCGCTCGGAGCCCACGCGGGCTCACCCCCACCGGTGCCAAGCGGCTCTGCATGAAAGCTCACCCCTGCTGCGACGGATTATTCTCGGTCTCTTCCCCCTCTGAACTCTGGCCAGCGCGAACCACCCCCGCGGCCGCGCGGCGCGGGCTGCGGCCGCAGCTTCCGGCCCCAGCTAGCCCCCCCCGCCCCGCGGGTTCGGGGCGCCCCTCGCCCGCCACCACGCGCGGGAGCACGCCGCCCGGCAGCGTCGGCGCGCCCGCCCCCGCCATCACCGCCTTGAGGGTGGGCTGCCCAGCTGCAGCCAGGCCCTGGGCGCGCAAGGCTGCCTGCTTGTCTGCTGCTGCCTTCGCGCGAGCTTCGGCAGCAGCGCGAGCGCGAGCTTGGCGAACCGCCTCGCGCTCGCCCCACGCAGCCTGGCTGGCAGCGGCTGCGACGGTGGCCCCCTGCTGGGCCTTCTCGTCCTTGGCGGCGCCCGCCGCGTCGATAGCGGCCCGGGCCTGCAGCTGGGCGTCGGCCACGACAGGGCCGGCAGCAGCAGCAGCAGGCTGCGCGGCGGCCTGCAGCAGAGCACCATGCGGTGCTGGCTGCGCGGCCGGGGCGGTCGTCGTCGCAGCAGTCGCCGCTATAGTCGCCGCCGCCGCGATCTGCGTCAGCGCCGTCTGCGGCCCCCCGAGCACCGCGGCCAGCCCCGCGATCTGCTGGGCCATGCTCGCACGGCCCTGCTAGAGTCCGGCGATCGCGGCCACCGAAGCGCCAGACAGCTGCGCGGGCGTCGCCATCAAGTCGGCCACAGGCGTCGCGGGCGCCGCCTCCTCGGCCACACGCGTTGCGGTGCCCTGCACCTCGACATCATTGGAGGCGACTGGCAGCGGAAAGAAGGCCTCCAGCTGCTGGAGGAGGTCCTGCATAGCCTCCTGAGCCGCCGTCTCCGCGCGCGCGCGGAGCGGCGTTGAGCACGCTCGACGAACGCGCGTTGCCTCGCGAGGCGCGCCTCTGGGGTCCTGGCCACTATGATCATTGTCATCAGGACCGAGTAGTCCTGCTCCTGCGCCTCGACGATGCCGGAAGGAAGACCAAGCTCGCGGGACGCGCGGAATACCTTCGCTGACGCAACTGCCATACGGCGGAGATTCCACCTATGGGTGACCAGGGCTGCATCATCAGTTGGGGGCTGGATACAGGCGGGATGTGCCCGCGCCTGCTCTGGCAGGGCGGGGAGCACTCCGAGGGCCTCCTGTGGCCCTGCGCGGTCCGCCGCCTCCTCAGACGACTCAGGCTCGCTCTCGTCGAACGTGACGTCGGCAGCAGGCGAACGCCTGCGCGAAGGCTGGCGTCGGCGCGGCGACGACGGCCGCTATCGCGAAAGTGGAGGCACCTCGGGGGCTGGCTCTTCCGCGGGCTCGCCACTGCGCTGCTGCTGGGGCTGCACGGCTGGGGCTGCGCGGCTGCACTCCGAGGCAGCGCGGCTGGGGCTGCGCTGCTGCGCGCTGCCGCCTCCTCTGGCGCCGCGGGCCGTCCTCGAGGCGCGCCGCCGTCTCGAGGACCCCCATCGAGCCTCGCTGGTCGCGTCCGCCGCCCCCATGCTGGTCGCGCCCGCCGCCTCCATGCTGGTCGCGTCCGCCGCCTCCATGCTGCTGCTGACCGCTGCCTGCACATCACGTCATGCGCCGCGCCGGCATGGCCACACGCTGGGCACCACCAAGGCGGGGGAGGCGGGGGCTGACCGCCTTTGCCTCCGCCTTTGCCACGAGGCTGCCACGCCATCTGAGGCGGAGCTCTCCCCGAGCTGTGGTGTGCCGCCGGACACCTCGCCGCGCTCGCCAGGCGCAGCGCCAGGCGGGCGTGCGAGCGCCGCTGTCTGGCACGCCTGTGCCAAACCGGCTCGCTGCCGCCGCCGCTGGGGCGCGGGCGCGAGCGGGGGCTGCGGGAAGCCCGCGGCGTGCCGCCAGCAGCGGGGCGCCCAGGCGCGAGGGCCGCCAGGGACGCCAACGGCAGCGCGAGGCGCGGCGAGGCCCCGGCCGCCAGCCGCACGGGCGCGGGCCGGCACGCGTAGCTGCCCGCCCCGAGAGAGGTTCGCCGTACCTGGTACGGCGATCGAAACCTTTCGAACCGGGGTGGCAGCTGCAGGACGGGGGAGAAGGGAGGATGAGGTCCTCCTCCTCCACCTCCTCCTCCTCCTCCTCCTCCTCCTCCTCCTCCTCCTCCTCCT
>CAUYUJ010021091.1:60000-65000 GCA_963575745.1 Prorocentrum cordatum | reverse complement strand
TGCCTGCTTTAGAGGGTGTCTCTGGCGCGGCGCTCCCGACCGCTCTGGAACGGACTTATCCTCGTCCTAGCCCCGTCCGATCCTGCGCGGCGGAAAGTAGAGGCAGGGATGGCAGGAGGGAGGAGGAGGAAGAGGAGGAGGAGGAGGAGGGAGGAGAGGAGGAGTAGGAGGAGGAGTCAAGCTAGCCAGCTCGAGCGAGTCAAGCATGGCATGCCCAGTCCCACCCGCCCTCCCACAACATAAGAAGCAAAGCTGGCACAACTGGGGGCCGAAGTCACACCGGCCAGCCGGTTTGGTACAGCTGATGCGGCCGCGATGGCGGTTGCCGACGGGAACTGGCGAGCGCGTGTTGAATGCCGCGCACGCATTGCCAGACGAGTCGAGAATGGCCCGGTACACCGCAGGAAGCCAGAAGGCCCCAACTTGTATTGTTTTTTTATAACGGGGGGGTTTGGATGGGCGGGCGCGGGGTGTGCGCCGCATCCCATTCCTGCCAAGCATTTTGCGACGTGGACGACAGGACGTCCATGCTGAGAGGAAAAACGTTGGTGCGCGGCGCCGAGGCGAGAGCGACATGTCACCCCTTCGCGCGGGGTGTGCGCCGCGTCCCATTCCTGCCACGCATTTTGCGACGTGACGACAGCACGACCATGTTGACAAGAAAAACAAAAACTGTGTATTGTCTTTTGCAGATTAGAATGGGACGGATTGGATGGGCGGGCGCGGGGTGTGCGCCGCGTCCCATTCCTGCCATGCATTTTGCGACGTGGACGACAGGACGTCCATGCGACGGTGCCAATGACGGCGACGACTCTAGAAGGATTTGAGCATGCGCTCGCGGCGACGCGCGCGCATGTCGCCCGCGTGGTATTTTTTGCACAGGATTCGCGGCCTGGGTGCATGACAGAGCATCGCGAGTGCACCGCGCGATGACGTGAAATCGCTGGATTTGACCGAATTCTTAAGATTCCTATGGTTTTCCTATGATTTCAGCAAGAGAGCCCGGGCGGGAAATTTGTACAATTTTTGTGAAAAAGCATTGGGTTTTTTATGTTTTTATGTTGAAATGCTTGCAAACACACGGTGTTCGGTAGGATTCTGACATGAACGCGCGCGTGTGCTCTTTGTGGTATTTTTTGCAATGGATTATCGCCGTGGACGACAGGACGTCCATGTCGAGAGGAAAAAATAAGAAAAATGTTGATTGTGTATTGTTTTTTACAGGTTAGGATGGGACCACCCGGATGGGGCCCCTATCTGCCGGCCTGAGGGGGGAGTAGGAGTATATTCTAATAAGGAATAAGGATAGGAGGAGAAGGAGGAGGAGGAGGAGGAAGAGGAGAGAGAGGAGGGGAGCTCTGGGGGGGACACGGCCTAGATCGCCGGAGGGCGCACGCCGGGCCCGAGCGGACGCCCACGACCATCGGGGCTGCTCACGGACACGCCCACTCCCACGGACACGGACAACACTGCTGGCAAGGATGCGCGAGAAGGGTGCAAGGGTTATGTTGCTCCCGTCGTACTGGAAGACCACATCCCAGAAGAAATTTCTTTCAAGCGCCCGGAAAAGGGTCGAAAAAGGGTCGAAACAATGTCGAAACAGTGTCGGACGAGTGTCTCCCAGGGCCCGACACGTGAAAACCTTCGACTTCCGGTACTTTTTTGGTGCTCGACATTCTTTCTAGTGGGCAAGGCTGAAGCAGGTTGGAACATCATAGTGCAAGGGCCTTGAGCGCCCATGCCGAAGCCTCTCGAGCGGGGCTGGCCATCGAGAGTGGTCAAGGATGGACCGAGGAGGCAAGGATGCGAGGGTGCCCTTGGGAACGAGGCCCATCCTTACCATCGGTTCCGACTGTAGGTTTGGGGGCGAAGAAACGTGCACCTCTTGGGCCCTTGGGAAGGTTGCCCATCCTTACCATCGGTTTCGACTGCAGAAGGGAGAGGAGAGGAGAGGAGAGGAGAGGAGAGGAGAGGAGAGGAGAGGAGAGGAGGAGGGAGAGGAGAGGAGAGGAGAGGAGAGGAGAGAGAGAGGAGAAGAGAGGAGAGGAGGGAGAGGAGAGGAGAGGAGAGGAGAGGAGAGGAGAGGAGAGGAGAGGAGAGAGGAGGAGAGGAGAGGATGGAGGTAGGAGGAGGAGGGAGGAGGGAGGAGGGAGGAGGGAGGAGGGAGGAGGGAGGGGGAGCGAAGAAACGTGCATCTCTTGGGCCCAAGGGGGCCCCTTTAGGGCCCCCTTCGGGTACCTCTCTTCACCCCCTCATGTATCGCCACCCCCGGTTACGCAGCGCCCGAACAGTGTAGTACCTGAATCTCTGGCGAACTAATTTTTTCCGATCCGTCCGTTCTTCCTCGATGTCGGCCCCAGCACTGAAAACATCACATCAGAGGATTGTGAACCACGCCCCTCATGCGGATCGTAATCTCAGGTCGGGTATGTCCTCCTGCAGGCGGAACTTCGAGGAAAAATCAAAAATAGGCAAAGAATACCGCAAAACAGACAAACATAGTCAAGCATCGTCCCCAGAGTATTGTTTGACTACTTTTGAGCACTCCTCCTATGGAGGGGACACGCCCGACTGAATCGCAGTCCCATAGGGAGCGGCACCTGCGTTCTCGGTGTGCGCGGACGCACGGCGTCCCCGCGCCCGGCACGCCAGGTGGGCGCACGGGATCGTCGGAGGATCGCTGGGAGGTCAGCGCGGTACGCCTGGGAGGGCGCCAGCCGTCCATCGAGCGGGGGCTCCCGAGAGGTAAGCTCCTCGCCGAAGCTGCAAAGCAAATACTCAGAATGAACCCAGCACGACCCCGATGAAGGAGAAGCCTTATTGCATGGGCGCATAGCTGGGAGCACTGCTTGGCAGTGCCTGGCACTGCTTGGCGTTACTTGCAATTGCTTGATATTGCTTGGCATTGCTTGTCATTGCTTCGCATTGCTTGGCAGTGGTTGGCATTGTTTGGCATTACTTGTCGTTGCTTGGCATGGCTCGGCATTGCTCGGCATTGCTTGGCATTGCTTAGCATCGCCTGGCATGGCTTGGCATGTGTTGATATTGCTTGGCATTGCTTGGCATTGCTTGGCGTTGGTTGGCATTGCTGGGCACTGCCTGGCATTGCTTGGCATGGCTTGGCATGTGCTGACATTGCTTGGCATTGCTCGGCATTGCTCTGCATTGCTCAGCATTGCTTGGCATTGCGTTGCATGGGTTAGCACCACTTGGCATTGGAATCCGAACCCGGGGAACCCGAGGAACCTTGGGGAAACTGGCAACGTAACAGTAGGAGGCAAGGGGGGCCGGGAACCCGAGAAACCCGAGGAACCTCCGAGCAACGGGCAAAGTAACAATAAGAGGCACCAACCTCTAACCAAGTAGAACCCCAATTAGGCACGCCTAATTGGGGAATGTTCGTAGATCTACAAACTTCCCATGCATTCTCCATTGACTCGACGGAAAAATCAGCCCGGCGAAGAACCCAACAATATGCAGCTGTGAGTACCGCCTCCGTGAGTGTCGTCTTTGGTGGAGCTCCCTATCTCCCTTTGTGGCCACGAACGCCGTACTAGGTGGCGCGGGACGCATGCGTACACAGCCACTGGGGCCTTCGGTGGAGCTCCCTATGGGGTCATGAAACGCCGTACTGGGTGGCGCGGGACGCATGCGTACACAGCCACTGGGGCCTTCGGTGGAGCTCCCTATGGGGCCACGAAGCGCCGTACTGGGTGGCGCGGGACGCATGCGTACACCGCCACTGGAGCCTTCGGTGGAGCTCTCGATGTGTCCACGAAACGCCGTACTGGGTGGCGCGGGACGCACGCATGCGTACACAGCCACTGGGGCCTTCTGTGGAGCTCTCGATGTGTCCACGAAACGCCGTACAGGGTGGCGCGGGACGCATGTGTACACAGCCACTGGGGCATTCGGTGGAACTCCCTAGGGTGCCACGAAACGCCGTACGTGATGGCGCGGGACGCATGTGTACACAGCCACTGGGGCATTCGGTGGAGCTCCCTAGCGTGCCACGAAACGCCGTACTGGGTGGCGCGGGACGCATGTGATCACCGCCACTGGGGCCTTCGGTGGAGCTCCCTATGGGGCCACGAAACGCCATACAGGGTGGCGCGGGACGCATGCGTACACAGCCACTGGGGCATTCGGTGCAGCTCGCTAGGGGGGCACGAAACGCTGTACTTGATGGCGCGGGACGCATGCGTACACAGACTCTGGGACCTTCTGTGGAGCTCCCTATGGTGCTTGAAACGCCGTAAAAGGGGGCGCGGGACGCAGGCGTACACAGCCACTGGGGCCTTCGGTGGAGCGCCACGAAGAGCCGTACTGGGTGCGGGGGGGAGAGGCACGGATAGGAGGAAGGAGGGAGGAGGGAGGAGGGAGGAGGAAGGAGGCGAGGAGAGGAGAGGAGAGGAGAGGAGAGGAGAGGAGAGGAGAGGAGAGGAGAGGAGAGGAGAGGAGAGGAGAGGAGAGGAGAGGAGAGGAAAGGAGAGGAGGGGAGGGGAGGGGAGGGGAGAGGAGAGCAGACGCGGGGCGCTGCCTCTTCAAAGCGAGGGCCCAGCACCACGGGACAGTTGGGAAACCTGGCGGGGAAACTCATGTTGTCGTCGACCCCCCCCTCCGATCTAACTCGGGGGCGGCCAAGAGGGGGGCGGCCAGGAGGGGGGCACAAATCATGGCCGTCGGCACGTGGGAGGCCCAGGGGGCGGGGCTGGGACGTAATGAAACAAGAAGAGGCGCCATGAAATCTGGGGAGATCTCATGGCCACCGCCATGAGATCCACCCCCCCTGGGTCATCACCCCCGCTGCCTCTTCCAAACGAGGGCCCAACACCGCAGGACGGTCGGGAAAGCTGGTGGGGAAACTACTGCTGTCGTCGACCCCCTCCTCCGCTCGAAAGCACCGAGCCCGTCCCGCGCCCGGGCTCGGCACAGCGCGCTGCCCACCCGCTGCCGAGGCCAAGAGGAGGGCGCGTGCACCACATGTCCGGGGCCGATGG
>CAUYUJ010021091.1:42500-55000 GCA_963575745.1 Prorocentrum cordatum | reverse complement strand
GGTTCGAACCCCCATCCCCCTCCAGAAAACCGGGGGGGGTCACTACCGGTTCGAACCCCCCCCCCCACTCACCGCCGGCAAACGACTCCCGGGTCCCCAACACTGTCCGCACTCCTCACCACCACTGTCCCCACTGTTCCCACCACCGTCCCCTCTGTCCCCACCACTGCCCCCACCTCTGTCGCACTGTCCCCACTGTCCCCACCACCGTTCCCACCGCGATCCCACTCTCTCCACTTTCCCCACGGTCCCAACCACTCTCCCACTGTCCCCACTGTCCCACTGTCCCCGCCGCTGTCCCACTGAGCTGTCCCACTGTTCCCACCACTGTCCCCACCACTGTCCCCACTGTACCCCTGTCCCATTGTCCCAACACCGTCCTCGCCACCGCCCTCACCACTGTCCCCACCACCACTGTCTCCACCACTGTCCCACTGTCCCCACCATTGTCCCCACTGTCCCCACACCACTGTCCCCACCACCACCGTCCTCACCACTGTCCCAGTCCCCACACTGTCCCACTGTCCCCACTGTTCCCACCATTGTCCCCGCTGTCCCCACCAGTGCCCCCACCAGTGCCCCCACCAGTGTCTCACTGTCCCCACTCTCCCCACCATTGTCCCACCACGGTCCCACTCTCCCCACCTTCCCCGCGGTCCTCACCACTGTCCCACTGTCCCCATTTTTCCCACCACTGTCCCACTGTCCCCAGTCCCCGCCGCTGTCCCACTGTGCTGTCCCGCTGTCCCCACTGTCCTCACCACTGTCCCAATTTCCCCACTGTCCCCACCACTCTCCCCACTGCACTACTGTCCCACCACCGTCCGCACCAGCGACTTCACCACTGTCCCCACCACTAGCGTCCCCACCACTGCCCCACCGCCCCCACCACTGTCCCGCTGTCCCCTCACCACTGTCCCCACCACCGCCCTCCCCACCACTGTCCGCACCACTGTCCCACTGTCCCCGCACCAGTGTCCCCACCACCACGCCACCGTTCCCATCACTGTCCCAGTATCCCCACCACTGTCGAACTGTCCCGAGCAGCGGAGATCGTTTGCCGGCGGCGAGGGGCGGGGGGGGTTCGAACCGGTAGTGACCCTCCCCGGTTTTCGAGGGGGGAGGTTCGAACTGGTAATGACCCTCCCCCCTTTTAAAATGATGGGCTGGGGGGGGAGGGGTTCGAACTGGTAGTGACCCCCCGGTTTTCGAGGGGGGGGGTGGGAACCCCCAGTACCCCCCCTCCGGCTTTCCGCCAGCAGCGGTAGAACACGCAATTCCGATAGTGATACCGCTACTCCCCAGAGCTCTCCCGAGATGCTCTCTGACCAGAATTGCGGGGCGAATCCAGCCGTGGCGACGAGGGCCTCCCAGGAGGCTCATAGCGAAAAGAAGCGGCATCGGCATTACAGGCTGCATGATAACAAGAAGGAAGTCTGATCTGGGGAGGATTTGTTTGGAATTGTCTTAGAGGATTCTGGGGGGTCTGGGCAAAAGGGCGCCCTCTCATGGCTGGTCTGGGGGGAGGGTCCAAAATTGCTTATCTGAGAGGGTTGTGAGCCCCAACCTTTGATCATGAAATCCCACCAGCCTTTTGGGCGTAGGTGGTCTGGAGCGTTTCCTCTGTTACCCCTCCTACTTCCCCTTCGGGGATGGGTTTATCACTGTTCCCTATTAATATACACCCCCTCCCACTGGCGAGTGGCAGCCTACCACGAACAATGCGGGCACCCCCCCACCATCCCTTTGATAAAAAAACAATTCGAACCACACTCCGCCTCCAAATTCGGAGCATGCGCAGCCAACCCGATGCGGCCTCCCCCCTCCATCCCTGTCACAAAAATACAGACTGCACTTGGCGGCGGCGGCTGCGGCGGCGGCAGCGGTTGCGGCGGCTGCGGCGGCGGTGGCGGCGGCGGCGGCGGGGGCGGCGGCGGCGGCGGCGGCGGCGGGCGGCGGCGGCGGTGGCGGCGCGGCGCGGCGCGGCGAGTGGCAGCGGAGGCGGCGGCGGCGGCGGCGGCGGCGGCGGCGGCCGGCGCGCCGCGGCGCGGCGGCTGGCGAGCGGCGGCTGCGGCGGCGCGGCGGGGGCGGCGGCGGGCGGCGGGGGCGGCGGCGGAGGCGGCGGCGGCGGCGGATGCGCCCCCAGTAGCTGCCCATCCACAGACGACTGCTGAATATGCTGAGGTTCGGGCCAGGCTCGGGTGCTACGTATGTGTTGGGCGGGCGGGTGGGCGTGAGCGAGACGGCTTGCGGGCGGGGAAGGAGTCTTGATCACTGTTCCCTATGAATAAACACCCCCTCCCCCAAGCGACTGGGGGCCAACCAGGGTCCATGACGACCCCCCCCCCCACCATCCCTTGTAAAAAAACACTACAAAACACATTCTGCCTCCAAATTCAGAACATGCGCGGCCAACCCGATGCGCCCCCCCCCACCATCCCTGTCAAAAAATTATCCCGGCAAAGCAACCTAACAGCGATGTGTAGAAGCATATGTGAAAGCATTCCCCTTAAGATTCAGATGAAAATCCAGTCGTCGAATTCTGCTATTCTCGCAGTCGTAGTCGCATTCGCGATGACAGTCGCAGCGGCAACGGCAGTCGCAGTCACAGCCTCAGCCTCAGCCTGCCTCAGCCTCAGCCTCAGCCTGCCTCAGCCTCAGCCTGCCTCAGCCTCAGCCTCAGCCTGCTTCAGCCTCAGCCTCAGTCTGCCTTCAGCCTCGGCCTCAGCCTCAGCCTGCCTCAGCCTCAGCCTGCATCAGCCTCAGCCTCAGCCTCAGCCTGCCTCAGCATCAGCCTGCTTCAGCCTCAGCCTCAGCCTGCCTCAGCCTCAGCCTCAGTCTGCTTCAGCCTCAGCCTCAGTCTGCCTTCAGCCTCGGCCTCAGCCTCAGCCTGCCTCAGCCTCAGCCTGCCTCGGCCGCAGCATCAGCCTGCCTCAGCATTCAAAATGTGGCCCAGGAATGGAGTTCTGGGAACTAGAAGAACACGAAGTGGCCTACAGTTGGCTCCGGGCATTCAAAATCATGCCCAGGAATGGAGTTCTGGGAACTTGAAGAGCACGAAGTGGCCTACAGTTGGCTCCGGGCATCCAAAATGTGGCCCGGGAATGGAGTTCTGGGAAATCGAAGAGCACGAAGTGGCCTACAGTTGGCTCCGGGCATCCAAAATGTGGCCCGGGAGTGGAGTTCTGGGAAGTCGAAGAGCACGAAGTGGCCTACAGTTGGCTCCGGGCATCCAAAATGTGGCCCGGGAGTGGAGTTCTGGGAGCACCAAGAGCGATTTTGCGAGGATGTCCGAAGCGATTTCGGCTTCGGCGGCAGCCTCCCGGCAGCCTCCCCGGGTATGTGTAGAAGCATATCTGAAAGCATTCCCCTTAAGATTCAAATGAAAATCCAGTTGTCGAATTCTGCTGTTCTCGCAGTCGTAGTCGCATTCGCGATGACAGTCGCAGCGGCAACGGCAGTCGCAGTCACAGCCTCAGCCTCAGCCTGCCTCAGCCTCAGCCTCTGCCTGCCTCAGCCTCAGCCTGCCTCAGCCTCAGCCTCAGCCTGCTTCAGCCTCAGCCTCAGTCTGCCTTCAGCCTCGGCGTCAGCCTCAGGCTGCCTCAGCCTCAGCCTGCATCAGCTCAGCCTCAGCCTCAGCCTGCCTCAGCATGAGCCTGCCTCAGCCTCAGCCTCAGCCTGCCTCAGCCTCAGCCTCAGCCTGCTTCAGCCTCAGCCTCAGTCTGCCTTCAGCCTCGGCCTCAGCCTCAGCCTGCCTCAGCCTCAGCCTGCCTCAGCCTCAGCATCAGCCTGCCTCAGCATTCAAAATGTTGCCCGGGAATGAAGTTCTGGGAACTCGAAGAACACGAAGTGGCCTACAGTTGGCTCCGGGCATTCAAATTCATGCCCAGGAATGGAGGTCTGGGAACTCGAAGACCACGAAGTGGCCTACAGTTGGCTCCGGGCATCCAAAATCTGGCCCGGGAATGGAGTTCTGGGAACTCGAAGAGCACGAAGTGGCCTACAATTGGCTCCGGGCATTCAAAATGTGGCCCGGAATGGAGTTCTGGGGACTCGAAGACCACGAAGTGGCCTACAGTTGGCTCCGGGCATTCAAAATGTGGCCCGGGAATGGAGTTCTGGGAACTCGAAGACCACGAAGTGGCCTACAGTTGGCTCCGGGCATCCAAAATGTGGCCCGGGAATGGAGTTCTGGGAACTCGAAGACCACGAAGTGGCCTACAGTTGGTTCCGGGCATCCAAAATGTGGCCCGGGAATGGAGTTCTGGGAACTCGAAGAGCACGAAGTGGCCTACAGTTGGCTCCGGGCATTCAAAATGTGGCCCGGGAATGGAGTTCTGGGACTCGAAGACCACGAAGTGGCCTACAGTTGGCTCCGGGCATTCAAAATGTGGCCCGGGAATGGAGTTCTGGGAAGTCGAAGAGCACGAGTGTGTGACTGTTGCCTTCGATTCGGGCCTCCAGAATGTGGCTCTGGGAATGGAGTTCTGGGAAATCGAAGAGGACGAAGTGTGTGGATGTTGCGAAAAAAAACCGAGCGGCAACCTGCCACCCGGCATACTCCCAACACCTGCCCGGACCCCCCTGTGGAGTGATCTGTGAGCTCTTTTGAGTCAACTAGAAACCTATCAGTCTTCGCTGTTAGGTAATAAAATTATCCCGGCAAAGCAACCTAACAGCGATGTGTAGGAGCATATCTGAAGCATTCCCCTTAAGATTCAAATGAGAATCCAGTTGTAGAGTTCTGCTGTTCTCGCAGTCGTAGTCGCATTCGCGATGACAGTCGCAGTGGCAACGGCAGTCGCAGTCACAGCCTCAGCCTCAGCCTGCCTCAGCCTCAGCCTCCGCCTGCCTCAGCCTCAGCCTGCCTCAGCCTCAGCCACAGCCTGCTTCATCCTCAGCATCAGTCTGCCTTCAGCTTCGGCCTCAGCCTCAGACTGCCTCAACCTCAGCCTGCATCAGCCTCAGCCTCAGCCTCAGCCTGCCTCAGCATCAGCCTGCCTCAGCTTCAGCCTCAGCCTCAGCCTGCCTATGCCTCAGCCTCAGCCTGCTTCAGCCTCAGCCTCAGTCTGCCGTCGGCCTCGGCCTCAGCCTCAGCCTGCCTCAGCCTCAGCCTGCATCAGCCTCAGCCTCAGCACGAAGCGACCCAGCTAGAAGGACAAAGCGCTGAATGTACACCGATGTGTTCGGCGACTGCGTATGTAATGATGTGACGATATACAGACTGAGCCCTTCGTGAATGTCTACATGTTTTTCTGACGCCTACAAACGGCGCTGACGTGTGTGAGAAAATTGTCCGCGCAGCAAAGCCGGCGAAGCGTGCAGACAGCCAGCTGCAAAAGGTTGCGAGCGGCTCTTGGAAGACGTTTACGGAACGGAGCTACGGTGTCTGAAAACAATGGCATCGAAGCGAAGAGCCACGGAGCCCTGCAGCCTGAGAAACACCGCAGGAACTCGCATACTGAAAAGGAATGCATTGCAAACCGCACGTTGCGAACCCTGCAGGCTGAGAAGCACCGCAGGATGTCGCAAGCTGAAAAGCACTTGTACTGCAGAGCGCAGGCTGCGAAACCTGCAGGCTGAGAAGCACCGCAGGAACTCGCATGCCTTCGAACACTACTGCTCGAGACCGCAGCTGGAGAGCGGCAGACCGCAGGCTGAGAAGCACCGCGGGCAGAGAGACTTGCAAAACTCAGATGTCCTGATCGTCTTGGAGGAAGTCACGCCAGTCCGGCGGCTGCCAAGAATCGATGATGCGCCTGGAGCCACCGCCCGTGCTGCCGCCGATGCCCAGGTAGTCGCCATCGCCCCTGAACAGACGGCCGTGCCCGCACGCCAGAATCGCTTGGTTGCGGATTTGAAGCAGCGCTCCGCTCTCAAACGTCTGCAACACGTCCTGCTGCCTGCGCGTGAAGTTCGGCTTTGCCTGGCCAGCCTGGGCAGACAGATGGAGGGAAAGCCGCTCCCCCTCGTTGTAGCGCGCGATGGCCTCGGCCTTCTGGTGGTGCAGCCGGCGCCGCTGTTGCCGCAGAGCTTCCTCGGGAACTGCTGCATCACGGCCCTCACTGTGATCAGCTTGCAACGCTTGCGTTAACCAATCAACGTCGAAGCGCCCTGAGAAGGCCAGCACCTCCCCGATCTGTTTAGTACCGGCCACACGTTGCAAATGGCGATGCCACCGCTTACGCTTCTGGTCTTTCACAAACTTGGCGACGCTACCCAGACCTGCACCCTTGGCCTGGCCACCTTTTCCCGCAGGCTGAGAAGCACCGTGAGAACCTTTCTTACCGCCTGGCCCTTTGTTCGGACCCTGCGGAACCGCATGGCCCCCTTGCGGCGCAGACTTGCCTTTCGCTTTTCCCTTTTCGATATCCCGTTCCTGAAGCGCACGCTGCTGCCGCGACTGCTCGTACTGGTCGCGAGCTACTCTGACCAATTCCTGGCGCTCAGGCTCCGTGAGAACGTAGCGCATGTCGTCGATGTTCTTGCTCCGCAGAAAGTCATGTCGAAGCTTAAGGACAGAGAGAATGGCTCGGCCAGTCTCCTCCTGTGACGCAAAGGCCGTGTCATATTCCGAGCCAGGCTGAGGAGCGCCAGCTGGATCAGTGTCCGCTGGCTCCGTGGACTTCCTCTTTTTGAAAAGCAAGAGACGGAGATGATGGAGGACTTTCGGATCGTACTCCTCGTCGTACCTGTCGTCCCAAAGCTGCCTCAGCTCCCTGTGCAAGTCGTCCGCGCGATTCTGAACGACATCCTCGACGTAGTCGGGATCACCCGGTGAAGACGGTGAAAGCGGAGGAGCAGAACTCGGCGACCGATCCCAATGCACAGAAGACTCGCGGTCCGCCTGTACGCTGACGTCGGCGTCGGAGACGTTTTCGACGACAATCTTCCGCCTCTTGCTCTCCCCAGGCTGAATAGCACCAGGGAGAGTGAGCACAACCGCCCCCGCATCGTGTGCGTCGTTGCGCATGCCACGATCCGTAAAAGACGCGCCAACGGCAATGGAGCAGAAACGGGCGACTGCTCCGCAGACCGCGACGTGGTCGCCTTTGAGGTCGGCCGGAGTGGCATGGACCTCCCATACCTTCTCGTCGTTCTTCTCGCGCTGGTAAGCCTCCCGCGCCTCCTGGAAAGTGAGGTTGTCGTCGCCGACTACAAGCACAACGACTGCCTCGTTTAGATTCTCAAGAATCTTGGCCAGGCCGTCCAGGTGCAAGCGGAGATGGCTAACTGTCCGCTTTCGAGTCTGGATGCTCGGCGGTTTCTTGCCGCACACGATGTGCATGTTGGCGATCACCACGTGGAACTTGTCATGGCCTGGTTTGTTCACCTCAAAATGTGAAATAACAGCATCAATATCTCGGCCGCTAGGAGGCCTGTAAACTTTTCTGTCTTCGCACAGAGTCAGTTCCGCAGGCTGAGAAGCACCGCGGAACCCCCAGAGAGTCAAGTAGTTGTCGACCTCCAAGACGCGAATGCCATCACCGAAAGGCTTACTGAGGATGTCTGTCACGTTGATCCCTGCTCGGCGAAAGCCTTCACGGAACGCACCGACCTCGCAGCCACAGACCATATCAGCATCAGCGGTCTCCACTATCTTGGCGCACAACCTTCCGAAGTTAGCGCAGTGAGTGGCCGCCTGCTTACCAGTCATCATGCCCTGCTCGAACCCAAAATTGAACGAGGCGACCGTGAAAGACGCAGGCTGCACAGCGCCAGAACCAGGCGTCTGTCCACCTTCCTCCGCAGGCTGAGAAGCACCGCGAGGCGGCGCAGGCTGAGAAGCACCGCGAGGCGGCGACACTTCGGACGAGCCTCGCGGAGCAGAGGCTGCGGATGAACGTTGGACATGGGGGTACGGCCAGGGGAACGCCATTGCAATCAAAACTCAGTGGACTGCAGTGAATGAATGTAGTGGCCAATTGAATGCAGAGGACTGCAGTGTCACTAGCAAGTCCTGAACCAAACACAGCTGTGGCGGAAGGAATATGAAGCGTCTGGCTATTCAAAATGTTGCCCGGCAATGTCCTCCTCCTCCTCCTCCTCCTCCTCCTCGTCCTCCTCCTCCTCTTCCTCCTCCTCCTCCTCCTCCTCCTCCTCCTCCTCCTCCTCCTCCTGGTAGTCCTCCCCCTCCCCTCCTCCTCCTGGTAGCCCAGGAATGGGAGTTTTGGAACTCGAAGAGCACGAAGTGGCCTACAGTTGGCTCCGGGCATTCAAAATGTGGCCCGGGAATGGAGTTCTGGGAACTCGAAGAGCACGAAGTGGCCTACAGTTGGCTCCGGGCATTCAAAATGTGGCCCGGGAATGGAGTTCTGGGAACTCGAAGAGCACGAAGTGGCCTACAGTTGGCTCCGGGCATCCAAAATGTGGCCCGGGAATGGCGTTCTGGGAACTCGAAGAGCACGAAGTGTGTGACTGTTGCATCCGGCCCCCCAGAATGTGGCCCGGGAATGGCGTTCTGGGATGTCGAAGAGCACTTTGTGTGTGACTGTTGCATCCGGCCCCCCAGAATGTGTCCTGGGAATGGAGTTCTGGGAAGGCGAAGAGCACGAAGTGTGTGACTGTTGGTGAAAAACGAGCCCGGCTCATGCCGCCCGGAAACGCCCCAACACCTGCCCGGACCCCCCTGTGGAGTGATCTGTGAGCTCTTTTGAGTCAACTAGAAACCTATCAGTCTTCGCTGTTAGGTAAAAAACACTCTGCGGTGACATTTTTGGTTTTAACATAACACTTTGTCACGAATCCCTTGCAAAAAATGAGACGAAGTGCAGACGCGCGCGTCCTCGCGCGCGCATGCCGACATCCTTCAAAAACCTTCGGTGCCGGAAGGATTTCGCAATCGAGTTTCCCAAAAAACATACAAAAAACCCAAGGTTTCCAAACACTGATTTGCTAAAAAAGCTTGGGCGCGAGCTCGTGCGAAATCTTAACAAAACCATAAGTTTTTCCAGATGTTCACAAAATGCTATTAAACGGGCATCGCGCGCGCGCATGTCGAAATCTGTCGAACGCCCTTGCGCGTGTGCCGTCGCGAGAATCCTCTTCAAAAAAACAAACGAAGTGCAGACGCGCGCGTCGTCGCGGGCGTACGCCGAAAACCTTCAAAACCCATCGGTTTCGGAAGGATTTCAAAATCGTGTGTCCAAAAAACCTACAAAAACCCAAAGTTTCGCAACACGGATTTTCAACAAAAGCGTGCGCGCGCGCGCTCTTGCGTCGTCGTCGGCGTCGTAGTCCTCGTCGCCGTCCTCCCTCCTCCGGCGTCGTCGTCGTCGTCGCCGACGTCGTCCTCTGTCTTTCCTCGTGTTCGTCGTCGTCGTCCTCTTTGGCGTCGTGGTCGCTTCCGTCGTCGTTGTCGCCGTGGTCGTCCTTCCTCCTCCTCCCTCGTCGTCGTCGTCGTCCGTCGTCGGCGTCTCGTCGTCGTCCCTCCTATTTCGTCGCCGTCGTCGTCGTCGTTGTCGTCGTCGTCTTCCCTCCTCCCTCGTCGTTGTCGTCGTCGGCGTCGCCGTCCTTCCTCCTTCGTCGTCGTTCGCGTCGTCGCCGTCCTCCTTCCTCCCTCGTCGTTGTCGTCGTTGTCGTCGTTGTCGCCGTCGTCGTCCTTCCTCCTCCCTCGTCGTCGCCTTCGTTGGCATCGTCGTCGTCGTCTTCGTCGTCGGCGTCGGCGTCGTTGTCGTCGTCGTCGTCGGAGACGTCGTCGGTGTTGTCGTAGTCGTTGTCGTCGGTGTCGTCGTAGTCGGTCTTAAGAGGTTTTGCAAACCAAGTTGCGGGTGGGTGGGTGGGATGTTTGCGCGAGCAGTGGAGATGACGACTTCAAGTTCAGCAGAGTGGGTTGCACAGCATAGATTGCACCACAAGTATTGCACCACATACGCTGCACCACATACATTGCACCACATGGATAGCTCCACATTTCTATATTGCACCACATATTTTGCCCCGCATAGCTTGCACCACATAGCTTGCTAGAAACACACATTGTTTGGGGTCATCGCTAGCTAACACAGACACACACACACACTCGCACACCCACACACACACGCACACACACACACACACACACACACACACACACACACACTTGTACGTATACGAGTTACAGATGTGTGCAACTACAGATAGCGAGAAGACAGTTGTGCTCAAGGTTGTCGATGCTGCCGAGGAGGCCCCCGTCAGCAACCTTCACATAGGCACGGCATCGTCATGCTGCTATTCATAATTCTGAACACCCTCCCTCATTCAACTCTTCCCCAATCACATTCCCAACACCCTATTGCTGTTCTCCTTCGCCGCCGCCCGCACCCCTCCTCATCCTCCTACTCCTCGTCCTCCTCCTCGTCGTCATCCTTCTCCTCCTCCTTCTCCTACACCTCGTCATCATCATCATCATCATCATCATCATCATCATCATCATCATCATCATCATCATCATCATCAGCAGCATCATCATCATCAGCAGCAGCAGCAGCAGCAGCAGTAGCATCATCATCAAAATCATCACCATCACCATCATCAGCATCATCATCATGAATGTATAGATTGACCGATCCTCCCTCATCCTTCTCCTTCTGCGTGTCTGGCTGCATTGTCTCCTACTTTTCCTGGCCCCTAGCCCTCAGAATCATCCTGACCTCCCAGTAGGCGCGCGTGGGCTCCTGGCCATGCCATCACCTGGCGCGTGCTGACATGCTCCACACCCACATGCTGTGCCTAGCGTCCTGCCCGTGATCGCTCCGAAGGGAGGCGGTGGATGAGTGGGGGGGGCGAGTGGGAGGGAGCAGAAGGCGTAGGCAGAATTCGGGCGGCTTGCTCCCGCGTGGTGCGACGGGGGAGGAAGCACAAGCACGTCGGTGCGCACCTGGGGTTACCCCTCGGCCGCCCTATTTGGGTTTCAGAGAACCGCATTTGCTTCCTGCTTGTCTCAGCCTTTTCCTGTTCCTTCTCCCCCGATCCCGCCTCCGCCATCCTCCAACTCTTCCTCGCCAATGTCATGATCCGCCTCCTCCCTCCTCCCTCCTCCTCCTCCTCCTCCTCCTCCTCCTCCTCCTCCTCCTCCTCCTCCTCCTCCTCCTCCTTCTCCTCTTGCGTTGTCTGCGTTCCTGGCAAGTGGCCATCGTACGTAACCAGGCAGTACCGATGAATGAATAGCGCGACGGAAAGCTAGAAACAGATAAGGCAGGCAAGCCGGATGGAGAGGGGCGAAGGACGGGAAGACACCACACTGGGCGGCAAGCCGAAAAGGCGCCGCAGCCAGCAAAGGCTCGGCAAGCCAGCGACTAAAGCGTGAGACAGAGACAGCAGGCAATCCGGAAGAACCGACCTTGGTACGCACAGAAATGCATGCGCCGCGGAAATGTCACGAAGGCGGCTGGCGGGAATTCGCAGCGACCGGCAACGGCAAGCAAAAAAAACAGGCGAGCATGAGGACAGAAGAAGCAAGCAGAAAGGAGAAGCAGCGGGTGGCTGGCACGACTGGCGACATCCAAGCCGTGTAGACGCGAGCAGAGTGCTGAGGTCGAATCCCCCGAGCGAGGACCCGCTGAACACAAAACATGTGCCGCCAGCAATCTGGGCCGAAGGCCGAGCAAGCCGAACGGGAAAGAGAGCCGAAAACAATGGCATACACAGGATCAGGAGTCCGCGACGCCAGCAGCGAAGCGCGAGACGCAACGCGGCAGCGACCGAGAAGGCGAGACCGCCACGGACAAATCGGCAGCACGGACGCCGCGTGCGGGCCAGGGCCGGAGCGGAAGCGCCCTACGGCCGTGGACCCTGCCGAGAAGCCAGGGCCGAAGGCCCGAGGCTGGCCGGACTCGGCGTCCCCGAGATGGGAGGCCTACGTTCAAGGGGCCCTGGGACACACAAATAAATACACACAAATAACCGGATTCCCCATATGTTCCTATATATTCTGGGTTTTTGTCTTCCCCCCACCTCCCACAGTTTTCCATATTTTCCTCGGGAGCGACGATTAATTGTGTCTGTGTGTTCTTTCCCCTCCTGATACGTACTCGACCATGAAGCCCGTGTTGCCCATAGGCCCTGGGCGGTCTTCGGCGGCCTTCGGCAGTCTTCGGCGGCCTTCAGCGCGAGAGCTGGACGGCCACATCGAACGAGCTGTCAATGAGATGCACCCGAGGAGGCGCGGCAACCGGCGGACCCGCAGACGGCGGGCGTTGCGGCAGCCGCCGACCGGCAGGCCAAGGGCCAAGGCGCTGCGCTGCTCAGCAGCGCGAGCCAGATCTGCTCCAGGGAGAACCGGGAGCGAAGGGAGGGAGAGAGGAGCGAGACGAAGGGCACAGCGAGGCGACGAGGGAGGGAGGGGGGGGGAGATGGCAGGGAGAGCCCCGAAGCAGAGCAGCACAGCCCCACAAGAGGGGGCGTGCAGACGCGGGGCGAGCAGGCAGGACGCCCGGACGGCGGGACAGCCCGGGAGAGGCGAGGAGGAGAGGAAGAGCAGCAGGAGATGAGGTGCAGCAGCGGCGGCAGGCGGAAGAGGG
>CAUYUJ010021091.1:0-37500 GCA_963575745.1 Prorocentrum cordatum | reverse complement strand
GAGGGATAAAGCGAGAGCCACATTTTGGAAGCGGCCCGCACTCAACCCGTGTAACTCGTGCAAAGGTTTAAGACGAGCGTGCGTGGCGCGAAGGCGAGAGCTACAGTTTGAAAACGACCCGCCCTTAACCCATGAAACTCCTGTAACTGTTTAAAGCGATAGTGCGCGGCGCTAAGGCGAGCGCCACATTTGGAAACGGCCAAACTGTTGCCAATGTTGAAGCTTCAAGATCATAAATGGAGAGGAAGCCTCGGGCAAAACGCCCGGCCCACCTTTTCGACCGGCCTCGAGGTGCGACACGGAGTTATTTACAAGGAAAATGAACGTAGGAAGAGGAGGAGGAGGAGGAGGAGGAAGAGGAGGAAGAGGAAGAGGAGGAGGAGGAAGAAGAGGAGGAGGAAGAGGAGGAGGAAGAGGAGGAGGAGGAAGAGGAGGAGGAGGACAGGAAGAGGAGGAGGAGGAGGAAGAGGAGGAGGAGGAGGAAGAGGAGGAGGAGGATGGCCCCGCCCAAGCCTCGCGCCACGGCCTCGGCCTCGCGCCTCGGCCGAGCGCGGCCCGCCGGCGGCGAGGAGGGAGGGAGGGAGGGAGGATGTAGGGAGAGGCGCGAGGGAGGGAGGGAGGGAGGGAGGGAGGGAGGGAGGAGAGGAGAGGAGAGGAGAGGAGAGGGGAGAGAGGGAGGAGAGGAGGGAGGAGGGAGGGCGGGAGAGGAGGCTCTGCCCAAAAAAATGTGTCAGCGCTCCGCCATCCCAGGCTGCGAAGGCCGCTTGGGAGGGGCAGGGCATCGTGGAACTATCAGACGATGCCCACCGCGTTGAGGATTTGCGGAGAGACGGGATAAGGAGGAACTCCCGTTCCAGACTCTCACTCCGACGCATTGCCATCCTTGCCGAGGGCTGGGGCACGGCACGTTGTGCCGTGTGCCCCTCTCTATACACGTCAGTCGCGGCGGGGGCTCGGTTGGACCTCTGGACGGGGCCTGGACTACAGAATCAATGGCAGGCTGAACGAAGGGGTGGGGCACGATGGCACGGTTCACGCATGGCTGCCTGCTGCGTGCCCTTGCCTTTTCCCCTGCCCTTGCCGCCGCCCATCTGCCGCGGCATGTGGCCGCGAGTGGCCTCGGTCATCAGAACTGAGTCCCACACAGTAGACACAAGCGACAATACGTGTTGCTGGAAGACATACTGCAGCACATGACTTGTCCATCTCTGACGGTCCTACGGTGCCCCAGACCGTGTGTGGGTCACTGGGGCCGTCGAGGAGAAACAAAATCCATGGGGCACCTGCTAAGAGGCCAATGTCATGCTTGATGTTCCTGCTGTACCGCGCGAATGCGCTCCGCGACCAACATGCCCACGTCTATGGTGTGCCGTTCATGGCCAGAACCGGCGTCGGCCTCTCCAAGGGATGCGCCCGATTGATGGGTCCGCCCCGCCATCATCGGCCTCGTCCATGGCCTCGATGAGCTTCTTGCGATTATCGCGGCTCACTGTCGTCAAGATTTCGACTTTGAGGCTGAAGCCTAAGTCTTGGCTCATGTGGCCTGCTGGGCTCGTCGAAAGGCTGAGTAACCACCTCATTGATCCACTTCTGCTCTGTGACTAGACCGCCGACCTCGGGCACCCTCTTCTCTTGTGCCTCTGTTTGGCCCGCTTGCAAGCTTTCCAACAAGGTGAGGTTAACCGTAGTAACGCAAGTCGCCGAGAGCGCTCTGAAACCAGTCAGATCGTCGAGAGCCTAACTCTGAGCGTCATCGTAAGCGTACTCCATGGAGGAAGATGAGGAGAGAGAAGCACCAGCACGAGGGGAAGCGACGGGAAGGACGCTGGAAAGAACCAGGACAGGGAAGGAAATGGAATGACGACAGGAAATGTGATTCGAAAAGGAGGACGACGAGGGCAAGGATGAGGGCGTCACCAGCGGGAAAGAGTCAGGAGTCAGAAACCCCAGGACGAAGTCCAAATAGCCTCAGGAGGGCCCCTTGTGGGCCAAAAAGCCTACGGTCGAGCTCGGCTTTGATACAAGCCTTGGGGAAGACCCCCCGCCCCAAACGCTTCAGGTACTTAGCACGAGTGGGGGTCACCACCTTGGGGCACTCCTTGCCGAAACCTAACCACGGCTTATCCCCATACATCCCACGGGACGAAGACAAGCAGGAGGAGGAGGAGGAGGAGGAGGAGGAGGAGGAGGAGGGGGAGAAGGAAGAGGAAAGGGGGGAGAAGGACGAGGAGGAGAAGGAGGAGGAGGAGGAAAGGAAGGAAGGCAGCAGCAGAGAAGTAGAAGGAGGGCGGCGAAATGAGGAGGGGGAAAAGGCGGAGGAGAAGGATGAGGAAGAGGAGGGGGAGGGAGACAGGAGGTTCAGCACTAAAGGTCAAGAAAAAGAGGAGGTCGAAGAAGAGAGAGGCAGGAGGAGCAACAGAAGCAGAAAGAAGGAGGAGGAGGAAGAAGAAAATGGGAGGCTGGGAGGAGGAGAGCAGGAGGAGGAGGAGGAGGAAGAAGAAAATGGGAGGCAGGGAGGAAGAGAGGAGGAGGAGGAGGAGGAGGAGGAGGAGGAGGAGGAGGAAGAGGAGATAGAGGAAGAGAGGCAGGAGGAGGCAACTGCAGGCACGCTCCCGCCCGCGGGCACCTGCACTCGGGGCCGAAGGGGCACTTCCCGGTCCTGCCGCCACGAAGGCCGGCGACGGCGCGGGGGGCGGAGAGGGCTGGGAGGAGGATCCGAGGGGCAGAAGGCTCACCCTCCTTCTCCTCCTCCTCCGCCTCCTCCGCCTCCTGCGCCTCCTCCGCCTCCTGCGCCTCCGCCTCCGCCTCCGCCTCCGCCTCCTCCTCCTCCTCCTCCTCCTCCTCCTCCTCCTCCTCCTCCTCCTCCTCCTCCTCCTGGACCTGGCTCCTCCGAGCGGTGGGCCGCTGACAGAGGCAGGATGGGAGAGGCACGGCGTTTGTTCAGCCTCTGGGCCCCTCGGCGGCCCAGAACGGCTCTCCAGGTGGGCCCCTGGACCCCGACCTACAGCCAAAGCAGTCGCCGCACATACGCCGACATAGTTATGTGTCATCACTCGAACCATCGCGCGCGCTTCGCGCACGCTGAGGTTCTAGCAAAGGCCAGGGGGCATTGGAAGAGATTGGACAGCGCTATCATGCACAAGCGCGTGCCATAGCCATATACATCCGCACTATCATTATCATTCCCATCCTCATCCACACCCTCCTCGTCCCCATCCACAGCATGGCAATCGTAATTCGCCACCGTGCCGCTGGGCACGGAGTGGGCGTGTCCTCAGTTCCTGGGCCCGATCCTCTGAGCCTCAGCCCAGTCCTGAGGAGTCTTCAATGGGCCCGTGCCCCAAATCCGAAATCTCTCGGGGCGTATGGCGTGCCCTCTGGGCTCCCCGCGGCTTGTCGCAAGACTTTTCTGGGCCCACGACAACCCCAAGACGGGCAAAAAGGGCTCCAGGAGACCTTCAAGACGGCCCAAGAGGGCCCCGATACGCCCAAAGATCGGCCCAAGACACCCAAGATGGCCCAAAGACGGCCCAAGAGGCCTCCAAGACGGCCCCAGAGGCCTGCAAGAGACCTCCGTGAAAAGAATCTAGAGGTCAGAATCATTAAACTGCCATAACTTGTTCGAAGTGTTTGGCATACTCGTCTTTCCAGCTCACGGGCGCTCCAAGACGGCCCAAGAGGCCTTCAACACAGCTACAAGACGGCCCCCAAGAGGCCCCCAAGATGCACTCAAAAGGCCCGCGAATTGCGCCAAAGAGGCCCCCGAGAGCGCTCAGAAAACACCCAAAAAAGCATCCCTGAGAACTCTGACCCACAACCCAGGCAAGGTGGCGGGATGTGCCGACGGCCATTCGGTAATTGGTCAGCATCATCATACTCATCCTCATCCTCATCCTCATCCGCATCCCCATCCCCATCATCAGCATAATCTTCATCATCAGCATCAGCATCATCAGCATCCTCATCAGCAGCACCACCACCTTCAGCATCATCATCATCAGCAGCAACAGCATCACCATCGTCATCCTATTCAGCATCAGCAGCAGCAGCATCAGCAGCATCGTCATCATCTCCATCATCATCAGCAGCATCAGCATCGGCATCATGATCATCATCTTCATCCTCCTCATCATCATCATCATCTCCATCATCATCAGCAGCAGCATCAGCAGCAATATCATAATCACCATCATCACCATCGTCGCCATCATCAGCATCATCAGCATCATCATCATCCTCGTCGTCATCCTCGAAATCATCAGCCTCATCACCACCACCACCGTCAGCACCACAATACTCATCATCGCAAGCATCATCAGAATCACCATCATCACCACCACCACCATCATAGTCAACATCATCAGCATCAAGGATCACGGGGGCATCCTTGGTCCAGTGGTGCTAGCTAGGCCGTCAGGTCAAAATCGCGCATCATCATTATGATAGTCCTCATGGCCATCAGCAGCAGCAATACCATCATCATCATCATCAGCAGCAGCAACATCATCTGATTCTTCATCATCACCATCATGATCAGCATCATCATGATCGGCATCAGCACCACAACCATCACAATGATCCTGATCATCGTCATCCGGAACATCATATTAATGCTCACTCCCACCACCATCATCGTCGACACCGCTATCATCATCATCATCATCATCATCATCAGCAGCATCATCATGAACACCGTTACGAGCATCGTGCACGTCCTCTCTGCCATCGTCTTAACCAACTTCACCATCATCAGCAACAGCATCCTCATTGTCATGGTCCGCATCATCATCACCACCATCATTATCAGCATCAGCATGATCATCGACATGATCATGATCGCCATCACCCATCTCATTATCAGAATCAGAACCATCATCATCATCATCGCTACAATCATGAGCAGCTTCATTAGCATCATGGAAACGACCATCAACATCATCATCATCATCATCAACCTCATCATCATCAGCATCATCATCATCATCCTCATCCTCATCATCATCATCATCATCATCATCATCATCATCATCATCATCATCATCATCATCATCATCATGATCAGCATCAGCATCAGCATCAGCATCAGCATCAGCATCGGCAGCATCATCACCAACACCATCAGCATCATCATCACCGAAATGAACATCAGCACCGTCTTCGTCGTCGTCGTTGGCCCGATGTTCCCAGAGAGGCCTCCGGAAACATCCAGCCGACTGCGTGCCTGCGGGAGCCTCCCGAGGCGTTTGTGGGGGTTGGAGGGGGCGAGCTCCTGTAATCGGAGGTCGGGGGGTGTGAACGGAAGTGACCCCAACCGGGAAATCGGTTTCGGTTACGGTTCGTGTCGTGAGTGCGGGCGAAGCGAAGCTGTGCGAGTTCCTGGAATTGTACAGGCCGAATGGAGCCCAAAAGGTCGCCCGCCCCCCCCCGCCCCCATGGCCGGGTGCGGCCACCGATGGTTGTCCCGATGGTTGTCCCGATTGTTGCCCCGATGGTTGCCGCGAGGGTTGTCCCGATGGTTGCCTCGATGGTTAGACCGATGGTTGCCCCGATGGTTGTCCTGATGGTTATCCATATGGTTGTCCCGATGGTTGTCCCGATGGTTGTCCCGATAGTTGTCCCGATGTTTGTCCCGATGGTTGTCCCGATGGTTGTCCCGATGGTTAGCACGATGGTTGTCCCGCTGGTTGTCCCGATAGCCGATAAATGTCCCGATGGTTGTCCCGATGGTTGTCCCGATGGTTTGCACAATGGTTGTCCCGATGGTTGTCCCGATGGTTGTCCCGATGGTTGTCCCGATGGATAGCCCGATGGTTGTCCCGATGGTTGTCCCGATGGTTGTCCCAGTGGCTGTCTCGATGAATGTCCCGATGGTTGACCCGATGGTTGTCCCGATGGTTGTCCCGATGGTTAGCCCGATGGTTGTCCAGGTGGTGGCCCCGATGGTTGTCCTGATGGTTGTCCCGATGGTTGTCCCGATAGTTGTCCCGATGGTTGTCCCGATGGTTGTCCCGATGGTTGTCCCGATGGTTGCCCCGATGGTTGTCCCGATGGTTTTTCCCGATGGTTGTCCAGATGGTTGTCCCGATGGTTGTACCGATGGTTGTCCCGATGGTTAGCCCGATGGTTAGCCCGATGATTAGCCCGATGGTTGTCCCAATGGTTGTCCCGATGGTTGTCCCGATGGTTGCCCCGATGGTTGTCCCGATGGTTGTCCCGATGGTTGCCCCGATGGTTGTCCCGATGATTGCCCCGATGGTTGTCCCGATGGTTGTCCCGATGGTTGTCTCGATGGTTGTCCCGTTGATTATCTGGATGGCTTTCCCGATGGCTGCCCCGATGGTTGTCCCCATGGTTGTCCCGGTGTTTGTCCCGATGGTTGTCCCGATGGTTGACCCGATGGTTGTCCCGATGGTTGTCCCGATGGTTGTCCCGATGGATGTCTCAATGGCTGTCCCGGTGGTTGTCCATATGGTTGTCCGGATGGTTGTCCCGATGGTTGTCCCGATGTTTGTCCCAATGGTTGTCCCGATGGTTGTCCCGATGGCTGCCCCGATGGCCGTCCCGATGGTTGTCCCGATGGTTGTCCCAGTGGTTGTCCCAAAGGTTGTCCCAATTGCTGTACCGATGGTTGTCCCGACGGTTAGCCCGATGGTTGTCCCGATCGTTGTCCCGATGGTTGCCCCGATGGTTGTCCCGATGGTTAGCCCGATGGTTATCTCGTTGGTTGTCCCGATGGTTGCCCCGACAGTTGCCCCCATGGTTCCCCTAATGGTTATCCATATGGTTGTCCCAATGGTTGCCCCGATGGTTGTCGCGATGGTTGTCCCGATGGTTGTCCCGATGGTTGTCCCGATGGTTGTCCCGATGGTTGTCCCGATGGTTGTCCCAATGGTTGTCCTGATGATTGTCATGATGGTTGTCCCGATGGTTGTCCCGATGGTTGTCCCGATGGTTGTCCCGATGGTGGTCCCGATGGTTGTCCCGATGGTTGTCCCGATGGTTGTACCGATGGTTGTCCCGATGGTTGTCCCGATGGCCGTCCCGATAGCTGTCCCGATGGTTGTCCCGATGGTTGACCCGATGGTTGTCCGGATAGTTAGCCCGATGGTTGTCCCGATGGTTGTCCCAATGGTTGCCCCGATGGTTGTCCCGATGGTTGTCCCGATGGTTGTCCCGATGGTTGTCCCGATGGTTGTTCCGATGGTTGTCCCGATGGTTGTCCCGATGGTGGTCCCGATGGCTGTCTCGATGGTTGTCCCGATGGTTGTCCCGATGGTTGTCCCGGTGGTTGTCCCGATGGTTGTCCCGATGACTAGCCCGATGGTTGTCCCGACGGTTGTCCCGATGGTGGTCCCAATGGTTGTCCCGATGGTTGTCAAGATGGTTGTCCCGATGGTGATACCAATGGTTGCCCCGATGGTTGTCCCGATTGGTTGTTCCGATGGTTGTCCCGATGGTTGTCCCGATGGTTAGAAACATGGTTGTCCATATGGTTAAAAGATGGTTGTCTCGACGGTTGTCCCCATGGTTGTCCCGATGGTTGCCCCAATGGTGGTCCCGATGGTTGAACCGATGGTTGTCCTGATGGTTAGCCCGACGGTTGTCCCGATGGTTGTCCCGACGGGTTACCCGATAGAGGTCGATAGATAGACCCGGAAGTAGATGGTATCTATTTGCCCGCGCACTCTTTGGTGGCGGCAGGTGGGAGTCATCGCACATCGACCGCCTCCCCCTTCCCCCCCCAAACCTCCTTATCACCCGTAGGGTGGTCCTATCGGTATGTGTGACGGGTCTCGCGGGGCCCTCTTCTGTCGCTACGGAAGCCCATTGGGACGTCTGGATGGTATCCGGAGGCCTGAGAAGCCTGCCCATCAAGAGCGAAAAGGCGAGTTCTCCAGGACTTGCAGTTTTCCATTGGCTCTTGAACGATTTGGGTGTCGACTCTTGCAAATCTATTGGACCCGTCTGACACCTTCGGAAGCCGTCAGGCTGGGCTCTCCGAGATCGTTTGGGTCGTTTCGGGGAGCTCTTGAACGCTATTGGAGCCATCTTCTTAGTAGCCTCTGGGGGTCCTCTCGGGGCTCTCTCGCGAAACTCGAGGGGCCCTCCAGAAGCTTCAGAGGCAACCGACGGGTGGAAGAGTCAGAAGCATGATCACTGTCATGACGATGACCGTCACCATCATCGTCACCGTCCTAATTCTGATCAGCTTCCGCATCCTCATCATCGCCACTATAACCACTTTCATCACCGACGTTGCCGTAAACATCGTCATCAGAATCATCATCCTCATCATCATCATCATCATCAGCAGCAGCATCATCATCATCAGCAGCATCATCATCAGCATAATCAGCAACTTCAGCAACTTCAGCATCATCATGATCATCATCATCATCCTCATCATCACCATCATCATCATCATCATCATCATCATCATCATCATCATCATGATCATCATCATCATCATCATCATCATCATCATCATCATCGTCATCATCATCACCTGCATCACCATCACCATAATCATCATCATCATTATCATCATCATCATCGTCTGATCGTCATCATGACCACCATGATCACATCATCATCATCAGCAGCAGCATCCGCATCATCATCATCAGCATCATCGTCATCATCAGCATCGTCATCATCAGTATCACCATTATCATCATCAGCATCATCATCAGCATCAGCAGCATCATCATCATCATCGTCGTCGTCAACATCATAATCATCAACATCATCGTCAGCAGCATAAGCATCAGCATCAGCATCATGGTCAGCATCAGCGTCGCCAGAATCGTCGCCATGAACGCCATGGGCCGCATCATCGTGCTGATCATCAGGATCATCATACGTAGTATCACTTGCAGCACCATCATCATTATCATAATCAACATCATCAGCAGCATCGTCATCATCCCCAGCAGCAGCATATTGATCCCCATCATCATCGTCGTCACCACCACCACCGTAACCATGATCAGCACCATCATCAACAACATCGTCATCTCCATAATCATCATCATCGCCAGCATCAGCACCATTATCATCAGCATCAGCATCAGCATCATCATCATCATCAGCATCGACATCATGGTCAGCATCATCGTCATCACCAGCAGCATCATCATCACCAACACTGGCATCACCATCACCACCAGCAACACAATCCGCATCATCATCACCATCATCAGATTCATCATCATCGTCATCATAATAAACATCATCAACAAAATCGTCATCATTCACATCGTCATGGCCATCATTGTCAGCATCACTATCACAACCATCGTGCTCATCGTCATCATAGTAACCAACATGCTCATCACCCTCAGCATCATCATCAACACCACCATCAGTATCAACATCTTGATCACCATCCAGCATCATCGTGGTCGTCCACCAACGTCATCATCACCATCACCGTCATCATGGTGATCAGTATGATAATCACGTTAATCATCCTCATCCTCATCATCATCATCATCATCATCATCATCATCATCACCATCACCATCATCATCGTCATCAAACCATACAGTCAGATAATCGTCATGATGCTCACCATCGTCTCGTCGTCGCGCCGTTGGCCAGATATTCCCTGAGAGACCTCTGGGAACAGCAGGCTGACTGCGCGCTTCGGGGGGGGCATCTTGGACGTGCGGGACCCATGGGGCTCGGACGGGCCGTCGGAAGTGAAGGACGTTAGCCTCCTGAGGGCCTCTTGGAAGCCTCTTCGGGGCCTCTTGGGGGCATGGGGGCCGTCCTTCCCTCGTCCTCCGTCCCGTCCACCCTCCGCCCTGTCCTCAACTTCCTAATTTCCATCTCCTCCTCCTCCCGTCTTCCTCCTCCTTCTCCTCCTCCTTCTCCTCGTCCTCCTCCTCCTCCTCCTACTCTGCATCCTCCCCCTCCCTCCTCCCCCCTCCGCTTTTTGTGCCTCCCCTGCCCTCCCTTCATTCCCGAGGTCTCATCTCCGCCCTCGGGCGGCTGTGGGCAGGTGACTCCCAGCGCGTACTCCGGATCTCCTGTGGGGGACCCCTCCATGCAAGTGGATTGTCCCGATTCCTGTACAAACAAACAAACACAACGCCGTGAAAACATCACGATCGTCATCATCATCAACATCATCATCAGAATCGGCGTCGCCGTTGCCGTCGCGGTCGCCCAGATGCTCCAGGAGAGGCGTCGGAGAAGATGGCCCACTGCTCGCCTTGTGGAACGGGCTCCAGGGCACCTGTGCGCTCTGGAAGAGCCAGCTTGGTGTGCGCCTGAAAGCGCCTGGGAGGACCGCGATGGTCATCTTGGTAGTCTTTGGGAAGCTCGAC
This sequence comes from Prorocentrum cordatum, assembly GCA_963575745.1. NCBI lineage: Eukaryota > Dinophyceae > Prorocentrales > Prorocentraceae > Prorocentrum > Prorocentrum cordatum. The sequence continues at coordinate 27,166 of CAUYUJ010021091.1, read as the reverse complement.
CTCGTCGTCGCCGTCTTCATCGTCGCATTTATCAGTGTCAGCGGTTCTCATCATAACCTCAGCCCTTCTCATCATCGTCATCATTGTCATCATCATCATTACAATCACCGCCGAATCAGCAGAATCATCATGGTCTGTGGGCATCTTCATCATAGGAGCTCTACTCTCTGGCGGCGAGGGCCAGGTGACTTCTAGCACCTGGTCCGGATCTCCTGTAGTGGCACCCTCCAGGCAAGTGGATGTCCCTGATCCCTGGGAAAAGGAAATGAAACACACACACACACACTGTCACAGAACAACACAATCATCATCATCATCATCATCATCATCATCATCATCATCATCATCATCATCATCATAGCCACCGCCATCATCATCATCATCATCATCATCATCATCGTCATCATCATCATCATCATCATCATCATCATCATCATCATCATCATCTTCAGCAGCAGCAGCAGCATCATCATCATCTTGACATCACCATCATCATCATCACCATCTTCAGCAGCAGCACCAGCATCATCTTCACCTCATCATCATCATCATTATCATCATCATCAGCATCGTCAACATCCTCGGCCTGGGGCCTCAGAGGCTGAGGGGAGGTGGAGGGGAGGTGGAGCGTTAGGAAGGAACGAGAAGGGAGGGGAGGTGATCAAGGGGAGGGTGGTGGTGGACGCGGCATTGCAGCAGTCTGCGGAGCGTCACAAGAAAGGGAGGGGAGGGAGGAGACGATGAAAAGGGTGAAACTGAGAGGGAAAGGAAGAGAAAGGAAAGAGTGGAGAAGAAGGAGGAGGGAGGAGAGAGGGGAGGGAAAGGAGGAGAGAGAGGAGGGAGAGAAGAATAAGAAGGGCGCCGGCGATGGGAAGGGCGAGTGAGACGGAGAGAGAGCGGCTGAGCGAGAGAGATCTATGATGGAGAAAGGCCGAGCAGATGAGAAAGGTAAAGACAGAGGATGGACGGGAAAACAAGAGCACTGCGAGATGGTGTCCATGGGAGGAGATCCCAGACGAGCAAGAAAAATCAGCTGCGGCGCGGCGGTCCGCAGGAGGAATGTGCACTCCTCCCTTCCGGGCCTCCTCGGCGCATTGCCCTGGGCGCTCGTGAACTGCTAACCGGCGCCACACATGATCCAAAAGATGGAGAATACTTGAATCGTTTGCGCTGTCCCGATCCTCGATGGAACAGTGCGCCAGTGTGCTTGCGTGTGCGCGAGCGTCGCAAAGTGCCATCGTGCCAGAGAGACGCAGGTGGCAAAAGCTGGGAGATGCAGCGAGAATGGCGATGGCATGACGGATAGCCACCCAAGTCAATAGGCGGCAAAAATAAGCGGCAAAGCTCCAAAGTGAAAGGATCAAACACAAGCAAGATCAGTCAGCATCGAATCGGGAAACCAGATCGGATTGGAATGTGCGTCGGGTCTGGCCACATCGGCACGGACTCGAGATAAAATCGGATTGGCCGCGCCAGGATTCATAATAACGCCGTGCGAGTTTGGGGCTTCATAATAAGATCTTTCGAACATCGGAATCGAAGCGGATCGAGCTGGCAGAAATGAATATCGAGTTGGATCGATCGGATCGAAGCGGAGTTGACCATGACAGGCACCAACACGCTAGAAGAACAGGAACAGGTGGGCTCATGGCAGTCATCATGTTTTGAAAGGCGTCCCCTTCACTTCTGCAAGACATCGCCGAGGCCTCTAACACCTTCATGCCGCCAACCATCAGGGGGTTGAAGGTGCCAATACCTTCTTGGCGTCCCAAGAACACAAGACTGATAGAGGATGATAACGAGACTGCTGCAAGGGAAGGACAGGCAGGACTGGATGCACCTTTCGCTCTCGAATCCAAACTTTCAGAGCACCTGCTCTGACAACGACGGTGCCACTCTCCAGACCAGCGCGCAGGCCCCACTCCTCATCATCATCCTCGTTATCAGTATCATCATTGTCCTCCTCCTTCTCCTCCTTCTTCTCCTCCTCCTCATCCTCCTTCTCCCAGGTATCATTATCATCATTATCTTCATCATATTCCTTATGCTCCCTCTCCCCCTGACACGTCTGCTCTTCACCAGGCTTCTCTCCAAGGCTATACCCTGCACGATGCTCAAGGCGGATGTTCAAGGCGGCGCAACTAGACGTTCTAGCACGATGTGCCACTCCCGCCGAGGGAGGCGATCGATTCCTGAAACGCATCGGAGCGCGGAGAGTTGACCAACTGTCATGGAAACAAGACAGTGCATCTCTACCCGAACACTTGCCAGATAAGACTGCAGATCCTGGAGTCCGGTTTAAGGAGCTGGAGCTCATGGCGGGTCTCCTCCTCCTCCTCGTCCTCCTCCTCATCCTCCTCCTTATCCTCATCCTCATCCCGATCATCAGGGCCCAGAACTCAGGACTCAGGACTCAGACCTGATGGCATCGATGTGGTGGAGACATTGCCACCCAAGGGGCGGTCGCCCTTGCTGGGGCTGTTCAAACTATGATGCCCGCCAACGGTGGTGCTCACACTGCGACACTCGGCGAGTCGTTCCTTTGGCCCGCTGGCCCTCCTCCTCCCCCATCTCCTCCTCCTCCTCCCCCTCCTCCTCCTCCTCGGGCAGGAAGTTACACGCGCACGAGGGGCCCAACGAGGCCATTGCGGGGACAGCTCGCGGTGGGCCGCATGTGCGAAACCCCTCCCCTTCCTGTCCTCCCTGCCTCCCTCCATCCTTCCTGCCCTCCTCCCAATAAGGGCGGGCTACGAGCAGCGCCCCCTAGTCTCACTCCCGCCCTCCGCCTGGCGACTCAGGGTTATGCCACGGCACATCGCCAGACCCTCTTTCGCGTCATGCCGGCTCGAGCCCCCCCTGCCCTGGCCTGCCCCCCTCCCTGCCCTCTCCCTTGCCCTCCTCCCCGCCCTCCTCCTTGCCGCCCTCCTTGCCCTCCTTCTGGCCGCCACCTCCCTCCCCCTCCCTCTCCCTCCTCCTGCCAGCCCTCGGCCGCGGGGCGGGCGACCCGCCTCCGCCGCCCGCCATGAGGCCGCCCAGGCCTGGGGCGCCCCCGCCCCGCGGCGCGCGGCGCTCCCCCCCCCTCCTCCTCCTCCTCCTCCTCCTCCTCCTCCTCCTCTCCCTCCTCCTCCTCCACCTCCTCCTCCTCCTCCTCCTCCTCCTCCCTCCCTCCTCCTCCTCCTCTCTCCCTCCTTCCCCTCCTCTTGCCCTCCGCGGCGCGCGCCGCGCGCCGCGCGGCGCCTCTCCCGCAAAGCCCACCCGCCCGCCCACGGAGGCCACCGACGACCGCGACGGACTGAACGACCGACCGGCCGACCGGCCGACGACCAAGGGCCGACGACCAGCGACCGAGACGACACGCGGCCAAGCACCCACGGCCGACGGCCGACGGCCACGACGGCCGTGACGACGAAGCATACCACGACGACCACGACGGCCACTACGACGACGACGACGACGACGACCAGCGACGACGACGACGACGACGACGACGACGACGACGACGACGACGACGACGACGACGACGGCGGCGATGGCGTCGACGACGACGACAACGACGACGAAGAGGAAGACGAGGACGGAGACGAAGACGAGGACGGAGCCGAGGGCCGACGCCGCAAGTGGGGAGGGGGCGAGGCAGAGGCAACGTATTGCCTTCAAGGGAGAGGGGCGGGGGATTGGGCGGAGGAGGGGGCGGAGGAGAGGGGAGGCCGCGCACACAGCCCGCCAGCGTGAGGGTTGATAGGTGGGAGGAGGAGGAGGAGGAGGAGGAGGAGGAGGAGGAGGAGAAAGAATGGGAGGAGGAGGAGGAGGAGGAGAAAGAGGAAGAGGAAGAGGAGGAGGAGGGCCAGTGCAAAACCATGACGCATCAACGATGTTGCAATCAACCCTCTCTCCAAACTCCCTCGTCATAGGTCCGAACAGCATATCCATTGCAGGGAGTGGCCCATTAGAAGACAAGCGGCTGAGAAGCCTCAGCCGTGCCGAGGCAACGTTCTTGGGCTTCAACGCAGTGTATCAAAGTGACTCTTGCGTCCTGACAACCCTAAAACGTCAGAGCATAATTCCTAGAACTTCAACACAGCGAGTTCACGTGACCGTTGCGTCCTGACAGCTCTAAATCGCGCCAGAACACCATTCCTGGGAATTCAACACATCGAATTCACGTGCCCGTTGAGTCCTGACAGCCCTAAACCGTGCCAGAACACCATTCCTGGGAATTCAACCATACGAACCCTTGAAACGCTTTGCCTCGCAATCATAAGCGTGTGTCGGCGCTGGCCCTGCTACTCGCGCGCATGCCGTTCGCGACACGAGCCGAGGAAAAAGAGAAAAGAGAGCGCGAAGCAGATCTGCAACCACAGTCGAAATAGGCGAAGGCTGATGCTGCATTATGCAGCACTGTACCACCCAGACAGAACCAGCGACCCCGAAGTAGTGTCGCGGCACATCACCAGTTGGGACGTGAACTGCACGTGACGTTTGGCCATCGTTCAACACAGGGGGAGTAAGGGGAAGAGCAAGGCAGGCGAATCGAGAGAGGAGAAGAGAAATACGATAATCGCGTTGTGTTGGCATGCCCGATGGCTCAGCCAGCCATGCATACAAATACACAACTGGAGGAGGGGGAGGAGGAGGAGGAGGAGGAGGAGGAGGAGGAGGAGGAGGAGGAGGAGAAGGAAGAGGAGGCGACAGGGGGGAGAAGCCAGCGGACAATTGCAAACTAAAACTCGCGCGTGCGTGGACCGATCTCCATGTGCACTGCGGGAGATGATACCCGCAGAAAAGAACCACACGAGCAGCAAGTAGATGAGCCGGAGCAAAGCCCCATACCCAAGCAACAGGGCTACGCGAAGTGTGCGAGTGTACGATGCTACATGCAAATTGACACACCGAATCTGTTCAAACCAAAATCAAAAAGAGAGACAAGGAAAAATCAGAAGAAGAAGACGAATAACAATAATAATAAGTAACTGCGCCGGCACGATTGGGCGGCAGCTCGAGCCTGCTGGGGGCCAACTGCGAATTTCTGGCCAAAACGGGCGAAATCGGGCAAAGCGCCCAGCAAATGCACTTGGCGGGACGCACGCGCCGCCCGCGCAGAAATGACGGGCCCGCGGGCAGATGGCGCGCGCAAGCAGGAGAACAACGCTCCTCCTATGCAGCGCGACCCAAGGTATACAAGCCACTGCATGCAAGACATCATGCAAACCACCTCATGGGAGTACCACGTCAAGCTCCGCAGAGGAAGGAAGAAAGAGAGGAGGGATCAGGAACAGAACAGCAGACTGCTGTCCGCGGGGTGTCCTGCATGGGGGTATGCCTGCGGGTACACAGCACGCCCCTCATGTTGCCGATTAAGTGCGGAAGCCGTTGCCTCACATGCCGCCCTCGCGGGGGGGCCGCAAGCCCGCGGAGAGACAGGAGACCGCTACCAAGAAGACGGCGACGGCGAAGACGACGCCCAGGACGCCGAAGGCGACCGAAACAACGGCGAAGACGACGCGACGACGGGGGAGGAGGGGAGGGACGGGAAAGGAGGGGGAGGGAGGCCAGAGGAGAGAGAGAAGGAAAAGGAAATGGCCCCCAGCCCCACCCTAGGCGTGGCGGCACCCACGGGGGAGGCGGGCGCGCAGGCGAACGACCGCAAGCCCGCCGTCTCCAACAGCCGCCAGACCCGACGGCGACTCGACAAGCAGCAGGCGCTGCGGAGATTGGACAAGCAAGACGGGGCAGGGGAGAGAGGGAAGGCAAGCCAAACAAAAAAAAACTAAATACGCTGCTGTCGTGCAGCGAGGAAACAAGCATCAGTGCCTCAGGCCCTCGGTCAGGTAGCCGACGTTCTTGCCAAGCACCTCTCCGCCCTCGGGTGGTCCGCCACGCCTTCGCGCAACGTTTGATGCAGAGCTCGAACCGCCACGCGGCTCGCCATGGTGCCTTGAGCGCGCGCGGCGTTCGTGGCGCAGTAGATGGCATCTGCCACCAAGGCGCCCCAGATGAGCTCGTCCTCGCCCCTCTGCCTCTCGCGCACCCCGAACAACAGCGGCAACTACCAGTTGCCCCGCAAGCGGAGCGAACAAGCATGAAAGCGCCTCGTCGCAGCGCAGCGGGAGTAGTGTTCCACGCTGCCCCTTGCGGCGCCCCCACCCGCTCCAAGCGCTGCAGCCACGACCCGGGGAGGATCAAGCCCCCGCAAGCGGCCCAGGCGACTTTCGAATGCCTCTCTTGCTGCGCGCGGCAGACCAGGAAGGCTCCACTAATCGAGCTCGTGGCGAGTGCAGAAGTGCACTGGGGCCGCCCCTGCCCGCCGGATACGCCGCCGATCTGCCTTCTGGAAGCTTCGCCAAGGGTCGCTGGGAGCGGCGCCCATGATTGTTCGCGCGGTCACCTGCCGAGCGGCAAGATCGGATACAGCATTGGTCAGACCGCGGGCACGGAAGCTGCTCGCCAGGGAAACCATTCCTCGACAGACATGCCGTTGTTTGTACCGCCCCAATACAGCGGCTGCGCGCACTCGGCAAGCTGCAGACCACCGCGGGCCCCAGTCTCGAAATGATAGTCCCGCAACTACACTGCGCGCACCATATCATGGAGCAACCCGAAAGAACGGGGCATGCCGAAATCACCCAGTCGCCAATGGTCCGCGGGCGTGGCAAGCGGCCCGGCTCTGGCGCTGCTCCCTGAAAGATCCAGCACGGCCCTGGTTGCCTAGGCCACATGGCAGGTGAATGCGAGCACGGGAAGCGCGTGCACATCGTTAGCCAATGAAGCGAAGTCCAGTCACATGGCGGTCCAGGGCCAGCCTGCGATCTCACCCCCGAATCTGCGCATGGCGCTTCCCCACAGGCCGTCGGTCTTACCAGGCTATATGTCGCAGCCAAAGTTGGACCCTGCTCGCTTCAATGGGACAGCTCGCCAAGCAGGGCCGACCCCCGCCACGACTTCCGCAGCTGACTCAAGCGACCCTGACCACATGGGGACCCCCTCAGCACTGGGCAGGTTGACCTACATTCCCGAGAGAGCACCGAGTTATACCAGATCGCGTCTTAAGATCGGCAGTTGGCTGCCGACGCCCGACAAGACCACCCCCGCGTCGTCGGCGAAGGCGCAAATTACAACCCCGGCGCCGAGCCTCTCGGTCAGGACGCGGCGGGGGAGGACCATGGCTGCCGCGAAGATTAGCAGAGGGAACGGGCATCCTCGCCTGCTGCCCGGCCCGACGGCGAAGCCCAGGAAGCGGCGTCCGCCGACGGATACTTCGCGTTAGCCTTCGTCGCACACGGCGCCCAGCGCGCGGAAAGCATCGACGGGCACCCCACACCCTTGCAGACAACGCCGAAGAAACTGATGCGCCAAACTTGGGACCGCCGCTTTAAAGCCAGTCAGCATCATCACTCCCTTCGGACACGAGGCCGCGAAGTGCTTTGCACGATGATAAAGGCATGATGCGCCGGCGAGCACGCAGCGCCCAGGCAGGGACCCGCGCTGGTCGCCCGAAACTCACTTGCCCAGAATGCCCCCCCCCCCCCCCGCGACCCCTGCATGCCCCCGCGAAAAATCTGCCCGCTGGATACGTTTACGAAAGGCAACGGCCGGGCGCCCTCAGCGGCGAAGACCCCCCAATTCCGGGCGGCGTTCCACCGGGATTCTCGGGGCGCAGCACAGGGCGCCGAAGTTGCAGGCGCGGCCGCCCTCCTGAGCGCCACCCACTCCCTCGTCGGCGCAGGCGGCTCGGATGTCTGCGGCCGCCGACAAGGCGCGCGCCACGCCCCGCAGCGCGTCGACTGCGAAGGGCCCGAGCTGCGCCCTGAGCAATGAGCCGACGCCGTCTGGCCCCTGTCGCCGCGGGCCGGGATCGTCTTCGCACTGAACTGCCACGCCGCCGGCTGCCCTGCCATGAGCGGGGCGCCCGTAGACGCGCATATCTGCGGCCAGCGATGCAGCGCCACGCCGTCGACGCTCGCGGCAGCAAACACGCCGCCCCAGCGCCTGGACAGCTCGGCGGCCGGCGCGCGAGGCGCCGCGACGACGCCGCCGTCCTCCGCGCGGAAAGCGCGCAGACTGGACAACGCGCTGGGCTCGAGCTTCCAGAGCCGATTCCCGCGGCAAGGAGGTCTCCTAGCCGGACTCGCTGCGGCCCACGATGGAGAGGTCGCACAGATCTCGTCGCGCGCCCTCCCTGGCCACGCGCAGAACGGAGCCCCGCAACGCTCGCAGGGCGCCGCCGCCCCCCGCGAGCGCCGCGCACAGGCCCGCAGCCGCCCAGAAAGCAAGGAACTCACGCGCCGTTCGGTGGACCCTGCTGCCACGCACTCCCCCACGGCGCGAAAGCATCGGATGGCGCACTCCAGCCTTTCTGACGCCGCTCCACTTCCGGCGCGCCCCTGTCGAAGTCAGCTCAAGGTCGCCATGGCGCGCTTCAGCAGCAGGAACCGCCTGCGCGGACTGCCGGGTCACTGACATACTCGCCGTGGCTTGCCCCGCCGCCAGGCCACCAGGCACGCCAGCCCCCCCTCCGAAATGGCCCCAGCGGAACGGCCCGCGGACGCCCGGAGCTGGAGCGCAGCGAGAGACGCGCAACCCCAATTGGGCGACGCGCGGAGAAACCGCGGCACCAATTCGAGCGCCGCGCGCACCAACGCCCTGGAGAGGTGGTCGGCCATGCGCGCGTTCACGAAGGCGCGGCCCAGCCGCGAGGCCCCCTGGGCATTCCCACGCGCCCTCTCCACCCCCCGCACCTCGCGCATGCATCGCCTGGAACAACTCTGCCTCAAAGCCGTCGTGATCACATTCGCCCTGTTGCCCTGCCCCAGCGCCGGCCTCGAGATCGATGCGACCCCCGGACGCTCGCGTGAAATTCCAATCGACGGCGAGCAACGTCAGGGCGCGCGACGTGGGCCAGAGCGCCCGCGCGATGGCGGCCCGAACCTGCCAAACGCTGCCGGCCTGCCCCGCGCGCAGGCACGCCGCGACTATGTCGAGGGGCCCGTCGAGACGAAGTGCACCTCCGCCTAAGGGGCGAAGAAGAATACACGCTAAGAAAATGGACAGCGCTCGAAGCGTTCCCCTGGACAGAAGCCCAAGTCCAGATCAACCAGCAGTCTACGAGATAAAGAAAGCACGAGGAAAACCTCCGGGGCTCGGTCCAGATTCCTGGCTTCTTCGGCAAAAACTGGTGTCCAGGGAGGTTAGCGACGTCTCTTTGGGCTTCTGATGGGCACCTTGCTGCTCGCCCAGGCATCGTCTCGATCCGCTCGCGATTCAAGAGCTGCAGCAGGAATGCATCGGGCATCACGACGCCTACCCCGCCCATAGTGGAGGACCCAGACAACGACAATGCCGAGGTGCCACGCGGCCAGGACGACGTCGCCAAGCCCCCTGATAAACGGGGCCTCTCGGGTGGCCAAGAAGACAACGCATCGCAGGAGGCGCAAGCAGCGCGCCTCCTTTCTGCGACGCCGCGCAGCGTCGCGGGCGAATAGCACCTGCGAGTTCCAGCCGCTGCCCGCCAGGTCCCCCCGGGAACGGCAAATCCCCGACGCTCGCTGGACCCCCGGGCACCGCCCCCGCTGAGGGAGGCGGCCGGGAGCCGGGCAGGGAAGAGCCCGGCGCCCGGGAGGGCGCCGAAGAACACGGCGCAGAGCATGGCAAAGGACAGGTCGGAGTCGAAGCACCCGAAGTAGAAGTTGTCGAAGTAAGACCTGACTTCTGAAAGCCCCCATTGCTGCACAGCCGAGAAGATGATCCAGGAAATTATGCTTCAAGAAGCCCGAGCCAGTTTCCCAGAAGCTTCTCAAGACAATGCCGGGCCAAGCGTTCGCGCTGATACTGGAGGAGCGAACGCGCTCAACAAACTGGACCAGCTTTCTAGCAAAACGCTGGCGCAACCTTTCGGGGGAGGTTCCTTGGTCAGACGTCCGACTGCAAGTCGGGCGCACGTCGCAACCTCGCGCGCGCTCCGAGGCTTCGCCGCGAATCCACTAAAAAAGGATGTCTTCCCGTGGACGCTCGCGACGGCGACGGCCCGCAGCTCCACGGCCCCCCGCCGCGGCGGCGAAACATCCCAGCAGCCAGGGAACCGCTTGGAATCGACGCACGGCAGCTCAGGACCCATTGGCCACGACTGCGGCAGCAAGGATCTCCGCGCGCAGATCTGCCGAATCCTCCGCGGCCGCCACGCGCCGCTCCACTTCGCCAGCGGCGCCCCCGCTCGGCAAGAGCCGCAGCTTCGACGCCACCCGCGCCAACGCGGCGCCCGAGGCAAGCTGGCGAAAGGCCCTGCCAAGCTTCGCCGCGACCGCGCCCATCCAACGACGAAGCATAAGCTCTGGCGATGCCCCAACGGCCCCCGGAGTTGGATGAGAACCACTCCTTTATCGACGTGGGACTGCAGCTCGTGCGCGAGCGACCACCCCCCAGATGGAAGCGCCAAGCCTATCAACTTTAGCCCATTGTCGCCCTCCGCGTTGCCCGCGCCTCCATCGAACCTGGGTAACTGCATGTCCTGGGCGACTGACTCTGCATGATCCTGGTGAGAGCTGAGACCCAAGCAGGCTCGGGGGCCGTCGCGTTCACCGAGGCACTCGCGGGGGAGATCAGGAGCACCTCGTCAGCCAGGCTTCGCAGCTCCCGCAAAGCAACGGGCGTGGAGAACTCCACCGCTCTAGAAACCCCGGTCACCTGGGATGCTTCGGTCGCTGTTCAGGGCGCGCCGCAACTGTTCAATGGACCGCGCAGTTCCCCGAACGTCGCGGAAACCTTCGAGACGCACCCCTTGAAGAGGATGCGTTTCTGCCATGCTGCACTGCTGGAATTCCGCAGTGGACCCTCCCAGCATGCCCCCGTGTTGACCGAAGCCTGAGCTAGTGCCCTCGGCGTCATCAAGTGCTCGCTGACTGCCCAATCCACCCAAATTACGTGGCCTCCGTCGTCTGCAGCCAGGGCCCACTTCCGCGATTCGCTCGCAATTGCCATGCCACAACCTCGCCGTCAGAGCCTGAACACCGTGTCTGTGCGCACCATAGTGACCAACATGTCGTTCATCGTCGCAACGTGCAGCCCCCAGTTCAACAAGGTAGATCTTCTCCTTGATCAGGTGAGCCCACCTCACTCGCAGCAGCCTGTTGGGCCAGGGATACCCATGATATCCGGGTCGTTTGGTACAGGACGAGACTTACAGGCGCAGGCGAGGGACACTGGGCCCCACCGCCGTTGGAACCCCGGCGCAGCAGCCGCCGCTGTCCCTCCCCGCCGGCGGGGCTAGCCGCGCCACTCGCTCCGGGCGCGACCCGTCCCTCTGAGCGGCCCTCGCCCTTTTTCCCCCCCTTCGGCCGCCCGCCCTCCCCGTTTTCCCTCTCTTGCGTTGTGACACAATTGGCTACAGTGGTGCCCCCGTTTACTTCGCTCTTCCGCCAGCGCAATTACTCTGCCTAACCGCCGACGGAAAAAAATAAGAACGCAATGGAACCTCACCACCGCGCGATGCAAATTCACATTCTCCCGGGGCGGGGCCAGACCGCCAGGCCACGACCCGCATGCGGTCGGAGCGCCATCAGTGCCTTATCCTTGCCCTCAGCCATTTGTTCTGCTAACTCTCGGGTTTCCCCTACCCTCCAATCTTCAAAAGGTACCTGGTGTGCCGCTGGCCATGGGGTCCGATAGCCAGAGTGCGGGCGTGGGCTGAGGAGAGTTGGGTGCCAAGCGAATTGTTCACCACTCCTCCAGCACCCTTGAAGCTGTCGCACACTGTTTAAAACGGATATGCGCGGCGCTAAAGCGAGAGCCTCATGTTGAAAAGAAGCCGCCCTCCAACCTTGGAAGTGCGACAAGCTTTCAGAACGAATGCGCGCGGCGCCAAGATGAGAGCCAGCTGTTGAAAATGAACCGCCCTTCATCGCTGAAACAGACGAATACGCGCGGTGCTAAGGCGAGAGCCAAATTTTGAAAAAGACCCGCCCCCCATTGCTGAAACTGCTGCAACAGCTGAAGACGAATGCGCGCGGAGCTAAGGCAAGACCCACATGTTGAGAACCACCCGCCCTGCACCGTGAAACTGCTGCAAACTTCAAGTTCCAGGATCACGAGGGGTGAGGAAATCTCAGGCGACGTGTCCAGCCCGCCCTTCCGACGCGTCTGGGGGTGCGGCAGGGAAGATTTACTCATAAGAAAAATTCATGGAAAGGGAGGATGAGACGCCCACCGGGGCAGATAGCCAGCTTCGGGAACAAAACCAGCCCCCCGACGCACATAAGCGCTGCGAATTTCGAGTCGCAGGACTGGCGAAGGAGGAGCAGGAGGAGGAGGAGGAGGAGGAGGAGGAGGAGGAGGAGGAGGAGGAGGAGGAGGAGGAGGAGGGGTGGAGTGAAGAAAGGGGCCGCGCAGGGCTGCCCGCGCACCATGCCTTGCCTTCGTGAGGCTTCGGGCTGCACACAGACCATGTGGTCCCGGCTGGCCTCAGCAAGCCCCCCGAGCAGACCGAGGCGGTCTCGACACCCTGGCGCTCCGCGCCTCAGTTTTCAGGTTCCCAGACAGCTCTCTGAGGGCTAAGAGGGCTGCATGCAGATTGAATGCCAGCAGGCAAGAGTAGCCCTAGAGTTCGTTCCAGCATCGGTCAAGGAACCCTGCAGCGCCCTGCTTGATGTTGCAGCGTGTGCTGGCCGGCCTTTTCTAAGTGTTTCCCTATTCGCGTGTCGTCAAGGTTTCCAGAAGCTCCTTCCGAAGTTCTATCCAAGAGCTTCCAGAGGTCCTTCGACAATGCTTCCGAAGGCCTTTCTGGCGCCCCGCTATCCAGGTTTTGGACGCCACAAATGTTGAGACCGCCCCTGACTACACAGGGGGCCTGCTGAGGCCAGCCGGGACTACATACTTGGGGGGGCTGTCTACGCGCAGCCCAAAGCCTCGGCACCATGCCTGCGCCTGCGCCTGCGGTGCATGCGCCTGCGCCGACTGGGCGTCGCTTCACGGGGGGGCGATACATGGGGGGGCGAAAGATGCACTTCTCGGGCCCTAAAGGCCCCATGCTGGGCCCTGAAGGGCCCCGTGGGGGGCCCCTGGGGCCCCTTTTCCCCTTTTCTGCAGCCAGCGCTGCCCCCCCGCCTGTCGCCACCCCATCACGCGACGCCCAAAGCCGAGTGCCCGCCCCCCCCCCCCCGCCGGAGGGGTGATTAAAGCGGCAGGTGGGGCCAAAGGTGCAGGTGCCCGAGCGCAGGTAGTAGCCGCACATCTGCACGCCAGGCCTCGCGGCGCGGGCGGGCGGCCACCGAAGCGCCCGCCGGAGGGCCTCCGGGCAACGCGACGACCCAGACCTCCCACGAGTGGAAGACACAGGGCGGAGGCTGTGGTGCGTGCTCGGCCCCCCGGGCGCCCTCACCGAGCCCCGGGACCGTCCAAGAACGGCTCGGGATCTCCTCCTCCTCCTCCTCCTCCTCCTCCTCCTCCTCCTCCTCCTCCTCCTCAGAACTGACCCTGGGGAAGGAGTCGGGACTTCCGGGGGGGCCCGCACCGAAAAGAGCAAGACAACGGATCTCTGAGGAGGGCGCGCCGGATGCTGTGGCGCAAGGCCGCGGCCTCCGGAGGCCACTCACAGCCACAGGGGGCCAGCACGATGGCGCGCAGCGAGAGACCGGTCCCGGGGGAGAGGTCCAGAGCTCCGGTGGCTCACTTCCTGGAACAACGTCGAAGGTCTGGGTCGGGGATACACGTCGGTCGTCCTCGTCCTCGTCGTCGTCGTGGTCGTCGTTGTCGTCCATCGCCGACGTCGTCGTCAACGTCCGTCGTCGTCGTGCCGTCGTCGCCGTCACGCTGAGATCGTTTCCTGCGTCTCCTCGAGGTACGGCAGCCCTCGCCTGCCACGGAAGAGGAGGATCAACCGCAGGAAAAAGAGCGAGGAGAGTGGGCGAGGAGAGGAAGACGGGGAGGGGAGGCGCTAGTCTGCAGCCCGTCAGGGGCCGTGCCAGCTCGTTGAGGCGGACTGGGCAGATGCCGAACAGGCTCGGCGCGAGCCACGTCGGAATGGCTCTCAGAGGCGAGAAGGGAAGCGCGCGGACGCGAGCTCTGGCAGCTGATCTGCACCGGGACTGCGGGGCGTGCCGCCGCGACAGCAGGAGTGCTGGGGGGACGGAGCACAGTGAGGCGCAGCCGCGGGTGGCGGCCACAGGCAGCGCGAGAAAGGCGCAGGAGGCCCAGGCGCTGGACTCCTGCGCCGCAGGCTCCTCCGGGGGGCTACAGGTCTAGGGAGGGCGAGCCCTGGACCGATCCGACGGCGCAGAATGCCGCAGAACGCCCGACGGGGCTCGGGCGGCAAGGGCTGGGCTCCGCGCTGCGCACGCAGGTGGACACGAGGCGGCCCGGGCCGATCGGTCTGGGCGAGCTCAAAGAAGGGGGCCGCAAGATCGGACGCGGAGCTGCCACACTGCTGGCGCGGGCGATCCCTGTTTGCCCCTCCCCACTCGTGACCACATCGGGCAGGACGGCCGAGAAGTGGACCATGGTGGCCTGGGAAGAGACAACGGCATGTGGGGCGCATCCTCGAACCAGCATGCTGGTCGACAGCTGGAGATGCCACACTCGTCTCGCGGCCGCGTTCTTCGCGGCGCCTCCATGAGGCTTCCTGGGGCACTGTGTGCCCTCGGCGTTTCCATGATTGCATGCTTGTCTGCTTGAGTGCTTGCATTATTGCAAGCGTGCGCGCTTGCACGCACGTGCGCGTATGAGCACCACGGCGCCGACGCCGTGCTCTCGTCGTGCCTGAGGGAAGATCGTCCGCGCGAATAGCGCGTGCGCGCATCGCGGGTGCGGGTTGCGGGCGCGCGTTGTCGGGCCGGTCGCGGGCTCAGGTTGCGGGCGCAGGTCGCGTCGCAAATCGTTAGTGCGGGTCGCGAGTGCAAATGGTGGGTTGCGGATCGCTGGCCAGGCAGCGCTGTCGCCGTCCAGCCACCGATCTGGATCGGATAGATGCGGAAGCTCGCCGCGGATCGGTGCAAACCCCTAATGATTTGCGGATGTGGTTGGGGCCGACGGCATCGTTTGTGACTTGGGACCCTTGGAGACGCGCCGATGTGTACGTTGTGATACTTGGCTGTGTGTTAAAGCGCGCAAATGTACGTGGCACCGAAGAGTTCGTGGCACTTTGAAGCCTGTTGAACCGCGCGCATTTGAGTGGCACAGAAAATGTTATGTGCACTGCGAGACCCTTTAAGACGCGCACATGTAAGAGGCGCCCAAGGTTCCGCGGCACCTTGGAACCCTTCGATACACGCATGTGCGCGTGGCACCGAATCTGCTTCGTGCACGCTGAACACGTTGAGGCACACAAGCGTGCGCGGCGCCGCGGGAGCCGTGGCACCCTGACTCTCGTTGAGACGCGCAGATGGGCGGGGCGCCGAGGGGGGGAGGTGCTTTGAGATCCTTTGAGACGCGCCGATGTGCACGTGGCGATCTTTTGAGCCCCGCTGCGGCGCCCAAGTGTGCGTGGCGACAAAGGCTTCGCGGCACTGCTGAAATCTCTTGAGGCGCGCACGTGTGCGCGGCGTCGAAGCTGGTGTAACGCAACTAGACTGCCAGAGGCACCCGGATGTGCTTGGTGCCGAGGTGGGGCATGGCATTTTCAGACCGTTTGAAATGCGCGGATGTGCTTCGCGCCGAGGGGTTCGTGGCACGCTGAAACCATTCGAGACGCGCGAATGTGGGAGGCGTCGAAGATTTCGCGGCTCTCCGAGACCCTGCGAAGAGCCCTGATGCGGGTGGCAACGAAGGTTCTATGACACTCTGAAGCCCTTCGAGGCGCGCGGCTATGGTCGGCGCCGAGGGTTTCGTGGCACATTGGGACCTCGCGAGACGCGTGGATTTGACTGGCGCCAAGGCTCGCTGCGCTTGGAGACCTCGCGCGCAGATATGTACGGCGCCGAGGGTCTCGTGGCACTCTGAAACCCGCTGAGACGCTCGGATGCGCTCGGCGCCGAGGGTTTCGTGGCACCCTGAGAGCCTACGAAACGCACGGATGTGATCGGCGCCGAGGGTCTCGTGGCCGTTTGAGCCCTCGTGGGACGAGCGGATGTCCTTGACTCCGAGGGTTCCGCGGCACTGTGAGACTCTATGACACGCGCGGACGTGCGTGGCGCCGAGGTTCTGTTACAATTTGAAGTCGTTTGAGGCGCGCGGATGTGATCGGCATCGATGAGTTTCCTGGCAAATGTCAGCCCTCTGAGACGCCCGGACGCGCTCGGTGTCAAAGGTTCGGTGGTACTCTGAAACCCCTCGAGGCTGCTTGAAAGCGTCATTGACCGATCCGGCACTCCTCCTTCTCCTGCTTCTCTTCTCACTCCTCATCCTCCTCCTCCTCCTCCTCCTCCTCCTCCTCCTCCTCCTCCTCCTCCTCCTCCTCCTCCTCCTCCCTCCTCCTCCTCCTCCTCCTCCTCCTCCTCCTCCTCCTCCTCCTCCTCTCCTCCTCCTCCTCCTCCTCCTCCTCCTCCTCCTCCTCCTCCCCTCCTCCTCCTCCTCTCCTCCTCCTCCTCCTCCTCCTCCTCCTCCTCACTCCTCATCCTCCTCCTCCTCCTTCTCCTCATCCACCTCCCTCCTCGTCCTCTTTCTCTTCCTGTTCCTCTTCTTCCCCCTCTCCTCCTCCCCTCCTCCTCCTCTCTCCCTCCTCTCCAGCCTCCTCATCCTCCTCCTTCTCCTCCTCCACCTCCCTCCCCCTCCTCCTCCTCCTCTTTCTCTTCCTTTCCTCTTCTCCTCCCCTCCTCCTCCTCCTCCTCCTCCTCCTCCCTCCTCCTCCTCCTCCTCCTCCTCCTCCTCCTCCCTCCTCTCCTCTCCTCCTCCTCCTCCTCCTCCTCCTCCTCCTCCTCCTCCTCCTCCTCTCCTCCTCCTCCTCCTCCTCCTCCTCCTCCTCCTCCTCCTCCTCCTCCTCCTCCTCTTCACTCCTCTCCGGAGCACTCTTCGTAATACCGAAGTAAGGGCCGCGTAGTCTCAAACTGGTTCGAGTACGGCGGTGCAGCAGCCCCGACGCGCTCAACGCTGGTGAGCGTTTTTTTATTATTCGGCGTTTCGACATTGGGCGGAAGGGAGGGGGAGGGGGGGTCTGGCTCCGGACCTCTGCCTAGTGCGACTGTTTGCAACAGTGCGTCCCATGGGGGAGACTCCACCTGCCAGAAACAAACGGCCAAAAACAGCCAAGATCTACTCCGGGGAGGTGGGGCGGTTGGCGGCCCGCGCCGATCGGCAAAACAATGAATCAAAAAAACGATCACAACTGCGCAGAACTTTGACCATCCCTTTAACCCACGCCGACTCGACGAGCTTGCGTGCATTTTGCGATGCGCCTGCTGAAAGCCATCGCCGGCCTGACACGCATGCCAATGCCACCTTGTAGAAAGTGCACGGTTCAAACCTTCCTGTTCTGCCTGTAGGTGTACCCTGGGCGCTCACGGACTTGGGCATTGACGAGTTTCCTGAAGACCTGCTGGGAAGGTGGAAACCTATCCGCGGCGCTGGGCTGCGCGCAATGCTGAGGCGCTTCCCCTGCGAGTGCGCTCTCCCTCCATCTTGCGGCAGGCTCCTGCCTGGACGACCTGGGCCCTGGCTTCCCGTACAGTCAACATGTGTATTAAGGACGAGTGGCAAGGACGCAAGCCCCTTGGAGGCCGAAGTTGGGATGTATTGGCCGACGGGCGACCACAACCCCAAGGGGGCAAAGGTACCCGAACCCAAGAAGTGGCCAGTGAAAACGGCACAAGGACTGGCCGCAGAGGCAAGCACAAGGGTACACGTCGTTCATTTCTAATCGTGCACATTTCTAATTGCGCTCGTTTCTAATTGTTCCTGGCCCCCTAGTGGCCAGGAAGAGGCCCAGGATAGAACAATTAGAAATGAAAGGATCTTGGCCCCCCCCAAAAAATACCCCAGTGCGACCCTACGTAGAAGTTGGAGCTCCTAGGAAAGCAGCATTAGTTGCTATGATATGCTATGCTATACTATGCCATGCTATGCTGCGCAATGCTATACTATGCTGTGCTATGCTATGATATGGTATGATGTGCTATGATATGATATGATATGTTATGATATGTTATGTCATGTTGCGCTGTGCTATGCTATGTTATGATATGCTAAGCTGCGCTGTGTTATGCTATGATATGCTATGCTATGCTATGCTATGCTGCGCTATGCTGTGCTATGCTGGGCTTTGCTATGATATGTTGTGCTGCGCTGTGCTGTGCTACGCTCTGCTATGCTATGCTGTGCTCTGCTATGCTAAAGCTCAGCGGAGCTAAAATGAAGGTAAGCTAAGCTAAGATAAACCTGAGCTAAGATGAAGCTAAGCGAAGCTAAGATGAAATAAGCTAAGCTAAGATGAGATAAGCATCGCTAAACTAAGGGAACGTCACTGGGGGAACCGCGGGGCGGATGCCGGGGAAACCGCCCGGGGCGAGGAACACTGCCCGGCCCTCTAAGCAAACCGAGTAAGAATCCTTCTAGGCAGAGCCTAGGTAGGGAACAAGAACTTTCGAAGAATTAGAAATGAACAGTGGGTATGCACCCCAGATGAGGGCGCGCGTCCTTACCAGGCGCCTGGAAGCCCCGAGGGTCCGCTGGAGGCATGCGGCAGGAGAAGGATGATGAGGAGGCGGAGGAGGAGGAGGAGGGAGGGGGAATGAGGGGCCAATGAGGAGTAGTCGACGATCGCGTTCCACTACTCGCAAAGTAACTACTCGCAAATGGGCTGGATCCCCCGCGGGGGATCTACGAGAAATTACATCGAAGCAGACATGTGTTGTTCGGGAGTGTGCGAGTAGGCACTTTGCGAGTAGTGGAACGCGCAAGGCGAAGTAGGAGGAGGAGGAGGATGACGAGGAGGAGGAGCCCCCTTGTGGGGCCACCAGTCTGCGCGGCTCAGGTTTCCTGCACCCTGCACTGGTTACAGGTTCCAGTTTCCAGTGTCGCAGGTACATTATGTTTCCTACTGTAACTTGTTGCTGTCCACGCCAGGGGGGAACCCCAAAACCACCCAGTCACAAAGGTCCAACAAAGCTCCTCTGAGTTCTAGGACGCGTAAAAATGAAGCACAATCGCGCCTCCGAAGCAACAATCCTTTGCAAATTACGCCAGATGCTCGCTACTGCAGCTCCGACATCTCAAGGTTTATGTTCGAATATATATATATATATATATATATATATATATATATATACATGTAAATACTTGTGTATAGAAATATATGAAAATATAGCTCGCTTCGGCTCCCGGGCCAGGCACCTTTTCCATCTGGGACAGCACAGGGCCAGGCGTTGACTGAGCTAGAAGCGCGAGAGCAGCAGAGACAAAGCGGACGAGGAGCGCGACAGCGCTCGAGAGGACCACCTGTGCGACCCTCACCCGACAATAGTGGCGAGAAGGCGCGTCGGGATGGCCACGGGGAAAACTTCGAGCCAGATATGAGTGCGTCCGACCTGTTGCCTCTGCTCAGCCCTCAGTTGTGAAAACTACCAGCTCGCTTCGGCTCCCGGGCCAGGCACCTTTTCCATCTGGGACAGCACAGGGCCAGGCGTTGACTGAGCTAGAAGCGCGAGAGCAGCAGAGACAAAGCGGACGAGGAGCGCGACAGCGCTCGAGAGGACCACCTGTGCGACCCTCACCCGATCCCGAAGGTTCAACTGGCCGAAGGCCGTATATATAAAGAAGAAACCCTTTTCGGAGAGCAGGCAATGTGGGCTATCTCATGGCAAGAGACTGGAGGGCGAGACCAGGCTGAATGTGCAACGCTTCGACGATACAGCGCGAAGCGGCCTGGGCGAGGAGACGAGGATACACGGCGGCGACAGCAGTGCGCTTTCGCCCTTGCTCATCGTTGCCCTCCAGAATTACACGACGATTGCCCGAGCGACTGCAAATGCCTCTTTTTCCAGAGCAGACAAGCTGTAAAGGGTGCATGGCGCCCGCCCCCCAAGACAAGATGGTCGTGGCTTTCTTGAAATCAGCGCCGTACTGACACTGATGCAGAACTGACTTCTGGCAAGACGGCCGGCGACACAGGCGAGCGAGGGGAGGGCACGACCAGATCTGCGAGGTCTGTGGATTCTCGAGAAAGACGGGCACACGGGCAGAGATGCACTCACGAATTATGATCACTGTCATGCGCAGCGTGGCATTGCCCGCGGCGGCGCGAGCCTGCTCGGACGATGAGAGGTCGGGCAGCCCGAACGGGTAGCGGTCCGACCTGAGCGGGCGCCGCAGGGCTCGCGTCCAGCTGGCGCAGGGGGTGCCCAGCCAGACAGCACCCACTGCGCGCGACCGGATCCAGCCGACGACTGTGGCGATGAAGGCAGGCCGCACATGATCCTCCAGTGGGCTGCGCTGCCAGTCGAGCCCAAATGCGGCGAAGCCGCGGGCAAGCAGCGCCTCGGCGATCCTGCCGGCTCCGCAGAAGAGCTCCAGCACGGGGCGGCGCCTGAGGGCCGGGCCTGGCGCGGCAGCGCGGCGATGCTGCCGCTGCAGGTGCCGCTTCACCGCGTCCGCCGGCGGGCAGCCGCCGTCGCCGCCTGGGCCGCGGGCCGCCTGCGTGGGCGACCGCCGGCGGCCGGCTGCCTCCCCTGAGGCAACGGGCGGAGGAGCGACGCGGCGGCGGCCGGGACGCGGCCAGTCGCTAGCCAGCTGGGCAGGCAGCCGCCGACCAGCGCCTCCAGGTTGCTCTCGACGAAGGCCCCGAGCTCCATTACCTTGGGCGGGATCCAGGCGAGCTCGTCCAAGAGCTTGGTCTCCTTTGTGTAGCGGTTCAGGCTCTTGGCTGTCCGCCAGCGGCCGCGCCGCTGGATCTCGCCCAGCTGGCGCCTCTGGGAGAGCATGTCGTCCGAGGCCCCCCCACGGCGCAAGCTGTACAAGTGCGGGCGAAGCCGGTCCAGCGACAGCCGACGGCAGGCCTGAGCGAACAGCGCGCCCAGTAGGCCCACCTCCTGGCCCCACAGCGGCTCCGACGGCGCTGTGGACTGCTTCAGAGCGTGCAGCAGCGGGTTGAGCCAAGCCTCGCGATCGAAAAGGATGCTCTCGTCGTTCACGCCCGTCTTGCCTGGCCCCTGTCCACTCTCGTGCAGGAGCAGCCCGAAGAACTGGTAGCCGGCGCCCGCCGCCACCGACGGCGATATCAGATGCCGCCCGCGCAGCTTCGCCGCCTCGTCAGGCCTGAGGTACGAGGCGAACATGACGAGGATGCAAATGGCCAGCCGTGGGAACCCGTCGTGGACCAGGAGGCCCGCCAAGGCGAACACCACGCGACGCGGCAGTGGCAGCCGGGCGCGCGCAGGCGCGCGCCGCGCCCACGCCGCAGCCGCGCGGTGAGCCCTCGGCAGCAGCAGCGAGGTCCGCTTGTGGAACGAACCGAGGAAGTGCGCCACCGCCGCCAAGAGGACGTTCCCCTGGTTGCCGCCGCCGCCGAGGAGGAACTCGCTGTCCATGTACAGCACCAGAGCCTCGTCCAGGCCCGAGTGCGTCGCCCAGTCCGGGCGGCGCTCGACACAGAAGTCGACGAAGCTGGTGAGGGCCCCCCGGTAGAGACGAGCCGTCGAGCTCCTCACCGCCAGCCGCTCGAGCAGCGACAGCCCCGCCACCGCCGTCGTCTCCGCCGCCAGCGCTCGCGCATGGCTCGCACGCTCGGCCCGGAGCGCCGAGGGCGCCGGGACGGCCGAGCGGCGAGCCGCCGCTGCAGCCTGGGCCAGTGCCAGCACCAGCACAAGCCGCCGCATGGGCGAGCAGCCCGCCTCCAGGGGGCTGCGGCGCCGGCCGACTGCCAGAGAACCAGCCAGCGCGCCCGCGGCTGAGCGCGTCGGAGGGGTTGGCCTCAGAAGGTATCCACCTCACTGCCAGGGTTGAGCCAGTGGCCACGGAGAGCGCGCAGATCTTGCGAAGCGTGCTCTGGAGGTGTTCACTGCGGGCCCGACCCTTACCGACGGACAAGACGAGCGGCAGGTTGTCGGAGAGGATGAGGAACCGAAACCCGAACGCGGATGTGGACCTCAGGAGGTGCCGATACCCAAGAACGAGCGCTTCCCCCTCCAGAGCCAGGATGTTGGCCCTCCCCTCGATGTACACGGCGGCGACGGAGCCCCAGGCGGGCCCACGGATGAAGTGGGACGGGACCTCGTCGAAGTCCACGACGGGCCTCATGTCCATGATCGACTTGCAGGTGTCCCCAGGAGCCCTCGGCAGCTGCAGCTCGACCAGGCCCTCAGAGGCCTCTCCCAAGACGCCCTCGAACGGCAGGCCCTCGGTGATGCCATCCCCGACGAGCTGAGTACTCACCCCGAAGTCGCCCTCGAGGCCCCCGAACTGCTCGGACGAGTTATCACCGTTGATCCCGATCGCCCTACGCCTTGCCTGCGCACCTCCCTCGACCTTGCACCTCCACTTTTCAGCGACTCTTCCAATGGTGCCCACACGGTCCTTTGGGGCGCGACG
Source organism: Prorocentrum cordatum (assembly GCA_963575745.1). Classification (NCBI taxonomy): domain Eukaryota; class Dinophyceae; order Prorocentrales; family Prorocentraceae; genus Prorocentrum; species Prorocentrum cordatum. The sequence goes on along the minus strand of CAUYUJ010021091.1, from coordinate 4,729 downwards.
AGCGACGACGCCCAGCCCAAATGGCGAGGCGCCCGCGCAAGCAACTCGCCCGTGCCACGGGGCACCAAGGTCAACAGTGCAGAGCGGCAGCAGGTCGTGGACTAGCTGGAGCTCATGACGGACCGCGGGCCAAAGCGGCGACGCGACTGGCCCAGTGGCCTCGACGTAGGCGTAGGTGGCCCCGAGGATGCACAGCAACTCTCGTCGCAGCAGCAGCGCCCAGGTGATGTGGCCGGTCAGAACGCGCAGCAGGAAGCCGCTGATGACCTGCCTCCTGAGCGCGGCGCGAATGGCCGCGCGCAACCGCCAGATGTTGCGCGTCTTGAGGCTCAGCCAGCGCCCCTCGCGCAGCGATAGCCCCAGAAAGTCGCGATCCTGGGAGGGCGCCTCGAGCTCGTGCACGGTGAGCCCGTGGCGCGTCAGGTCGTCGGTGATGGCCTGCAGCCGCTCGCTCACAGTCTTTGGAGAGCCGCCGAGGACGAAGTAGTTGTCCACGTAGCCGGCGCCCGCGACCGAGTCCAGGTCGCTCGTGAGCTGGCAGCCGCAGCGGCCGTCAAGGATGAGGTCGCTCTGAGGGAAACCAGCGCGGCCCAGCGATGCCTCCAGCACCGTCTGGCAGAGGTGCAAGGCCCAGCTGAAGCCCATCGGCAGCGCCACCACCTGGGGCAGCAGGAGCGACTCGCCCTCCACCCCGTCCACAGCGACCCCGTACGGAGCGAGATGCTTGGCGGGGACGGGCGGCAGCACGAAGAACTCCTCCATCCCGTCCGGGACCCGCATGTGGTAGAAGGCCACGTCCAGGTCCACCGAGGCGATGGAGACCCGCACGTCGCCCGTCTCGAGCCGCCCCCAGGCGGACGCAGACGGCAGCTGGGTGCGAGGCGCATCGACGAACGCGCAGTTGGCGAGCCGCGCGTCGAAGATAACCCTCAGACGACCACTCTTCTTTGGCACGAAGAAAATCCCCATGTTGCCTCGGCGCCCTCGCGCCGGGGCAAACGTCAGCATGCTGCGCTCCATCATGGCGCTGAGGAAGGCGGCGTAGTCGGGCAGCGAGCGCAGCAGCGCAGGGTCCGTGCACGGGCCGCGCGGGCACGCCTCCGCCCGCAGCTGCCGCGCCTCCTCGGGCTCGCGGAGCATTTGGCACCTCCACTCCCGCAGCGCGGCTGAGTCACGCTCGCCCAGCAGCCCAAGGAGCGGAGCGGGCGGCTGCGACACATCAGGCCAGGAGACAAGGTCTGGCACGTAAGGAGTGGTGGGCCCGCCGCCGTCAGGGTACAGCGCGGACCCAGCCCCGCAGGGCCCCGTTGTTGTCGGAGACGTCGTCACGATACTCAGGTGGCTCAGGGCCCAGAGCAGCGACCGAGTCCCAAATGTGGGCGGCGGCACAGCGCTGCCCGGCAGACGGCGTCGGCGCGGGCGAGGACTGGTCGCCGTAGAGGTCATTCAGAGCATGCGCGGCAGCATTGGCACGGTCCAGCGCGCGCGCGAGGGCATGGCCGGCCCGCGCCCGCCGCCGAGTCCCGGACACGCGGGACACCACGTCAGCAGCAGCCAGCGGCGGTAGCGGAAAGATGCCCCGCTGCCGGTCGTCGTCCTGCAGCCGGCGCCCTGCGCCGCCAGGGGAGAAGCCCACGCTGTTGGCGGGCGCCGCGGGGGCCAAGGGGGACGGGGGCGGCGGCTGGCCATGCCATCCGCCCCGGGGCGAGTCAGCCATCGCCCCCTGCGGCGTTGGGCCCGCCGCCACGGCCGCTGCGGCCGCCGCCGCGCCTCCCCCTTCCGCGCCCTGCACCAGGCTGGCCGGGCACGCCCCCGGCGAGGGCGCGCTCCTCTCGCGCCTTGCGCCTCTCCTTCGCCACCGCCATCTCCCGCTGCAGCTCCTGCGCGAGGTGGTCGCGCAGGTCCGGGCAGACGCACACCGACCCGTCGAGCTCCTGCGACCCCATCATGACCGCGCGGTCCGCCGCGCCGGCATCGCCCGGGGTGACCAGCTGGCGGTAGCGCTCCTCCTGCACCTGCACTGAACGGGCCACGAGCTCGAGGTGGGCCAGGTTCGTGGCGTGCCCCCGATCGTAGGTCACTGCCGACTCCAGCACCATGCACCCCATCTGGTGGATGTCCACCCCCGGCGACTCGGGGTCGAGCCCCGTCTCAGCTAGCCACCGCTGGTGGTGGGCCGTCGGGGTCCCCGACCTCTGAGCCATGTACTGCAGCACCCACAGCAGCGTGCGCGGTCCGCGCACTGGCCAGTCAGGCCAGGGGAACTCGACCATCTGGGAGACCATGACCCGGAAGTCGGCACGCCGCACTCCTCGCAAGTCCCTCACGACGGCGAAGATGCGGGCGTCGCCGCCAGGGCTGGCCTGGGCGCCGCCAGCCGGCACGCCCGCGGGCGCAGGCACTGCGGCAGGCGGCGCGACGCCGGGGGCGGCGGCCACGGCAGGCCCGGCTGGCCCAGGGGCCAGCATGCCGAGCCCAGCGGGCGGCACGGGGGCCCCCCCTGCGACAAGAGCCGCCGGTGCGACTGCAGCAGCGACTGGAGCTGGCGCCGGGGCGAGCGCGCCACCGGCAGCGCCGCCTGCAGGACCTCCGAGCGCAGCCACGAGCGCGGCCACTCCGCCGCCCTCTGGGCCTGGCGCACCGCCAGCCGGCAGCGCTAGGGCGCCCGCGGGCGCCGCCGCAGGGGCTGCCGCAGCGGGGGCACGCCCGGCGACGTTGGGCACCACGGGGCCAGCGGGCGCCGCGAGGCCCAGGCGGGCGCAGGCGCGGCCGGCGGCAGCGGTGAGCGCCGCGACCGTGGGGATCGCCCGGAAGCGGTAGTACCTCGCCGCCGGCGCCCACGGGAAGACCCCGCCAGGCGCCCCGCCGGGCAGCAGGTCCCAGTGGAGCACGTCCGCGTCGCCGACCACCTGCTCGTCGTACTCTTCGCCGTCGACCGTGACGATCGCTGCAGTGCCAGGGGTGCCGGGGTCCAGGGCGACCACGACGCGCTCGTGCACGAGCGCCCTCCCACCAACGTTGTATTGGATGCCGAGGAAGTCCCCGACGGTGACGCCCGCGGAGGCGAGCGAGCAGTGGGCTGGAGGACCAGGCGCCGCCATCACTGGGCAGCGAGAGCACGCTGGCGCAGCACCTTCACCTGTGCGCGGGCCTCCTCCCCCAGGTCGTCGATCTCGAGGTCACGCCCCGAGCGCAGCCACGCACCGGCGTAGCCCGCGAGCCGCCGCAGCGCCTGCAGAGCCACCGCCGCCACCACCGCCAGCAGCGCGCCGGCGAGCAGGCCAAGGGCGAACCCGGCCCCGAAGCCCCGGCACTCTGCCGAGGCGGGCGAGGGGCAGGGCCCAGCTGCCTCCGGCTCGGCCGCCGCGTGCGGGGCCACCGGGCACGCCGGGCACGACAGCTCCGGCGAGGTGCCGCAGGTCAGCACCGGGCAGGCCGGGCAGGCCGGGCAGGCCGGGCAGGTCGGGCAAGTCCCGCAGCGCGGCTCGCAGCGGGCGTCGACCGCTGGGCACGCCAGGCAGGATGGACACGCCGGCGGCCGCGCCAGCCAGGCCGCGCCGATCTGCCCCAGCCACGGCGCGGCGAGGCGGACAGCGCCGAGCATCCGCGGCGGAGGAAGGGGCGAAGAGGCGCGCCCCCGAAAACTTCGAGCCAGATATGAGTACGTCCGACCTGTTGCCTCTGCTCAGCCCTCAGTTGTGAAAACTACCATATGCCCTCGCATGATGTTTCAATACGTTTTCAACACGGCGCCGACACATCCAAGCATAGCTCTCATAGGTGCGATTGTAATAAAATAGGGGGGCCCGGCGGCAGAGTGCGAATGCCATTACGGAGAATTGAACGTCAGGGAACCACAAGGAAGATCGACGTTAGCTTAGTGTTGTTCCTCTCCCTCCTCCTCACTCCTCCTCACTCCTCCTCACTCCTCCTCACTCCTCCCTCCTCCCTCCTCCCTCCTCCCTCCTCCTTCCCCTCCCCCTCCCCCTCCGCCTCCTCCTCCTCCTCATCATCATCATCCTCCTCTTCTCCTCCTCCTCCTCTTCCTCCTCCACCCCTTCCCTTACAGAACAACTCCTCTCTGTAGAACACCCAAATGTGTCAGTAGAGCGGGCCGGGCACTTGGCCTGACAACTCCCAGCAATTAATGACCCTGGAGCTTGAGACTTACAACAATTCCAAGGATGGAAAGCGGGTGGTGTTCAAAATGTGATTCTCGCCTTAGCGCCGCGACAAGTCGTCTTCAAAACCGCCATATGTTCAAAGATGGAGGGTGACCCATTGTCTTGATACTTTCATCGTTTCCATGCCGCGCACACTCGTCTTCACATGTTCAGCAGTTTCACGGATGTAAGGCTGATCAGTACGAACAGTCGCGTACATGCGTCACAAGCGCTTGCAACAGGGTCAAAAATTCGTACGGTTGAAATCCCAGCAACTGCATTCTGGCACGATTCAGCACTGTCGGGCGCCAACAGCCACATGGATTCGCTGTGCTTCAATCCCAGGACTGGTGGTCTGACACGGTTTAGGATTGTCAGGACGCACCAATGAAGACAATTCGCGGCGCTGAAATCCAAATGATGGTACTTTGACACAGGTGGGGATTTCGAATCGGTTGTCTTCCAACGAGGCACGTCCCACAGTCAAAATACATTCTTACAGGGGATTCTGGCAAAATCGTTGAGGCGCGTTGGGTTTCCACTGGTCCTCCTCCTCCTCCTCCTCC